>CM062517.1:47758691-48358691 GCA_031439585.1 Pterocarpus macrocarpus
TCATGGTATATGAGTGTTTTATAACTTGAGAATGTTTTCTTGAAAGTGAGGTTGAGTGTTTTGGAGAAAACATGAGGAAAATCAAAACATGAAATCTGGATTTTCTGGCAGTCTGTAAACCGAACGTTATAACTTTTTCCAGAGAACTCAGAAATTAGTGGAACCAATTTTATATGAAAATAGACTCAGAAAGCTTTCCATACATATAAAATACATAAGATTCGGAGTTAAAATGAGTGAGATATGATTTTTCAAAGTGGACTGTTCTCGGATTGGTTTCTGTCTGGGCAGTCTACACTAAAATGTGTATAACTCGAGCTACAAAAATGATTTTTGAGTGAGACCAAGTTTAAATGAAAGCTAAGACATAGAGGAACAAACCCATAAAACAGTTTTCTCATATTCCTTCTGAGTAATTATAATGAGAAGTAACAATCCACTGTACCGGGAGTGAACTTAGAAACTGAACAGTCAGAATAAAATATGTATAACTCAAGCTACAAAATGAATTTTTAAGTGGGGTTTCTTTTGTTTAAAAATAGACTCAGAGAAGTATATCCACACAAAAATTCGAAATAAAAGAGTAAAAGATGAAATTATGGTGAATTTTCAAAGTTACTGCCCCACTGTAAAAGTAAAACTGTCAAAACTTAACCTTAAGAAGACTATGCATGAATGACTTAAAAAGGTAAAAGACCTTAGCCTAAAGTAATGAAACTTCATAATTTACTTAATGAAGACTAGATAGAATAAAATAATAAGCTCACCTACTCCTTAACAAAAGAAACGAAGAAAACGGAAATCCGAATGTAACTGTAGTTAATGTACTAGATTAAGTTCATAAGATTCTAATCAAACTATAATGCAAAACCTAAACTATAAATCTTCCAAATTAAAATATGACAATCGTATAAGTTAAGTTAGAATAATTGAGGAGGAGGAATCGAAGGAGCTTGCCCTAGAAACTTTAAGGAATCAGTAAAACGAAAGCCAATGTAAAAGCTTGCACCTAATTTACTAAGCTTAGCTCATAAAATGTTGCTTGAGAATATGCCTATGTTCATGTGCAAGCATGATGTTATAATGATGATATGATGATGTTATGATGATAATATGATAATGATGATATGATATGATGCTTGATGATACTATGATATTGGTTTCTCTGTTTGGCAAAATTTTGGGAAGCTTCGGTCTAGCCATTATGCTGCCGAAATTTTGTAAGAATTATGGACTTAGAAATATTTTGCATCATAATGCTTAAATAAGAAGAAGTTTAATTCAAGTAAGTGATCCTTCAAAAGGGAAGGTAATCTAATCTAAGCTCCCCTCACCCACGACTCACATGAGGCATGGCATGACCCAAATTAGTGTGAGTATAGGGGATAGGTCTTACATGAGGCATGGCATGACCCAACTAGTGTAGTACTGAAATTCTATGGTGGCGACGGCCACGGTATGAGCTCATTACCACTTATGTTTAGTGGGTGAAAAGATAAAGTCAAGTTAAGAAAAGAAATAGGACTTCGGTCCAAAACCCTAGAAAGAGAAGAAGTTAAGAGAACCTTCTAGCTTGAACATGCATGTTTCATACGATTACACTTGTGCTTATGGTCATTATGATACAAATGATTAGAAAGTATGTTAAAATTGAATCCACTTCGGATACTCATGTTTTCGAAAATCTAAGAATGGTATTTGATGCATGCTCACCGCTTTTATTAACAAAACCGAAGTGGTGGGGACGATGACGATGACACCACGTGTCGTGGTCGAGTCCCATCGAGAAATCTTATTTCTCACCCTAGTCGTTCTTCCGTCTCGTCACGGATACTCATGGCTCACCCCGTGGAATGGAGCATGGACCCTCCCCACCATGAGTGGGCTTACGACGGGGATACACACGCTATTGTGGCCACGACCACCACAGTAGTACGTACACATTTTTATCTGGGTCAAATTTTTGAAGAGGAGCCAGAAAACCCGCCAGCCCCCGTAGACGTCTCTTCAGCTCTTCTTGGACAGCCTCTAGGTCCTTGGGACTTTCCGCCCGAGCCATTACCCGACTTCGAGATGGAGCCGATGTCGCCGGGGTTGCCCACAGCCGAGTTTGCACCCCTGCCAGAGATCCCTGTGATGGAGGTGAGCTCGACGGCCACTCCTAGGGCCACTTCGCCACCGCCCCCTGAGTATCACCCTGCTGAGTCCGAAGAGGACCCCTCCGAGGCATGTTCGTCTGTGGCCAGCCATACCCCGGGTCGTCGCATGCGTCGCATTGAGGTGATCAGTCGGCACCCACGCATCATCCGCACTCCTCACGTTCCCCGAGGCCGAGGAGCGAGGGGAACCAGGCATTCGAGGACTTGAGCCCACTTGATCGAAGGCATGGAGAAAGCAGAGAGGCCAGCAGACATCCACATGGGTCTATTTTTATTTGTGTTCCTTATCTGTGTATTTCATTCTGTATTAGACTTATGTATCTTTGACTTCGGGGCCATGGCATGACCATGAGTTCCCTTTTATGTATTTTATGGATATTATGAGATTAATTATAATTATGTGGTTGTAGTACTAATGTGAATGTATGGTATTTTGATTTTATCCTTGTTCCTTTAAATTATACTGAAATCTTTGCGATACGTTCGTTTGTTGCTACTTTCTCATGAGGCTTTACTTTCAAAAAGTGACGACGTATTTCAAAAGAAAAAGAAAAATTTTACCGTATTTTTCGCGTAATTTAATTTCAAATGAAGTTTAGTTTTCCACGAGCATAAGTAACAGCTAATAAAATGCCGGAATATGACTTAAGCGTAGTATGGGTTTATTAGGGTGTTACATGAAGAGTTGTGTAAATTTTCTACAATTTACCAGAGGAACCCAAATGAAGCTTAGAAGTGCGTTAAATTCGAAGGAGGGTTACGAGAAGATATTCTTACTACAATAGGACCAATGGATTTTCCCATGTTGGTAAATAAACGCCGACTTGTGGAAGATTACAACTTGAAACTGGCTGCAGCCAAGGCATCTGCTGGTGGTTTCAAGAACGGGTTGGCACCGCAGGGCCCCTGATTCAAACCCAACTTTCAACAACAGAGAAGATTTCAACCGGTGGTCAATAAAGGAAAGCAGCCCCAAAGGCTTTTTCCGAATCCAACTTGCACGAAATGCGGTAAGAATCACGATGATCGGCCATGTTTGGTGGGCCAAAATGTCTGCTATGGGTGTGGCAAGCCAGGCCACAAAATCTATAAGTGCCCAACCAGGAATTCACCACAACCATCTAAACCTCAACGTCAAGGATGGGTCTTTACGATGAATGCAGAAGAAGCTGACAAGTCTGAAGGACTAATCTAAGGTACCTGTAAAGTGGACGGTGAGACTCTAATTGTACTCTATGATTCGGGTGCCTTACATTCATTTATTTCTCATAATTGTGTGGCTATTTTGCAATTATCGATTTCTAAATTGCCTTACAATCTACTAGTTTTTACTCCTACCAATGAACCTGTTAAAACTAGTCAAATATGCATCAATGCTCCTCTTCGAATTGAGGGTAGGACCTTTGCAGCTAATTTGATTTGTCTTCCTCTATCTGGACTTGACATAATTTTGGGCATGGATTGGCTTTCCGCCAATCGAGTCATGCTCAATTGCTCCGATAAGACGGTGGTATTCCCCTCTGTCTCATCTTCTGAACCCCAAGTCTCAACACACTTTTATCTAAACTCTTTATTAGTGAATTGTAGTGGGTCAAAGAGTCAAGGATACATCCTCTTATCAGCTAATGTGACTGAAGTTGAACAGAAACTGGAGGAGATCCCAGTTGTTAAGGAATATCCTGATATTTTTCCAGAAGATATTCCTGAATTCCTTCCTGAGAGAGAAATTGAGTTCACCATCGAGTTAGTGCCAGGTGCGGGACCAGAATCTATAGCTCCGTATCGAATGTCACCTTTGTAATTGATAGAACTAAAGAGACAAATTGAAGAGCTTTTAAAAAAGGATTCATACGGTCAAGCGCGTCGCCATGGGAAGCACCAATCTTGTTCGCAAAAAGAAAGATGGGAGCATGCGCCTATGCATGGATTATAGGCAGCTGAATAAAGTGACGATTAAGAATAAATATCCACTGCCAAGGATTGATGACCTCATGGACCAACTATAGGGTGCAACGGTATTTTCCAAGATCGATTTGCATTCCAGATATCATCAAATTCGAGTTCAGGAACAAGATATCCGTAAGACAGCCTTTTGAACTGGTTATGGGCACTATGAGTATACTGTGATGTCATTTGAACTGACAAACGCACCAGCAGTATTCATGGATTACATGAATCGGATATTCCGCCCATATCTGGACAAGTTTGTAGTGGTTTTCATTGACGACATACTTGTCTATTCGAAGATGAGCGAGAGCATGCGGAACACTTGCGGCTGGTTCTGCAAATTTTAAGAGAAAAGAAACTCTATGCTAAGTTATCCAAATGTGAATTTTGGATGAAAGAAGTAAAATTTCTCGGCCATGTAGTATTCTATGGAGGAATCTCCGTAGACCCCAGCAAAGTAGAAGCAGTGCTAAATTGGGAAAGGCCGACCACAGTCACTGAAGCTAGGAGTTTTCTGGGCTTAGCTAGATATTACAGGCGATTTGTTAAGGATTTTTCTCGAATAGCCTTGCCCTTGACCAAGCTAACCAGGAAGAATGTTCCATTTGAATGGACACCGGAGTGCGAACAAAGTTTTCAAGACTTGAAAAGGAGGTTGACTACGACACCAGTGTTAGCCTTACCAGACCCTTGTGGACCATTTGAGGTCTATTGTGATGCTTCCAAACAAGGATTAGGATGTGTGTTGATGCAAACTGGAAATGTAGTCACTTATCGTAACATCCCCAATTTTTCTTGTGCTAAATTATTCCATTTTGCTTAAAAATTGGAAACTCGTTTTCATTTTGTCCGAAATCGGAGCTCGCCTCCGTTCTGCTTAAAGTCAGAACTCATGTCCATTTTCTTTGAACGCAATGATCAATTCGAAAATCGGAACTCTTGTCCATTTTGCTTGAGCGACCAATTTCTGATATTGAATTGTGTCCGAGTTCCGAGATAATATCCTGACTTCCGGGTATATCAGGTTGATGTTTTGTTTCCCGATTTCTAGGGTTATGTTTAGTATCGATCTCCGGGATTGATTCTGGACCAAGTTTCGAGATTATATGTTCAATAAGATAGCGAGTTTGGAATTACGTGTATAAGTTTTAAAGTGTCCTAGTTCTCGAATTCCGAGGTTCGGGTATATGGTTTCATGGTTTGGTACCAACTTCCGAGTTTGGATTGAGGATACCCGACTTCTGGGTTTAGGTTCTATATTCTTGTCCTTGACTTCCTATTTTAAGACATTTTATGTATGTGATTTCCGACCTCCAACCTTAAGCCACAATTAGTAACTTTTATGAATGTTTCCTAAGTTCCGAGTTCCGACATTAATTATACCCAATCTAGCTCTCTGTTTGTTAAGTCCCGAGTTTTGATATTAACTAAACTTGATCTAGTATTCATACATGTTGCATAACAATATTAATGCACCATCACTTAGAACTATCACTATTCCTACTCAAAATCGGAAATCATGTTTATCACTTCGGAAACCGGAAATAGGGTACATTCCGATTAAACTCAGTGATCAACATGGAGCTCGAAACTTGATATTGCTTATTCTGCTTGAACTCGGAACCTCAGAACTGAACTAGCCAAATTCAACACTTCAAACTCAAGATCCAATGGCTGAAAACTCACCCACTTTACCCCGTTGGGATGGTGCCATTTTGAGCCACTAGATAGAGGAGGAGTGGCCAAGTCTCCACCATCCAACTCACCAACCACACTATGACTCAACTACTATAAAATTCAACTAACTTCCAGTTTCCTCACTTGATATTCTCGACCCCATCAGTAGCTGACTCTTCTCTATTCTTTCTTCATTCTTCTCCTCCATCACTTCACCTTACTTCCACCTTCAAGCTCCATCCCTCTTCCACACTAAGAACTTGCATCTAGCCAACATCTACAACAATCTAGAGGTAGGATTTCTAACTTCTGCTTCTTGTTTTCATGGATTAAAACTGTATGGGAGTTCTGTAACACCTTACCAGACAAAGTACTATGCTTAAGTCATAATAATCTATCTGATAAGAGATTATGTGTAATACTGATTAAATTTCTCTTTCTGTATTAGTATTAAGGTCTCGCATAAGAATACTTGATCTCATAACAAATTTTTCTGCGTGATGGCGGAATAAATACTAATCAATCGGTAAACTATAAATAACTTAACATAAATAAAAATACAATAAGAACAGAATAACTGCAAACGGCGTCATAGATATGTACATAGATATCTGATTTTAAAGTTTGTCAAAAAGTACAAGGTGTCAAAATGGGGCCGCTAATACAAAATGACACGGCCAGTATCTATGAACAGCACCCTAATTGGTCCCCATGGGACATTTCATGTACATTCCTAATATCTACCCATCCAACTATGACCCAAACTGTCAAAAGAGGGTCATTCTGTACATCTAACCCCACTACAGCATGCACGCTATCTAAACAGAGTCTGATGAAAGGAACCCGTTCGCCATGGCGGCGTCAGCTGGAGGGTGCCCGGCACTGGGAGCAGAGGACGACGAAGAACTAGCCGCCTCGGACGGATCCTCCTCTGAGGTCAAGGCCGACGACATCGGCTGTGGTGGTGAAGCAGGAGGGGCCACGGGAACTGGAGCTGCTGGTACGGCTGGTGTTGCTACTGGTGGCGGTGGAAATGGATGGGCCATATGAAGAGGTATAGCAATGTAGGGGACAGTAGGATCAAAAAGAGGGTGCATAACTGGTACAGCAAAGTCCCTCTAGAAGAAGAAATACAAACGAAACTGGCACCTGCCAGATATATATATATAGAGTCTAGAAAAGGGTCGATGTGGATGTGAAGCTCAGGAAACTCAATGAATAGAACCCCAGTCGCTGCGTGCTCCATGGTCTGAGAATGACGTGGAACATACAATAGGGTGAGAAATGAATATTTCTCAATAGAAAATCCTAACTTCTATACATCTGTCATCGCTGTCATTCCCAGTTGTTTCGGCCGTACAATATTTTTCAAATAGTATCATAAAACGATAATATTCAATTTAAATATTTGCTGGTAAAACATACACCGAAACAAACTCAATTTTAATTAACAGATATACTAATGTACTCAACAGTAATCACAGCGGAACAATAGCATGTTATGAATAATAAACAGAGATCTAGAACAATCAATAGAAAAGTATTACACCGTACATATGCATGTGCAATGAGAAGATGCATCTTATTCTTGGAGGCTTTCGCCTATTATAACTTATTTCCATCCTTGGTCCCCTGGGAGTCATTGGCCATATACTCCTGGGTAATAGTCCGCTTTTCAGGACCGAGCTCGTTCCTATACAGGATTGCCAGGTTTACTTTCCCCGACCTTCCCACTGATCTATTACCCTTAATTTATTCCGGGGCTGGCTCAAGTGATGTGGAATTCTTTATAATGTCATGAAATGAATGCACATCTAACTTGCCTCTTTTCATATGATGTACTCAAGTTGCCATAAATTTCATAACATATGAACTTCTTACCGAAATTCCGGCAGCATAACGGATCGAGTCCGCTTCCCCGTGAATAGTGCCAGACAACCAGTACAGTTATACAACTTACAATTTCAGTATAGGGCAACAATTATACATGTACATTCATGACATCAATCAACAATCTCAATTATACATGTACATTCATAATCTCAATCAACAATTTGAATTTAAACATCAATAGAATTTCAATTCAACCTCCTCTGTTCTGCCCGAATTTGGTGTGCCTCATTTCTCATTCAGTTCAACTCATTTAAATCAAATTTTTGGGTATGTCATAGTCTCATATGTCTAGATTTTAACCCTTTTGGTCCCATCTCATTTTGAGTTGTATAACTTTAGATATAAACATTTTATCTCAGCATGTCCTGTTCTGAGCCAGAATTGAGTTCCTATAGAAGAAAATTCACTAAAAATCGAAAACTAGATGGAATCATGCGAATTTTATAACAAAATGAAGCTAACACAACAAGCTTTAAAATGAGTTATGTTTCATGTCATTTGCCTAAGTGGAGTTTGAGTTATGAGTCTCGAAACATTACCCTACTGGGCTGTCCTGTTCTAGGCCAGTTTTAGTCTAAGCCAACTTCATTGATGTGCTGGGAACAAATGAAACCGAATTAAATTCTGAAATTTTTATGGGGTGTTTTCTCATGTGTTAGCTTTCAAACATATTTAGTTGCACTCAATTTGAGGTTGTATAAGGTGAGTTACACCCTTCTCAACCCATGCTGCCCGGGTGAATACCCAGATTTCTAGGTCTAACTTCAAAAATTCATAACTAATTCTATACTAATCCAATGACCTATTATGATATATGTATGGAAAGCCCTGAATGTATAGTTTCATTTAAAAATGTTTTTATCAAATTTAAACGACAGGAGGCGGAGCCATACACTCCGCCGTACGGACTGCCGAGGGAATTCCTATTCTGCTTCTAGGTTTGTCTCCTCCTTTCAAGCCATTTGCCTCCAAATCCAATTTTAATCACAACACACATGCAAAATCAGTCATAAAACATCATCATCACTCTATAAAACATCCAAATCTCAGATTTAGCATGCTCCTCATATAGCCTCAATTCAGAGTAAATAAAAGAAGAAGTAGGATTTCCTACCTTGTCTTGAGTAAATTAGGCTGATTTGTGTTCTTGGATGGTGGTGGCTTGGGATGAGGCTTGAAGATGGATGGAAATGGAGTAGAAATGAGAGCAAGGAGAAAAGAAAGAGAGAAGCTTCAGCTGCTGGAAGAGCTCGAAAATTCTGATGGAAAAAGAGAGAAAAAGTGAGATATTTGAATCTATTTTGGTTTTGATTGGTGGATCCAAGTCTAGTATTGATTTTGGTTGAGCTTCCCACCATCAAGGGCTCCCAAGGCGCCACTTGGGTGGGTTGTTTGGCTAAATCTTAGCCGTTGATTCTAGGGCACTCATAGAAAAATTCTACTGGTTCGGTTCCGACAATTGGAAATACCGAAATCCTACCGATTTCCTTTAAATCGGTAAATCGGTTTGAAATTGTTCTGTAAAGTTTTCTATGCTCCTAATCTAATTCTATCTAGCCTAATCCTTTTAAGTTACATTTGATTGGCTTTAAGTAAATGTTTAATCAAGTTCTGATTAAACTCACTTATTTGATTGAAAACCGAATAATTCAGTTGTTAACGATAAATTTTTCGGTCGTTACATTCTACCCTCCTAAAAAAAAATTTTGTCCTCAAAATTCGGTACCTGAGAATAATTCGGGGTGTTTTCTCCTAATATCAGATTCTAATTCCCACGTACAATCTGCTGAGTCTTCATGTCTACAATCTGCTGAGTCTTCACGTCCCTAAGCTACCTTCACCAATTGTACCGCTTTGTTCCGAAGGTATTTGATGCTCCTATCCACTATCCTTGCTGGGGGTACATGAAAAGTTAAGTCATCCCTTAATTAGATTGATTCAGGTTCTAGCAAGTGAGCAGGATCCGGTTGGTATCTTTTGAGTTGCGAAATGTGGAAAACATCATGAAGATTAGATAGATGCGGAGGTAAAGCAACTCGATAGGCGACTGGCCCGATTCGCTTTAAAATTTGAAAGGGACCTATAAAGCGGGGGCTTAGCTTTTTGACTTTAATGGCTCTACCTACTCCGGTTGTGGGTGTGATTTTCAGAAACACGTGGTCTCCTTCTTGAAATTCCAAGGGTTTTCTCCGAACATCCCCGTAGCTTTTTTGACGACTCTGAGTTGCAAGTATTTTGCTACGGATCTTTTTGATCTGCTCTGTTGTCTGTCTGACTAGTTCCGGACCTAGGAGACTCTATTCTCCTGCTTCATACAAACATAGGGGAGACTGACACTTTCGGCCATATAAAGCCTCATACGGAGCCATGCCGATGCTAGCATGATAACTATTGTTGTACGCAAATTCGGCTAACGGCAAGTATCGATCCCAACTTCCCCGTTATTCCAGAATGTATGCTCTCAACATATCTTCCAGGGTCTGAATCGTTCGCTCCGTTTGACCATCCGATTGCGGATGATATGCAGTACTTAGACATAGCCTAGTACCAAACGCCTTCTGGAGCGCTCCCCAAAACCGTGAGGTGAACCTTGGATCTCGATCGGAAATGATTGTTGAAGGAATACCATGTAGCCGAACTACTTCTTGAATATATAGCTGAGCCATCTTTTCTAGAGGAGAATTCGCTCGAATGGGTAAAAAGTGAGCTGACTTGGTTAGTCTGTCCACTATGACCCATATAGCATCATATCCTGAGGGGGTTCTTAGTAAGCCCATCACGAAATCCATAGAGATGCTCTCCCATTTCCATTCCGGAATCTCTAAGGGTTGTAGTGTCCTTGCCGGCTTCTGATGCTCTATCTTCACCTTCTGGCAAGTTAAACATTTATTCACAAAATTGGCTACATCTGTCTTAAGGCCTGGCCACCAAAACATCTACTTGAGATCTTGGTACATCTTGTTAATGCCAGGATGTACAGTAAACTCACTCTTATGGGCTTCCTCCAAAACCTTCCTCCTGAGATCGTTCTCCTTAGGTACACATATTCTTCCATGATATCGCCACATTCCTTCTGCATCCTGAGAGAATCCTGTTAGCTTGCTAGATTGCACTAGTCGTACTGTATGTTGGAAGTCATCGTTTCCTTGTTGTGCTTGTTGGATTTGATCCTTGAAAGTATTGGTTATCTTCAGTTGGTGTAATTGAATGGTACTGGGAGTTACAGAGACCTCCAAGTTGAGGGTTTGAAAGCTCTCTACAAGCTCCGCTTCTTTAATCATCATCCACGCCACTATCAAGGATTTTCTGCTTAGGGCATCTGCTACTATGTTTGCCTTGCCTGGATGGTACTTTAGGTCGAATTCGTAATCTTTAAGAAACTCCATCCATCTTCGTTGTCTCATATTCAATTCCTTCTGATCAAAAAGGTATTCAAAACTTTTGTGATCAGAAAATACTTCAAACTTCACTCCATAGAGATAGTGTCTCCACATCTTCAAGGCGAATACTATCGCCGCCAGTTTGAGATCATGGGTTGGATAGTTTCTTTCATGAGTTTTCAATTGCCTGGAAGCATATGCCACGACGTTCCTATTTTGCATTAACACGCACCCCAATCCTTTCTGAGAAGCATCACAGTACACTTCAAATGGTCCGCGAGGATCCGGTAAAATAAGTACTGGGGCGGTTGTCAACCTTTCCTTTAATTCCTGAAAACTCTGCTCGCACTCGAGCGTCCAGTCGAATGGGGCGTTCTTCTTGGTCAACTTTGTTAAGGGTAGGGCTATTTGGGAGAAGTTTTTAACAAATCTTCTGTAGTATCCTGCCAACCCTAAGAAACTTCTGACTTAGAATCGTCATTGGTCGCTCCCGGTTTAATATCGCTTCTACCCATCGGGATCTACTGAAATTCCCCCATGGGATACCACATGGCTAAGAAATTTTACTTCTTCCATCCAAAATTCACATTTGGATAGCTTGGCATAAAGTTTCCTTTCTCTCAAAATTTGCAGACCTAATCGCAAGTGTTCTACGTGCTCCTGTTCTGTCTTCAAATAGACAAGTATGTCATCAATGAACACCACCACAAATTTATCAAGATATGGTCTAAATATTCGGTTCATGTAGTCCATGAATACTGCCGGTGCATTTGTCAATCCGAAGGACATCACGGTATACTCATAATGTCCATAACGAGTCCGAAACGCCGTCTTTGGAATATCTTCTTCTCAAACTCGAATCTGGTGATATCCAGACCGTAGATCAATCTTGGAAAATATAGTAGCCCCTTGCAGTTGATCCATAAGATCATCAATCCTTGGTAACGGGTACTTGTTCTTAATTGTCACCTTATTCAACTGCCTGTAATCTACACAGAGTCGCATGCCTCCATCTTTCTTCTTAACTAACAAGACTGGGGCTCCCCACGGTGATGCACTTGGCCTAATGAATTTCTTTTCCAAGAGTTCTTCAATCTGCCCCTTAAGTTCAGCCAATTCCAAGGGCGACATACGGTACGGCGCTAAAGATATTGGTCCCACTCCTGGCACCAGTTCAATAGTGAACTCAATCTCTCTCTCAGGAGGGAACTCAGGAATATCTTCGGGGAACACATCAGGATATTCCCTAACAACTGGAATATTGTTTAACTCCTGATCAACCTCTGTCATGCTGGTTGATAAGAAAATATACCCTTGACTTCTATTCCCACAAGGGTGCACTATTAAGGAACTTAAATAAAGACTTACAGGAATTACGGATTCAGAAGATGAAACAGAAGGGAGTGTAATGGATTTATCGGAGCAATTTAACAGGGCTTGATTGGCAGAGAGCCAATCCATGCCTAAGATGATGTCAAGCCCGGACAAGGGAAGACAAATTAAACTAGCCGGAAAGATCCGACCTCCTATTTGACAAGGGACATTGATACAAATGTGATTGGTCCTAACGGGCTCACTTGTAGGAGTAGAAACTAACAAGTCATAAGGTAATTCAGAAATAGGTAACTGCAGGGCTGTCATGCAATCATGAGAGATGAAAGAGTGAGACGCACCTGAATCGTATAAAATGGTTAAAGTCTTACCATTTACTTTACATGTATCTTGGATCAAGTTTTCTGACTTTTCGACCTCCTGTGCATCCATAGTGAAAACTCTCCCTTGGCGTTGTGGCCTAGGGGTCGATTGAGGATTTCGGGCAGGGCATTCATAGATTCTGTGGCCTGGTTTGCCATACCCAAAGCAGACATTTTAACCTGCCAAGCAAGGGCGATCGCCATGATTCTTGCCGCACTGGCTGCAAATCTGGTTCCCGAAAGGCCGTTGAGGTTACTTGCCTTTATTATTCGCCGGTTGGAACTTCCTTCGCTGTTGTAAGTTGGGTTTGAACCTCAGACCTTGTGGAGCTAACCCCCTCTTAAAGTTGTTGCTGGATGCTCTAGCAACAACTAACTTCTTGTTACAATCTTCTACCAAGCGGCACTGGTTCACCAAGGTAGAAAAGTCTCTGATCTCCATTGGTCCTCTGGTGGCAAGAATGTCTTCTTTCAGTCCACCTTCAAATTTCATGCACTTCCATGCTTCGTCGGGGCTCCGTTGATAAATAGTGGAGAATTTGCACAACTCCTCAAATTTGGCAACGTACTCCAACACGTTACTATTTCCTTGACGGAGGTGCATGAATTCCAACTCCTTGGCATTGCGAACAGACACAGGAAAATACTTCTGGTAAAATGCGTCCTTGAATACGTCCCAAGTAATTTCTGTCTGGGCTCCTTCTAATAATCGTCGTGCGCCATCCCACCAGAATTCTGCATTAGCTTCTAACATGTAGGTGGCAAAAGTCACCTTTTGATGGTCAGTGCAATCTAACACGGAGAAAATCTTTTCCATAGCCTTAATCCATTCAGCTGCTTTATCTGGGTCAAAGGCTCCCCTGAAGCTGGGTGGGTTAGCCTTCCGAAACTCAGCAAACTTAAGATATTCTAGATCCATTCCAGGGCTGTTATGATTTCCACCACGACCTACCTCTGACTGTCTTTCTATTTGGCCCATCATTTCAGTGGCTGCAGCTGCCTGCTCGTGCATAGCGTGCGCCATCTCTCGCATCGTATCCAGAAACTCTGTAGATTTTTCCTGGGCTGGAGTAGTTCGCGGCCTACCTCATCTTCCAGAAGCCATTAAGTTCTGAACACACAAAACAAGAGTAATTGAGTTGATCAGGCTCAACACTAAGTTCGGTGTGCTAGTAAATAATAGCATACAGTTAGGCAAACTACTTCACATACGTCCTATCCACATGGACAAGACTCAGAACATAATAAGATCTAGGGAATACAGAGCATATGAAAAGCATAGTCGGTCCAATCCTCAGGCCTATATTAGGATGAACTGCTCTGATACCAAAAATGTAACACCTTACCAGACAAAGTACTATGCTTAAGTCATAATAATCTATCTGATAAGAGATTACGTGTAATACTGATTAAATTTCTCTTTCAGGTCTCGCATAAGAATACTTGATCTCATAACAAATTTTTCTGCGTGATGGCGGAATAAATACTAATCAATCGGTAAACTATAAATAACTTAACATAAATAAAAATACAATAAGAACAGAATAACTGCAAATGGCGTCATAGATATGTACATAGATATCTGATTTTAAAGTTTGTCAAAAAGTACAAGGTGTCAAAATTAGGCCGCTAATACAAAATGACACGGCCAGTATCTATGAACAGCACCCTAACTGGTCCCCATGAGACATTTCATGTACATTCCTAATATCTACCCATCCAACCATGACCCAAACTGTCAAAAGAGGGTCATTCTGTACATCTAACCCCACTACAGCATGCACGCTATCTAAACAGAGTCTGATGAAAGGAACCTGTTCGCCAAGGCGGCGTCAGCTGGAGGGTGCCCGGCACTGGGAGCAGAGGACGACGAAGAACTAGCCGCCTCGGACGGATCCTCCTCTGAGGTCGAGGCCGACGACATCGGCTGTGGTGGTGAAGCAGGAGGGGCCATGGGAACTGGAGCTGCTGGTGCGGCTGGTGCTGCTGCTGGTGGCGGTGGAAATGGATGGGCTTTATGAAGAGGTATAGCAATGTAGGGGACAGCAGGATCAAAAAGAGGGTGCATAATCGAGTACAAAGAAAGTCCTTCTGGAAGAAGAAATACAAACGAAACTGGCACCTGCCAGATATATATATATATAGAGTCTAGAAAAGGGTCGATGTGGATGTGAAGCTCGGGAAACTCAATGAATAGAACCCCGGTCGCCGCGTGCTCCATGGTCTGAGAATGACGCGGAACATACAATAGGGTGAGAAATGAATATTTCTCAATAGAAAATCCTAACTTCTATACATCTGTCATCGCTGTCATTCCCAGTTGTTTCGGCCGTACAATATTTTTCAAATAGTATCATAAAACGATAATATTCAATTTAAATATTTGCTGGTAAAACATACACCGAAACAAACTCAATTTTAATTAACAGATATACTAATGTACTCAACAGTAATCACAGCGGAACAATAGCATGTTATGAATAATAAACAGAGATCTAGAACAATCAATAGAAAAGTATTACACCGTACATATGCATGTGCAATGAGAAGATGCATCTTATTCTTGGAGGCTTTCGCCTGTTATAACTTATTTCCATCTTTGGTCCCCTGGGAGTCATTGGCCATATACTCTTGGGTAATAGTCCGCTTTTCAGAACCGAGCTCGTTCCTATACAGGATGGCCAGGTTTACTTTCCCCGACCTTCCCACTGATCTATTCCCCTTAATTTATTCCGGGGCTGGCCCAAGTGATGCGGAATTCTTTATAATGTCATGAAATGAATGCACATCTAACTTGTCTCTTTTCATATGATGTACTCAAGTTGCCATAAATTTCATAACATATGAACTTCTTACTGAAATTCCGGCAGCATAACGGATCGAGTCCGCTTCCCCGTGAATAGTGCCAGACAACCAGTACAGTTATACAACTTACAATTTCAGTATAGGGCAACAATTATACATGTACATTCATGACATCAATCAACAATCTCAATTATACATGTACATTCATAATCTCAATCAACAATTTGAATTTAAACATCAATAGAGTTTCAATTCAACCTTCTCTGTTCTGCCCGAATTTGGTGTGCCTCATTTCTTATTCAGTTCGACTCATTTAAATCAAATTTTTGGATATGTCATAGTCTCATATGTCTAGATTCTAAGCCTTTTGGTCCCATCTCATTTTGAGTTGTATAACTTTAGATATAAACATTTTATCTCAGCATGTCCTGTTCTGAGCCAGAATTGAGTTCCTATAGAAGAAAATTCACTAAAAATCGAAAACTAGATGGAATCATGCGAATTTTATAACAAAATGAAGCTAACACAACAAGCTTTAAAATGAGTTATGTTTCATGTCATTTGCCTAAGTGGAGTTTGAGTTATGAGTCTCGAAACATTACCCTACTGGGCTGTCCTGTTCTAGGCCAGTTTTAGTCTAAGCCAACTTCATTGATGTGCTGGGAACAAATGAAACCGAATTAAATTCTGAAATTTTTATGGGGTGTTGTCTCATGTGTTAGCTTTCAAACATCTTTAGTTGCACTCAATTTGAGGTTGTATAAGGTGAGTTACACCCTTCTTAACCTATGCTGCCCGGGTGAATACCCAGATTTCTAGGTCTAACTTCAAAAATTCATAACTAATTCTATACTAATCCAATGACCTATTATGATATATGTATGGAAAGCCCTGAATGTATAGTTTCATTTAAAAATGTTTTTATCAAATTTAAACGACAGGAGGCGGAGCCGTACACTCCGCCGTACGGACTGCCGAGGGAATTCCTATTCTGCTTCTAGATTTGTCTCCTCCTTTCAAGCCATTTGCCTCCAAATCCAATTTTAATCACAACACACATGCAAAATCAGTCATAAAACATCATCATCACTCTATAAAACATCCAAATCTCAGATTTAGCATGCTCCTCATACAGCCCCAATTCAGAGAAAATAAAAGAAGAAGTAGGATTTCCTACCTTGTCTTGAGTAAATTAGGCTGATTTGTGTTCTTGGATGGTGGTGGCTTGGGATGAGGCTTGAAGATGGATGGAAATGGAGTAGAAATGAGAGCAAGGAGAAGAGAAAGAGAGAAGCTTCAGCTGCTGGAAGAGCTCGAAAATTCTGATGGAAAAAGAGAGAAAAAGTGAGATCTTTGAATCTATTTTGGTTTTGATTGGTGGATCCAAGTCTAGTATTGATTTTGGTTGAGCTTCCCACCATCAAGGGCTCCCAAGGCGCCACTTGGGTGGGTTGTTTGGCTAAATCTTAGCCGTTGATTCTAGGGCACTCATAGAAAAATTCTACTGGTTCGGTTCCGACAGTTGGAAATACGGAAATCCTACCGATTTCCTTTAAATCGGTAAATCGGTTTGAAATTGTTCTGTAAAGTTTTCTATGCTCCTAATCTAATTCTATCTAGCCTAATCCTTTTAAGTTAAATTTGATTGGCTTTAAGTAAACGTTTAATCAAGTTCTGATTAAACTCACTTATTTGATTGAAAACCGAATAATTCAATTGTTAACGATAAATTTTTCGGTCGTTACAAGTTCAACTCTTTTCACTTCTTTGATTATATACTCAATGTGTGTGATGATTTATTGCTGGTTTATTAAGTATTTGGAGGGATTGAGATTGAATCTTGCATGGAACATAAGATAGAGAGCAAACCAGACACTGAAAACCTAGGAGAACCTACGGCGGTCCGTACGGTGGAGTGTACGGCTCTGCCTATAGCCGTTGAAATTTGATGAATCCATTTTTATATAAAAATAGACATTCATGGATTTCCATACATATATCATATAAGGCTATTGGATTAGTATTGAGAGAGATATGAATTTTTGAAGTTTGACCTAGGAATCAGGACTTTCATCCGGGCAGTGTGAATTAAGAAGGGTGTAACTTATCCTACACAACCCCAAATTGAGTGAAACTAACTTTGTTAGAAAGCTTACACATAGGAGAACATCCCATAAAAGGATTCTGAGTTAGATACAGTCCCATTTGATGTCAATGGTTCAAGGAAGTTACCCTATGTCCAAACCAGGCCAAAACAAGGTAGTTTAGGAAGGTCGAATTTCAGGACTTATAACTCGAGCTATACTAAAGCAAATGAAATGAAACTTGTTGCAAATGAAAGGTTGTCCTATTAGCTTTAATATGAGACCAATTCTGTGTCTGATCTTATTTTTGATTTTTAGTGAATTTTAACTTCCAAGAGTGTAATTCGGGCCAATGACCAAATAGGTTGAGGCAAAATTTAAATATCTTGAGCTACACATATCAAAATGAGATGGGACCAAAAGGGTTGAAAACTAGACACATAGAGCTATGACATATCCAAAATTCAGGTTTAAATGAGTTGAATAAAAGTAAAGGTGGATTATACAAAATTCAGACAGAACTGAATAGAATTGGCAGAAATGACCAAATTGATGGTTTCACAAGTGTTAATGAACATATAAGGCTTGAGTTGATGTTTGCAAGTTTTACATTGATAGATATGTTAGAATAATTCTGTGAGTGATTTGTCCGTGGGAGCTGGCACTATGCAAGGGGAAATAGGTCTGATCCATTATGCTGCCGAAATTCTGGCAGAAATATGTGAACCATATGAATTTTATAAATATTTATATGTTATGCTCATAAGGTTCAGATATGCAAGGATGAATTTGAGTATGATATGAGTTATGAGAGCTTATGCTATGGGAGATTATACTTTGAATATATTACATTTACATGTCATGTTCATGTATGCCATGCATGCAAGCATAATTAGAATATGATATGAGAAATAAAGTGTGAGACATATCCATGTATGCACAAAGCATCTGTATGCATGTTAAGATATGGAAAGGAAAGATAATAAGAACTTGCAAGAGGGACATACTAAGCTACCACGTGAGGCATGCGATAGACCCAGCTAGCGTAGACTAGAGCGGTACTATCTAAGACTTAGGCCAGCCCTCGACCAAATTTAGTAGGAATAGACCGGTGTGAGGGTCGGGGAAAGTAAAGCCGTCACTCATATATAGGTACGAGCTCAGACCTGAAAAGCAAGCTATTGCCCCAGGGGTGAGAGAGGCCATTCACCTTCGGGGGACCAAGTACAGAAAAGTAAGATCAAATTGCAAGTTAAAGAAAGATATGAATTAAGTCAAGTGCACTTGCATACAGTCAAGTATAAGCATCTATAAGTGCATATTCAATTATCTCGTTAAGTCATATTTTTATTATGATTCTTGTAGAAGCATGTTATAGTATTCATATATCTATGTCTGTCATATGATATGGCAAGTGGTTGATAAAATATAACTCGCTTCGAGAAAGGCATTTTCAACTTAAAAATTGAACTACTATTTGTTTATATGTGCTCATATAATCACAATAAGCCAAAGCGGCTGGAATGTTTATGATGATACTGTAAGATTGGTTTGAGTTTACCTACTGAGAACCCTAGGTTCTCACTGCCTGCTTGTATGTTTTTCTTTTCCATAAACATTCCAGCACCCAAGTTGGAAATCAGGTGCGAGGCGGAGTACAAGGGCCACTCATTGAGCAAGAATCGAGCGTAAACCAGATCAAGAGACTATCGAAGCTAGCTAATGATTGGTCGGAAGTAGACGCTGTGTATTATGTCGGTCACAATTTCTTTTAAAGCGTAATTATTTTATTCTCTATGTATCAAAGACTATTAGTTAGTAATAAAGTGAGCAGTTAAAGGGCCATGTATTATATTTTCTACATTTTAAAGATTTTTTTTAGCACGGTGACATCCTTTTAATATAACTCCATGACTCGAGCATGGCTTATATGATAGAAGTTGTTACATTTTGGTATCAGAGCAGTTTGTCTTGTATAGGCCCGTGGGTGGACTGATTATGCATCTGGTGCATACTCTGAAAATCTAGATAAACCATGCATTAGGTCCTCACGTGAAGAGGACAGAAATACTATGCATGGTAGCCTTGTTGTGAGTGTTGTGGACTACCTGTTGCACTTGAATGAATATTGAGCCTGATCACCTCAATATAAGGTTTTGTGTAAACAGAAGCCCAAAACACCCAACAAGCTTATTAGGGACCTTCTATACATAATTATTAGGGATAAGACTCCTAAGAAGTAATGATGGCATAAAGGGATAGACAATTGAGCAAGTTGAGGAGTGTAGAGAATTGGGGATTAAATTAAAGGAATTGTGTCGGACGGTTTGATATGGACATAGTAAACCTAGTTATATCGAAAAAGGTTGTTTGTAAAGTGTAGCCGGGTAGCTGAAGATTTCCCATCATCAAGGGCATGATCTTAGTTGGAGGCGAGCTGGGTAAGAATCTTCTTTACCCTGATGGGGCTTGTTTCAAGTTTCATTGCGATTACCCAATCCGGATTATCTTCTCTAGCTTGAATCTAGGGGATTCTTCTACCTGGTTCTGTAGCTTTAATACTCAACGGGAGTAAGGAGATTACTTGCTGATAAGCTTATCATATGTTGCATGGATAATACCCTTATTTTCTTCATAGATGGGACTACCCCAAAGGTACCTCGCCAGCAGATTCAGTCAATGGTTTTTATTCTGGATTGTGGCAATACCACATAATAAAGACCTGATCCTTCATTACGAAATTTGTAGAGTGGGCAAATGAAGCAGAGGATCAGTGAAAGAAGCTAAGGGCAGAAGCTTCGGTTAGGTACACTGGGAACTTTTTTAAGTCCCCGTTCAGAGAATGGAATGGCTTCTCCCTCAAGGGTACAGGGAACTTACCTTGTAGTGATTGCGAATTGGAAGAATACTAAGTGGAATCTTAGCTTCGAAAGGGAAACAGTTGAGCAAACTGTAAAGAGACCCATCTAACTATACATTGAATTAAGATGGAGATACAACTATACACAGTATAGAAAGTAGATGGAGTTATAAGTACAACAAGAGAAAGAGACAATATATCTCCTATTAACCTGAAGTAGGGACACTCTCAAACTAGAGGTGGCATACGAACCAAGTGTAATTTTTCCTACCTTTCAGAAATAAAGGAAGTGCCAGAAAATCTAGTTATGTTCAAATTCTATCGACCTTAGCCACCACAGGAACTGGATGATAGAATTATCTTCAACATGTTATTAGTAGAGGAATGAGGCTATTCAGAAAAGAAAGGCAAAGTCGAACAATCGTCTTTAGGTACCATTATATATGCTATCGGTGGAGCAACTCGATAAGGAACGTATGCAACTAATCCCGATAGACCATGGGAACAATAGCAAGGTAAGTCCTGACAAATGAAAACAGACAAATTTCTGCAAGAACAATAGAACATAGTAGGAACGAGGTAGGAAAAGGGGAAATTTGAATTTCTAACTGGCCCATGAAAAAGAGAAAAGCTACCTAGTATGAGATTACGGTGCAAATAAGATTGTGTACGAAATACTAAGCAAGGTTGCCTTGGCACCGGTCATAAGTGCAACAAACCTAATGTGCCCTAAGCAAGACCGGATGATGTACCAATATAAGATCAAAAGGGATTTGGAAACATACCCCATGAGGGGCAAGGTTTCGATGTCAAAATTAGAGGCAGTCAGAAGAGTCTCTATACCTTGGGCCGAATTAAATGCGATCATCACTAATGCACTAGGTTCCATCAGAATTCCGTAGTTAAGTGTACTCGGACAAGAGTAATATGGAGATGGGTGACCATATGGGAAATCTTCATATTGAAACTTCAACAGGATAGCAAGACCATCATTTCCATCTCTCACAACAAATGGATTACATCCTAGGGGCAAGATGTTATGAAGAATAGCCAGAAGGCTTAGCAGTTAGGGTAATATGAAATTTAGCCATTGAAACTAACACACCTCTATATATTGTATTAGGACAAACCCCCAATGAGATTGGTAACACTGGTGCCCAAAAAAGTGGGCGGTGGACATCAACACAATAGTCGAGAAATCCCCATGCTAACCAATTGAAGAAAGTAGAAGAGTGGCAGGGACTTCGGCTGTCCCACAATCCTTTCATTACGTGAAGTTGATCATATTTTGAGGAGACAAGTATCGTAATAATCACTGAGAAATTCAACAAGAATGGCACGAGGTCCAATTAGCAAATAATGAAAAATGAAGATTTCGAAGCAAGGATCATAGTTATAGTTTAGAAGGAAGCTCTAGCCTTGCACCTAAAAACCTAATGGAAGGGGGATTCGTCACTAATCAAAGAAGATCAGGTAGGTAAGAGGTTAGATATGGCTTGATCAATTTCCTGAAAAACTTCGGTGAAGCCACTATGATCCCTATTTGTTGACATTGATTGCTGCTGTAGCTGATAGTTTTCGTAATGACAGAACTTCTTCAGTTGGTATTTAGGGCCCAAGGCACAAGTATTAGAGAGTTTACTAGAAAACATAGTGCACAAGTAATCAGACACATGACAAGGAGGATTAGGAATTTACTCGATGAACTTGATGATGGATCAGAATGTCAGCAAAACAAAGTATATTTTGGCACCCATATGATCTACGACAACTCTTTGCATGGATATTGGAAAGGCATCTTGTAAGACAATATGGTAAGGAAACTCTACAGCTTCAATAAAAAGGATTTGACTTTTAACCTTGGTTTTCACATTAAATTGCCTGTATCTCAATAACTAGGGATCAAGGAGGATATCAGACTAGTAGAAAGAGTCATGAGTTTTAAAACTTAATTCGTATAGTGGGAGCAACCTAAAATCCTCCTACAAGCATTAGGCACTAGACAAATTTTACCAAAAAAAAGGAGTTTTAAGATAAAACTCCTAGTTATAATGTTGAGGAAAGGCCTAAGCCCATGTTTCTAAAGAACCATATTGGTGGCGAATTTGTTATTGAATTAAGGGTAGCTGAGCGAATAAGAATCTTGGGAAAGAATATATGGACCTCCTTGACATAGGCATTATCATTACTACATATTGACGTCAATTACTATGATAACTGCTAATCTTTACAATTGCAAATCTTCATGAGTTGAATATCTGAGGTCTCATGTACAAGTGGCAGAAGATTTAGTAGCTACCACAAAGTAGGAGTAGCTGAGTCTAGAGCAATGGAGATGAGAAAGAGTCTCCAATAAACTGAACCATAATTTAAAGTATTGTAGAAATAAGGCAAGCTTGGGCACCAACATAACCCTTATGGATCTTTTGTACGTACTAAAATAATAACTCATAGCTACCGGCAAGTAATCTCAAGACAACATGCAAATTCAAAAAGAGGAGTATCCCTATAAGTCAAAAGGATTTTTCCTTGACCCTTCTTAATCCTAGAATTTTGAGGACAAATTCTTTTTAAGGTGGGTAGAATTGTAACATCCCCAATTTTCCTTGTGCTAAATTATTCCATTTTGCCTAAAAATTAGAAACTCTTTTTCATTCTGTCCGAAATCGGAACTCGCCTCCATTCTGCTTAAAGTCGGAACTCATGTCCATTTTCTTTGAACGCAGCGATCAATTTGGAAATCGGAACTCTTGTCCATTTTGCTTGAGCTTAGGACCGATTTCCGATATTGAATTGTGTCCGAGTTCCGAGATAATATCCCGACTTCCGGGTATATAAGGTTGATGTTTTGTTTCCTGATTACCGAGGTTATGTTTAGTATCGATCTCCGGGATTGATTCTGGACCGAGTTTCAAGATTATATGTTCAATAAGATAGCGAGTTTGGAATTATGTGTATGAGTTTTAAAGTGTCCTAGTTCTCGAATTCCGAGGTTCGAGTATATGGTTTCATGATCTGGTACCAACTTCCAAGTTTGGATTGAGGATATCCGACTTTCAGGTTTAGGTTCTATATTCTTGTCCTTGACTTCTGATTTTAAGACAATTTATGTATGTGATTTCCGACCTCCGACCTTAAGCCACAATTAGTCTTCCAAAACTTTTATGAATGTTTCCTAAGTTCTAAGTTCCGACATTAATTATACCTGATCTAGCTCTCTGTTTGTTAAGTCCCCAGTTCCGATATTAACTAAACTTGATCTAGTATTCATACATGTCGCATAACAATATTAATGCACCATCACTTGGAACTATCACTATTCCTACTCAAAATCGGAAATCATGTTTATCACTTCGGAAACCGTAAATAGGGTACATTCTGATTAAACTCAGTGATCAACATGGAGCTCTGAACTTGATATTGTTTATTCTGCTTGAATTCAGAACCTTAGAACTGAACTAGCCAAATTCAACACTTCAAACTCAAGATCCAATGGCTGAGAACTCACCAACTTTAGCCCCTTGGGATGGTGCCATTTTGAGCCACTAGATAGAGGAGGAGTGGCCAAGTCTCCACCACCCAACTCACCAACCACACTATGACTCAACCATTATAAAATTCAACTAACTTCCACTTTCCTCCCTTGATATTCTTGACCCTATCAGCAGCTGACTCTTCTCTATTCTTTCTTCATTCTTCTCCTCCCTCACTTCACCTTACTTCCACCTTCAAGCTCCATCCCTCTTCCACACCAAGAACTTGCATCTAGCCAACATCTACAACAATCTAGAGGTAGGATTTCTAACTTCTGCTTCTTGTTTTCATGGATTAAAACTGTATGGGAGTTCAACTCTCTTCACTTCTTTGATGATATACTCAATGTGTGTGATGATTTATGGCTGGTTTATTAAGTATTTGGAGGGATTGAGATTGAATCTTGCATGGAACATAAGATAGAGAGCAAACCAGACACTGAAAACCTAGGAAAACCTACAGTGGTCTGTGCGGCAGAGTGTACAGCTTTGCCTACAACATTTAAATTTAATGAATCCATTTTTATATGAAAATAAACATTCAGGGCTTTCCATACATATATCATATAAGGCTATTGAATTAGTATTGAAAGAGATATGAATTTTTGAAGTTTGACCTAGGAATCCGGACATTCATCCAGGCAGTGTGAATTAAGAAGGGTGTAACCTACCCTACACAACCCCAAATTGAGTGAAACTAACTTTGTTAGAAAGCTTACACATAGGAGAACATCCCATAAAAGGATTCTGAGTTAGATACAGTACCATTTGATCTCAGTGGTTCGAGGAAGTTACCATATATCCAAACTAGGCCAAAATAGGGTAGTTCAGGAAGACCGAATTTCAAGACTTATAACTCGAGCTGTACTAAAGCAAATGAAATGAAACTTGTTGCAAATGAAAATTTGTTCTGTTAGCTTTAATATGAGACCAATTCCGTATGATTTAATCTTGTTTTCGATTTTTAGTGAATTTTTACTTCCAAGAGTGTAATTCGGGCCAGTGACTGAATAGGCCGAGGCAAAATTTAAATATCTTCAGCTACACATATCAAAATGAGATGGGACTAAAAGGGTTGTAAACTAAACACATACATCTATGACAAAATTCAGGTTTAAATGAGTTGAATAGAAGTAAAGGTGGATTATACAAAATTTGGACAGAACTGAATAGAATTGGCAGAAATGACCAAATTGATGGTTTCACAAGTGTCAGTGAACATATAAGGCTTGAGTTGACGATTGCAAGTTTTACATTGATAGATATGTTAGATTGATTATACTTCTATGAGTGATTTGTCCGTGGGAGCTGGCACTATGCAAGGGGAAATAGGTCTGATTCGTTATACTACCGAAATTCCGACAGAAATATGTGAACCGTATGAATGTTATAAATATTTATATGTTATGCTCATAAGGTTCAGATATGCAAGGATGAATTTAAGTATGATATGAGTTATGAGAGCTTATGCTATGGGAGATTATACTTTGAATGTATTACATTTACATGTCATGTTCATGTATGTCATGCATGCAAGCATAATTAGAATATGATATGAGAAATAAGGTGTGAGACATATCCATGTATGCACAAAGTATCTGTACACATGTTAAGATATGGAAAGGAAAGATAATAAGAACTTGCAAGAGGGACATACTTAGCTACTACGTGAGGCATGGGATAGACCCAGCTAGCGTAGACTAGAGCGGTCTTGTCTAAGACTTGGGCCAGCCCTCGATCAAATTTAGTAGGAATAGACCGGTGTGAGGGTTGGGGAAAGTAAACCCGTCACTCATGTATAGATACGAGTTCAGACATGAAAAGCAGGCTATTGCCCAGGGGTGAGAGAGGCCATTCACCTCCGGGGGACCAAGTACAGAAAAGTAAGATCAAGTTGCAAGTTAAAGAAAGATATGAATTAAGTCAAGTGCACTTGCATATAGTCAAGTATAAGCATCTATAAGTGCATATTCAATTATCTCGTTAAGTCATATTGTTATTATGATTCTTGTAGAAGCATGTTATAGTATTCATATATCTATGTCTGTCATATGATATGGCAAGTGGTTGATAAAATATAACCCGCTTCGAGAAAGGTATTTTCAACTTAAAAATTGAACTACTATTTGTTTATATGTGCTCATATTTTCACAATAAGCCAAAGCGGCTGGAATGTTTATGATGACACTGTAAGATTGGTTTGAGTTTACCTACTGAGAACCCTAGGTTCTCATTGCCTGCTTATATGTTTTTCTTTTCCATAAACATTCTAGCACCTGATAAGTGCATTTTATTCACTTATTTCATATTCTTTTCTATGCTTGTTCATAGCTTTAATCTTGTAAATATAATGCTTTTATTTACTATTTGTGTTTTGTAGGAAAATAAAGCTTAAGGATGATTTTTGAGCTGAACAAGAGTAAAATGACTCAATTTGGAGCTAATTCAAGAAAATGCTAAGAATTGACTACTGGACAGCATGAGCAGTATGTCTTTCCAAGGCCATAACTTTTTGGTCCAAAGTGAAAATGACATGATTCCACTTGGAAATGAAAGTAGACATCCAGAGCTTTAATTTGACACCAAGATCACTCAAAAAGTCCAACGGACCAGAGAGATTGAAGCTGCCAAAGTTGGGCCTGGCGCTGACCACACTGCATTCAATGTAGTTTTGCTCAATTCAGTTCTCCCTTGATATAAGCCCAAATGGGATGATTCCAGAGCCAAAAATGAAGCCCAAGATGTTAACTTTCCAATGGTGGTCGAATTACTCTCATCCAAGTCCATTTGGTCAATGAAATTTACGTGTGAAGTAGAGCTGCCAGAAAAACCGAAACTGCAATTTTGATTAATGAATGGTGGGCCAATTGAGTTCAATTCATTTGTGGAGTTTTCATTGTCTAATTATAGGTTTGTTAGAAACTTAAGTATCAGTAATTATTTCTGATAATCACCAAGGCTTTGTGAGAATGTAACCTATGAAGCTAGTTTAATGTGGAGTTACAATTGGAGCAAGATAATTTGGATGGTGAGATTACATTTTGACAAGAGACCAAAGAGAAAGAGGAGAGACAGCATGAGCTTTTTGGCTCGGCTAGAGAGAGAAATTTTCAGGAGAGAAGGAGGTTTCAGCCACTCATCCTTAGAAACCATAGTTACAATATTGGAGTGGGAGAAGTGACATTTTCACCAAGCTTGTAGTGTGGACATCACTTTACGCTTCTTTAGGGATTTAATTGAGGACAAGAAGAAGAGATAGTCTGAAGATTAGAGTTTGGGCAACTTTGCTTTCACTCCTTTAGTCTGCATATGTTTTCATTCTTTCTTAACTCATGTCATGTATTCTTCAATTTGTGATATGGTTTTTTTTAGAATGTTAGGCCAAGTTATTTTCATGGTTATGGGTGAACTTTGAACCCTAAATTATCATGTAATTAATTGATTTTCAGACCTCTATTTTCCTGAAGAGTTGATTATATTCTCCTACTCACTTCATGATTATGGTAGTAATGTGACATGTTTGGATTGGCCACCCTTATATTTCATATTATGGCTGATTGCTAGATTTAGGATTATGATGTTCATTATCCTTTATCCATATGTAGTAACTTGTGTGCAAACTTAATGGTCAAGTTTTGATTGTATGCAAGGGAGAATATAACCTAAGTCACTTAGTCCTATGTTAGAGACCAAAACTTAGAACAATCATCTCTTCTTGTTGCAATTGTTAATTGAACTTAGTGGATGTTCCTCTATGTCAATTAGTGATTAGAATAGGTTAATGGATGTTCTGTAATCTATTTAAAAGAAGGTAGGTAATAGAATGTTTCATTGCCTAAGATTGGTAACTATAAAAGGAGAATTGGAGGCTGAAATTGAGAACTAATTGCATGATATAATTTAGTGGGGAAAAGGGATCCCATAACCAGTTTTAATTGATTTCAACAGAACAACATCATTTGCTCTTGTTTATTTTTTTTTTATTTTCGTGTAATTTTTTTTATATAATTTTTGTTTGATTTATAGAAACAACCAAACCCCCCCCCATTTTATGTTACTTTATCTTTTTAGAGTTTATTAGAATCAGTAATCTAAATTTAGCTAAATAATTAAATTAATTCAATTCCTTGTGGATTGACCCTTGCTCATTACTAAACTAATTTTTCCTAAACCAAGCAAAGGTTTTTAATTTGGTAGTTTAACTACATATCAAATTTTAAGGCAAGGTTGGAACTGACATTAATTGGATTATTTTGTTCATTTAGGTTCTGTTCTATTTTGTTGGTGTTCTTTAGTATTTTTAAGTTTTGGTTTAGTCTTGTTTGTTTTTGTGTTTTTCTTTGTTTCATTAAGTTTTGTTTTGATTGTTCTTAAATTTGTATTTGTCTAATCATTTTGTTGGAGTTTTGCTTTCTTGGTGTTCTTTAGGTGCATGTCTGAGAACAATTTTTATATTGAGAGAAAACAAGACTCAACAGCTTTGAAGCTAGAAGACACATTTTTGCACCAATACCACCACCATCACTACATTCTCCATCCTCATCATCTTTAGGCTTTTCACCATCCCAAATTGAACAAGCCATCAACACTGCCCTCTTTCAAGTTCAACATCTGAATTTTCAGAAGAAGAAGAGATGATGGCCGGAAATCAAACCTTGAGGGAGCTTGTCAGCTTCCTAATCTTGATCAACAACCATTGTGCATAGAATTTCCAGTTATTGAAGGTGGATTTGAGTTGAAGTCCTGGGATGATCCATTTGCTTCCAAAGTTTAATGGGTCTTACTGGAGAAGACCCAAACAAGCACCTTAAGGAATTTCAAGTTGTTTGCTACCATGAGACCTTCAAACATCTCAGAAGAACAAGTGAAGTTGAGAGCATTTCATTCTCTTTGGATGGTGCTGCAAAAGATTGGCTCTACTACTTACCTCCAGGCTCAATTGGTTCTTGGGTTGAACTAAAAGAAGCTTCCTTGAAAGATATTTCCCGCATCCAAGGCTGCCAACATAAGGAAGGAAATGCATGGGTATTAGACAAATGAACGGGGAAACGTTACATGAATATTGGGAGAGATTTAAACGTCTTCTGTGCTAGTTGTCCTAATCATCAAATTAGTGAGCAACTGCTTATTCAATATTTTATGGCGAGGACTCACTTCAATGGATAGGAGTATGATTGATGCAGCTAGTGGTGGTGCTTTGATGAACAAGACTCCTCAAGAAGCAAAAGATTTGATTACCAACATGGCAGCCAATACTCAACAATTTGGCACTAGACAAGATATGAGGAGGGTTAATGAAGTGTCATCATCTTCCTTGGAGCAACAAATTTCTGCCAACACTCAACAAATTTCAAATTTGGCAACCTTAATGCAACAACTCATGGTTGGTAATGTGCAGCAAGTGAAGGCTTGCGAATTTGTTCGAATTTTGGGCATCCTACTGATATGTGCCCCACACTTCAAGAAGAAGATTGCAATGCAATTGGAGGATTTCAAGGGCAGCCACAACGCCCTCAATATGGTGGTCGGAATAATCAGCAAGGCTTTAGTTCCGGTGGAAGTCAACAACCTCATGCAATATTTAACAAACCACCTGGTTTTTTTCAAAAGCCAACACATTTCCAACAAAGACCTCAAGAGCAACAAGGTTCTAATGATGAAATGAAGGAGATGATGAAGACTCTTGCTTCAAATACAATCCAATTGCTGCAACAAACTGCTTTCTCAAATGTGCAGCATGAAGAATATGGAGAATCAGATTGGACAACTTGCATCATCTTTAAGCAATTTGGAGGCTAAAGTGTCAAACAAAATTCCTTCTCAAACTATAGTGAATCCTAATGTTCAAAATGCTAGTGCCATCACTTTGAGGAGTGGAAAAGAGCTTACCAATCTAGCACCCAAAACATTGAGGAATGATGAAGAATGGTGAAGTGGTGGTTGCCAAAGAAACTCATGATTCCACCCAATCTCCAAGGAAGCACACATCTCCAACACTTGATGCTTATGTGCATCCTCCACCTTTCTCAAAGGCTTGCAAAGTCCAAAAAAGAGGAACAAGAAAGGAGATTTTGGACACTTTCAAGAAGGCATGATCAATATTCCATTGCTTGAGGCTATTAAGCAAGTTCCCAGGTATGCCAAATTTTGAAGGATTTGTGCACAAACAAGAGGAAGTTAAAAGGTAATGAAAAGGTTTGCATGGGAGAACAAGTTTCGCTGTTTTTCAAAAGAAATTTCCTCCAAAATGTAAAGATCCGTGTTCATTTACAATTCCTTGCATCATTGGTGATAAAATTTTTTGAGAGATGCATGTTAGATCTAGGTGCTTCTATTAGTGTAATGCCTTTTCTATTTACAAATCTTTGAATCTTGGTCCATTAGAAGAAACTGCATCATAATTCAGATTAAGCGATAGATCTCATGCATATCCTAAAGGAGTTGTTGAAGATGTTCTTGTGGAAAGTAAATGAACTTGTTTTTCCTTTGATTTTTATGTTCTAGATATGGAGGATGAGTGTGCACTTAACCCTACTCCTATTTTGCTTGGAAGACCATTTTTAATGACTCTAGAACTAAGATTGATGTGTGTGAAGGAACTCTTTTTCTATGGAATTTGATGGGCATGTCATTAAATTTAGTTTGTTTGATACAATGAAATACCCTTGTGATTCATCTTCTTTATGTTCCATTGAAGTTATTGATGCAATTGACTTATTAGTGCAGCAAGTGTTTGAATTAGGGAAGGAAGATAGCTGAAGTGGCTCTTGTCATCAATCTTGAGTTAAAGAAGCTTAATGAGCCAAAGTGGGAGCTAGAATTGCAAGATGAGATCATTGAAGAGGTTGCTGCCTTGGAAGCCATGTCTCTTATTCTTCTACACATGGTGTCATACCTTGAGCTTCCAACACTTAAAGAGAAGCTTTCCCCATCCATTGTTAAGGCACTGAGCTTGAATTGAAGCCTTTACCAAGTCATCTCAAATATGCATTCTTGGGAGAGAAGAAACACTTCCTGTGATCATTAAGTAACAATTTGACACCATCCCAAGAAGAAAGGCTTATTAGAGTCCTTAGAGACCACAAGACAAACCATGGGATGGTCAATTGTGGATATAAAGGGAATTAGCCCTTCTGTGTGTATGCATAGGATCTTAATTGAAGATGGAGCAAAGCCAAGCAGTGAACCTCAAAGAAGACTTAATCCTAACATGATGGAGGTTGTGAAAGGAAATTCAGAAATTGCTTGATGCCGGTATCATCTATGCCATTTCTCGATTCAAAATGGGTGAGCCCTGCAAGTGGTTCCTAAGAAACTGGCATCACAGTTGATCAAGAATGAAGACAATGAGTTGGTTCCAACAAGGGTGCAAACTGGTTGGAGAATGTGTATTGACTATAGGAAGCTTAATTCAGCCACAAGGAAGGATCATTTTCCTCTTCCTTTCATGGATCAAATGCTGGAAAGATTATCGGACACTCACTTTTGCTTCCTTTGATGGTTATTCAGATACAACCAAATTGTGATTGCTCCGGAAGATCAAGAAAAGACCACATACACATGACCTTATGGTGACTATGCTTATAGAAGAATGCCCATTGGTTTATGTAAAGGCCCTTCTACTTTTCAAAGGTGCATGGTAAGTATCTTTCCGATTACATTGAAAGCATTATTGAGGTATTTATGGATGATTTCTCTGCTTATGGTAATTCTTTTGATAAATGCCTTGATAATTTGTCTCTTGTTTTGAAAGATGCTTAGAAACAAATCTTGTTTTAAATTGGGAAAAAATGCCATTTTATGGTTGATCAAGGAATTGTTTTGGGACATGTGATTTCAGCCAAAGGAATTGAGGTAGATAAAGTTAAAGTAGACCTTGTTAAATCTCTTACCATACCCCACTTCAAATGAGGGAGGTTCGTTCCTCTTTCTTGGACATGCAGGTTTCACAGTAAGATTTATCAAGGATTTCTCAAAGATTTCTCATCCTCTCTCGCAAGTTGCTGCAAAAAGAAGTGGCGTTTGATTTCAAAGTGAAGAGTGCAAGATGGCATTCAACAAGCTAAAAGAGCTTCTCACTTCAGCTCCCATTATTCAGCCAATTGACTGAGCTTACTCTTTTGAGGTTATGTGTGATGCAAGTGATTTTGCTATTAGTGCTGTTTGGGTCAGTCGTAAAAGGGAAGTTGCCTCATGTCATTTATTATGCTTCTCGTACTTAAATGATGCACAACTAAACTATTCTACCACTGTAAAAGAATTTCTTGCTGTAATCTTTGCTTTGGAGAAGTTTAGATCATATTTGGTTGGATCTAAAGTTGTTGTTTATAGTGATCATGCAAAGACTTAAGTATTTGCTTTCTAAGAAAGATGCAAAGCCTAGATTGATGTGTGGATTCTTTTATTGCGTGAATTTGACATTGAGATCAAAGACAAGAAGGAAGTGAAAACTTAGTGGCTGATCATCTTAGTCGCTGGCTCTTGGAAGAGGATGCCTTACCTTTGGAAGAGAAGTTCCCTGATGAGCAACTCTTTGCCATTAATGTCTGTTCTTGGTATGTCGATATTGTCAATTTTAAGGTCACAAAGGAGCTACCAAAGGATTTAACTCGAGCTCAAAAGGACAAGATTAAGAGTGACTCAAGTATTATATTTGGGATGATCCTTATCTATGGAAGCATTGTTCGATCGAGGTAATAAGAAGGTGTCCTTGAATCTGAGTTTAACTCAATTTTAAGTTTCTGTCATGCTTATGCTTGTGGTGGCCATTTGGACCAAAGAGAATAGCTCTTAAAGTGCTTGAATGTGGTTTTATTGGCCTTCTTTGTTTGGGATATATTGTTTTGCAAAGCATGTGATAGATGCCAACGTGTTGGTAATTTAAGCCCTAAAACCAAATGCCCCAATCACCCATACTTGTTGTTGAAATTTTTGATGTTTGGGAATTGATTTTATGGGACCATTTGTTTCTTCCTTTGGTAATGTTTACATTCTTCTTGCAGTTGACTATGTCTCTAAGTGGATTGAGGCAAAGGCCACTAGGTTGAATGATGCTAAAACTGTGTGGAATTTTGTGAGAACTAATATCTTTGGTAAGATTTGGCACTCCTAAAGCTATTATTAGCGATAGGGTACTCATTTTTGTAACAGGTCTTTTCAAGCTCTCTTGAAGAAGTATAATGTTGTCCATAGGATTTCCACTGCATATCATCCTCAAACAAGTGGACAAGCTGAATTGTCAAATAGAGAGGTGAAATCTATCTTGGAGAAAACAGTGAATCCAAATTTAAAGGATTGGAGCTTAAGGCTTGATGATGCATTGTGGGCTTATAGGACAGCCTATAAAACGCGTTTGGGAATGTCTCCATACAGATTGCTTTATGGCAAACCTTGTCATTTACCTGTGGAGCTTGAACATAAAGCTTATTGGGTCAAGTACAATGTAACATGAATTTAGATGAAGCTGGAATTCATAGAAAGTTACAATTGCAAGAACTTGAAGAAATCAAGAACAATGCATATGAGAATGCAAGAATCTATAAGGAGAAGACAAAGATGTTCCATGACAAGATGATTTTGAGGAAGGATTTTTCCATTGGTCAAAAAGTTCTCCTTTTCATTCAAAGCTAAAATTGTTTCCGTAAGTTAAGATCAAGGTGGATTGGTCCTTTTGTTGTCACTAACATATTTCCCCATGGTGCAGTTTGAAATTAAGGCTTTAGATACAGGGAAAGTATTCAAGGTTAATGGTCATAGATTGAAGCCTTATTATGATTTACCATCTCCTAGTTTTGATGAGATTGAGGAGAGATAAAGTTGGAAGAGCCTTCTTGTGACCATCTCTCGATCTTGTGAGGAAAAGTCAGGCTGAGGACAATAAACCAAGCGCTTTTGGGAGGCAACCCAATGGATGGAGAGCTTTGGAAATCAGATTTGATCTCTCTTATTCTTTATCATTTTACTCCTTTATTTTGTTTGCTTTTGTAGTTTGTTATTTTTCCTTTTCCCTTTCACTTTAATTCATATTTTTGTCTTACATTGAGGACAATGTAAGGATTAAGTGTGGGGGGAATGGTTTAGGATAATTTCTTGTTTTCAAAAAAAAAAAAAAAATCTCTAGTTGTGTTTTTTTTCATAATTTTGTTTTTAAGTCTAGTTTTAGGTTTTTTTTCATTCTTTCCAGAAAAATGATGAGATTTTGAGCTTTAATTCATAGCTTTGATTGATGACAAGTTTAGAGTTGGATTTGACTTCATTCTCTTGTTAATGCATTTTTTATGATGTTATACTCTTTTAAATGTTACTTACTTTGCTTCTGGTACAATTATAATGCATACTTTAACCTTGCTTGCATTCTTGAAATTTACACTTGGATAGTCATTAGATTTAATTGTTTGATTGTTGAGCTGAAAATTCTCTATTGAAGTGCTTTGGATTTGAAACTGATCTCTCGCTTACTTTGGAAAATGATTAAGGCATTTTGTTGTCTAACACCATGGCCAAATGGACCTGTTCCCTACATTTTGATGTTCCAAAGTGAACACAAATCCTTAGTGAGCCAATTTGAGCCTTCATAGAATTTAGTCTTATTTTCTTTGGCACTCTTATCTTCTTTTCGTAGCTTGATATAATTATTTGTCCTAACCTTTGTTTCTTTGATGGAATAGAGTTAGAGACTTGATTGATGTGCAAGGTATTGGTAATTCAAGTATGGTAAAGATGAGAAGTGTGGGGGAATTTTGTTATCTTTCAACAATTAGTGGAATGAAAAAAAAAAAGAAAAAAAAAAGTGTTCAATAAACTCAGTTGAAGTTCAAAGTATGTTACAATGTTACAAGAGTAAAGAAAGGTGAAGGAAGGGTCCACACTAAAAAAAAAAAAAAATTGACCCTCATGTTTGTTCTATGAAGTTTTGACTTAAACATGCTTGCATTATCATTTTCATGTCTCTGTTTCTAGGAATTCAAAGAAACTCTTGTGTATTTCCTTTTCCCTTTGTTTCTTAAGATACATTATAACCCATTAACCCCATTACAACCAAAGAAAAGACCTATTGATTCCATTGTGGTGTTTTGATGATGATTTGACATTTGCATGAATTAAGAGAATTTGATGCTTGACATGATTGCATGAAAATTGAAAGCTTGAATTGTGGAGATGGAAAGAGTGAAGCCTGTTTAAAGTGTTGCATAGTTTTTCTTCACCATTAGCTTAGTTGTTTCATTTACTTGAGTATGAAGTTCATTGGATGCATTATCTTGAGAATGGTTGATGATAACATTTTTCTTGTTTGATTTCAAAGTTGTGCATTTCTAGTTCTCTGAAAAATGCTGGAAAGAATAGGTGTTTGTGGGTATCATCGCTGGAAGCCTCACGAGACTATAACTCGCCCCTCTATGGGCCACCTAGAGGTTTAAAGGCTTGTTACATATGCTAAATGCAATCGTGATTTCCTACGAAAGTGGATTAGCTTATGTTTTATCTTAGTCTTGCTTGAGGACAAGCAAGGTTCAAGTGTGGGGGAAATTGATAAGTGCATTTTATTCACTTATTTCATATTCTTTACTATGCTTGTTCATAGCTTTAATCTTGTAAATATAATGCTTTTATTTACTATTTGTGTTTTGTAGGAAAATAAAGCTTAAGGATGATTTTTGAGCTGAACAAGAGTAAAATGACTCAATTTGGAGCTAATTCAAGAAAATGCTAAGAATTGACTGTTGGACAGCATGAGCAGTATGTCTTTCCAAGGCCATAACTTTTTGGTCCAAAGTCAAAATGACATGATTCCACTTGGAAATGAAAGTAGACATCCAGAGCTTTAATTTGACACCAAGATCACTCAAAAAGTCCAACGGACCAGAGAGATTGAAGCTGCCAAAGTTGGGCCTGGCGCTGACCCGTCACTGCATTCAATGTAGTTTTGCTCAATTCAGTTCTCCCTTGATATAAGCCCAAATGGGATGATTCCAGAGCCAAAAATGAAGCCCAAGATGTTAACTTTCCAATGGTGGTCGAATTACTCTCATCCAAGTCCATTTGGTCAATGAAATTTACGTGTGATAGAGCTGCCAGAAAAAAACCTGGCAATTTTGATTAATGAATGGTGAATTGAGTTCAATTCATTTGTGGGTTTTCATTGTCCTGATTATAGGTCGTTAGAAACTTAAGTATCAGAATTATTTCTGATAATCACCAAGGCTTTGTGAGAATGTAACCTATGAAGCTAGTTTAATGTGGAGTTACAATTGGAGCGATAATTTGATGTAGATTACATTTTGACAAGAGACCAAAGAATGTAAAAAGAGGAGAGACATATGAGCTTTTGGCTCACGAGAGAGAAATTTTAGTGGAGAGAGAAGGAGGTTTCAGCCACTCATCCTTAGAAACCATAGTTACAATATTGGAGTGGGAGAAGTGACATTTTCACCAAGCTTGTAGCTGTGGACATCACTTTTTGCTGCTCTTTAGGGATTTAATTGAGGACAAGAAGAAAGAGATAGGTGTCAAGATTAGAGTTTGGGCAACTTTGCTTTCACCCTTTAGTCTCTGCACATGTTTTCTTTCTTCTTAACTCATGTCATGTATTCTTCAATTTGTGATATGGTTTTCTTTAGAATGTTAGGCTAAGTTATTTTCATGGTTATGGGTGAACTTTGAACCCTAAATTATCATGTAATTAATTGATTTTCAGACCTCTATTTTCCTGAAGAGTTGATTATATTCTCCTACTCACTTCATGATTATGGTAGTAATGTGACATGTTTGGATTGGCCACCCTTATATTTCATATTATGGCTGATTGCTAGATTTAGGATTATGATGTTCATTATCCTTTATCCATATGTAGTAACTTGTGTGCAAACTTAATGGTCAAGTTTTGATTGTATGCAAGTGAGAATATAACCTAAGTCACTTAGTCCTATGTTAGAGACCAAAACTTAGATCAATCATTCCTTCTTGTTGCAATTGTTAATTGAACTTCAGTGGATGCTCCCTATGTCAATTAGTGATTAGAATAGGTTAATGGATGTTCCTTAATCTATTTAAAAGAAGGTAGGTAATAGAATGTTTCATTGCCTAAGATTGGTAACTATAAACGGAGCACTGGAGGTCTGAAATGAGAACTAATTGCATGATATAATTTAGTGGGGAAAAGGGATCCCATAACCGCTTTTAATTGATTTCAAATAACAACATCATTTGCTCTTGTTTATTTTTTTTTTTTTATTTTCGTGTAATTTTATATAATTTTTGTTTGATTTATAGAAACAACCAAACCTCCCATTTTATGTTACTTTATCTTTTTAGAGTTTATTAGAATCAGAATCTAAATTTAGCTAAATAATTAAATTAATTCAATTCCTTGTGGATTGACCCTTTGCTCATTACTAAACTAATTTTTCCTAAACCAAGCAAAGGTTTTTAATTTGGTAGTTTAACGACATATCAGCACCCAAGTTGGAAATCAAGTGCGAGGCGGAGTACAGGGCCACTCATTGAGCAAGAATCGGGCGTAAGCCAGATCAAGAGACTATCGAAGCTAGCTAACGATTGGTCGGAAGTAGACGCTGTGTATTATGTCGGTCACAATTTCTTTTAAAGTGTAATTATTTTATTCTCTATGTATCAAAGACTATTATTCAGTAATAAAGTGAGCAGTTAAAGGGCCATGTATTATATTTTCTATATTTTAAAGATTTTTTTTAGCACAGTGACAACCTTTTAATATAACTCCATGACTCGAGCATGGCTTATATGATAGAGGTTGTTACACTTATGCCTCCCGACAATTAAAGCCACATGACAGGAATTATCCTACTCACGATCTCGAGTTAGCAATAGTATTTGCTTTGAAGATATGGAGACATCACCTATATGGAGTGAGGTTCGAGGTCTTTTCTGATCATAAGAGTTTGAAGTACCTCTTTGATCAGAAGGAATTAAATATGAGGCAGTGAAGCTGGATGGAACTTCTTAAGGACTACGAATTTGAATTGAAATACCACCCAAGCAAGGCAAATACTGTGGCAGATGCTTTGAGCAGAAAATCTCTGACTGTATCTTGGATGATGATTAAAGAGACAAAGCTTATTGAGAGTTTTCGAGATCTTAATTTGGGAATCCTTATAACTCCCAAGACCCTTCAGTTACACCAAATTAAGATGGCCAATAGCTTTAAGGAACAGATTCGGTAAGCACAGCAGCAGGATGCTAATTTCCAACATACGATCAATCTCGTACAATCAAGGAAATTAACAGGTTTTGCTCAAGATAAAGAAGGCATCTGGCGACATCATGACAGGGTGTGTGTACCCAAGGGGAATGATCTCCGAAGAAGAATCTTGGAAGAAGCACATAAAGGTGAATATACTATACATCTCGACATTACCAAAATGTATCAAGATCTTAAGAAAATGTTTTGGTGGCCAGGCATGAAGTTAGACATGGCAAGCTTCGTGAGCAAGCAAAGTTAGATGTGGCAAGCTTCGTGAGCAAATGCTTGGTCTGTCAGAAGGTGAAAGCAGAACATCAGAAACCCTCCACTATGTTACAACCCTTGGAAATTCCTGAGTGGAAGTAGGAAAGTATCTCCATGGACTTTGTAATGGGATTACTAAGAACACCAACAGGATATGATGCCATATGGGTTATCGTGGATAGATTAACCAAATCTGCTCACTTTCTACCCATTCAATCAAGTTATCCATTGGAAAAATTAGCACAATTGTATATTCAAGAGATTATAAGGCTGCATGGAACCCCTTCAACCATTATTTCTAATCAAGACCCAAGGTTCACCTCACAGTTTTAGGGAGCCTTACAAAGAGCATTTGGTACTAAGTTGTGCCTAAGCACTGCATATCACCCGCAAATGGATGGCCAAATAGAAAGGACAATTCAAACCTTAGAAGATATGCTACGAGCCTATATAATGGAGCAACGTTGGAATTGGGATCGATACTTGCCGCTAGCCGAATTTGCATACAACAATAGCTATCATGCTAGCATCGGCATGGCTCCTTATGAAGCGTTGTACGGACGAAAGTGCCAGTCTCCATTGTGTTAGTATGAAACAGGAGAATCAACTCTGTTAGGGCTTGACTTAGTTCAATAGACCATTGAGCAGATCAAGAAAATTCGAAATAAGATGCTTGCCGCTCAAAGTCGTCAAAAGAGTTACACGGATACCAGGAGAAAATCTCTGGAATTTCAAGAAGGAGACCATGTATTTTTGAAGGTTATGCCCACAACAGGGATAAGTAGAGCCATTAAGGTCAAGAAACTAAGTCCCCATTTTATTGGTCCCTTCTAAATCTTGAAGCGAATAGGATCAATTGCATACCAAATCGCTTTACCTCCACATTTGTCAAACCTTCACGATGTTTTTCATGTTCCTCAACTCAGAAGATATCAACCTGACCCTACACACTTCCTAGAACTCGAGTCAATACAATTAAAAGAGGACCTGACTTTCTACATATAACCAGCATAGATCGTAGACAGAAGCAGCAGGCAACTTCGAAGCAAAACCATGTAGCTAGTAAAGGTAGCATAGGGAAAAGGAGATGCTGAAGACTACACTTGGGAACTGGAATCAGATATGAGGAAAGAGTATCCTAAACTATTCTCAGGTACTAAATTTTGAGGACAAAATTTTTCTTTAGGAGGCTGGTAATGTAACATCCACCATGATTTCCGACCTCCGACTTTATCACCAAGTTTCAAATAAAATGTACACGATTTCCGATCTCCGACTTTAGTTTCAAATAAAATGGATATGAGTTCCGACTTTAAGCAGAATGGAGACAAGTTTCGATTTCAGATAAGATGGAAGCGAGTTCCACTTTTTAGACAACATGGAGAATAATCTAGCCACAAAAGAGGGTGACATGGCTGAACTTTACCCACAAAATTTCAACCAATCAAAACTCACAAGGTCAACTACCTCTTCAATGGTTAAATCAGATTTTTCTCTCTTACTCCCTGCTAACTTACACCTCCATCTCCTCTGATTTCAGCCTTCTTCTTCTCTTCTCTTGTCCTTTTAACCTACTCCATTAAACTTCCAAGCTTGACAAAGCTACATCAATCCAAACTCCAAAACTTAGCAAAATCACACACAAAGAGGTAGAGGTTCAATTTTGTTCTTGTTATTCTAATTGTGGGTGGCTGATTAACTTCTTAATGTGATTAGTGAATGAATATGATGATCTTTGATTAAGGAGTAGGAAAAGGTGAGAATAAGAAGATGTGAGGGGTTAGAAGACCAAATTTCCTAGGCAGTCTGTATGGCAGAGTGTACGGCTCCGCCTACAACTGGTTAAATTTGATGAGACTATTTTTATATGAAACTAGACATTCAGGGATTTCCATACATATATAATATACGGTCATTGGATTAATATTGAGAGAGATATGAATTTTTGAAGTTTGACCTAGAAATCAAGACCTTCATTCAGGCAGTGTGAGTTGAGAAGGGTGTAACTCACTTATACAACTCTAAATTGAGTGAAACCAAACTTTGTTAGAAAGCTCACATATAGAAGAACATCCCATAAGAAAATTCTGAGTTAGATACGGTACTGTTTGCTCTCAATGGTTCGAAGAATTTGTCCTATGTCCAAACCAGGCTAAAATAAGGCAGTTTAGGAAGGTTAAATTTCAGGGCTTATAACTCAAGATCTACTAAAGAAAATGAAATGGAACTTATTGAAACCGAAAGCTTGTCATGTTAACTTTAATATGATACCAATTTTGTATGATTTGAACTTTTTTTTTATTTTTAGTGGATTTTTACTTTTAGGTGTGTAATTCTAGCTAGCCACAAGGTAGGCTGGGATAAAACTTAAATAACTTGAGCTATATTTATCAAAATTAGATGGGACCAAAGAGGTTAGAAAATAGACACATAAAACTTTAACATATCCAAAATTCAGGTCCAAATGAATTAAATAGAAATTTTGGCTTGATTTACAAAAATCGGGTTGAATGAATGTGCTTAGGCAGCAACCCTGTCTTAAATGTAACTAATGCTCCTATGAATTTGATGTTTGAAATATGAATGAAATGTTATGACTTCTATGAGAAATTGGTGTTCTGAGTACTGGCACTATTCATGGGGAAGCGGACATATTCTGTTATGCTGCCGAAATTTCGGTAAAGCCATGCATGATTTATAATCTACATTCAAATCCATGTGCAATTGCAAGAAGTTCATAAAGGTTATGCTGTGATGATATGATGAACCTAAATGTTATATTATGATGAAAGTTCCATAATACTTGGGCCAGCCCCGGATTAAAGTTAAGGGGAATAGATAGGTGGGGAGGTCGGGGAAAGTAAACCCGACATTCTTATATAGGAACGAGCTCAATCCTGAAAAGCAGGCTATTACCCAAGAGTCTAAAGGGCCAAAAACTCTCAGGGGACCACGTAATGGAAAAGTTTATGAAGATAAGATCAAGAATGAATTTTGCATGGTCACATTGAATAGTCATTATATGTTGTTTACAGTTTGTTTATTTTGCTCACTATACTGTGTATCACTATTTAATAGCTTGTTCTGTTTTTATGCTGTCTTAAGTAAAAACTGAACCTTGCCTCGAACCAGACATTTTCTTAAACTTATTAAATATGGATAGTTCAATTTGAACCCATGTTTTATAATTAAATAAAAACCGAGGCAACTGAGAATGAATGTGACGTCAGTTAAACACCATACGACAACCCTACTGTGAATTTCTTTGAATTCTCACCTCGCTTTGTATTTCCGTATCATTCTCAGACCCCGGAGATGGACTCGACAGCCACCCTATTTATCAAGATTCCCAACCTGCACCTCCACCATGATCCCATAGTGGATTTGCTGTAAATCGCCGGCTCCTGCAATTTCCGTCTCTACTTTTTTAGTAATAGGAATTTTACTGTTCCCCTTTTTCACCTTGCCTTTGATCTTGCTGTTCTGTATTTTACGGTCCCGTTGCATATGGCACACCCTCCTCCTGCACCTGCCAGTCCTCCACCCGAGTCACCTCTGTAGATGGTTCCAGACATTCCGCTCAGTTCTAAGAGTGATCCTTCGGAGGCTTCTTGCTCATCATCCTCCTCCTCGGGACCTAGTATGGACTACTCCCCAGTCGGGCCCAGTGTGGCCAATGGTTATATGACCGAGTAGGTCCTAGCCGAGAGTTCTACTATACAGCATGGCTCTCTTTTGGCGATGTGCAGCATTGGGTCATAAACTTAGCCGCATGTATATTGGTTAGTCTAAAATGTCCTCTGAGAACCCCATAGGATCATTCTGATGGACATGGGCCTCCTTTTTTTTGGTATACCAACCCCACTTATATATCTTGTTTTACATTTGTACTTAAACTGAAGTATCGGCTTCTAACCTATATATATATATATATATATATATATATGTATGTATGTATATATATATATATATGTATGTATGTATATATGTATACAGTTGATGATGTATTTACCTGTCTGTATCTTTTTTGTTGTGTTTTTTTGAAAATTTCATTATGTTCTGCTATATTGATCACATCTGTTATATACAGTGTGCAGTTTCACCCGTTTTAAGAAAAAAGAAAAAAAAAAGGGGACATGACAAGATAAGTAATTAGTAAGCAGAGTATCAACACGGTAACACAATCTACTTAATTTCACACTATGAATTAAGCATAACATTAAATTAGTAAGGTGTTACATTTTTGGTATCAGAGCAATTCATCCTAGCTAAGGCCTGAGGATTGGACTGACTATGCTTCGCGCACATTCTGTATTTTTAGCTGAAAAAATGCACTAGATCTTGCCTGTGCCGTTGAGATGTGTGCATGTGTACGAGGTGCCTGACCATGTGAGCTATTATTTACTAGCACATTAGACTTAGTATTGAGCCTGATCAACTCAATAACTTTTGTTTTGCGTGCTCAGAACTTAATGGCTTCTAGGAGGCAAGGTAGACCACGCACAGAACCTGCTCAAGAGGACCCAGCTAACTTTTTGGACACGATACGAGAGATAGCTCATGTGATGCGGGAACAGGCCGCGGCAACTCACCAGATGATGGATTAATTAGGCAGGCAACCTGAGGCAGGTTGTGGAGGAAATCCACATGGCCCAGGAGCTAACTTGGATTACTTTAAATTTGTTGAGTTCAGGAAAGCAAACCCGCCCAACTTTCGAGGAGCGTATGACCCTGATAAAGCCGATGAATGGATCAAGGCTATGGAAAAAATTTTCTCTATCTTGGATTGTTCAGATCATCAGAAGGTGACTTTTGCCACCTATATGCTCGAAGCAGATGCAGAGTTTTAGTGGAATGGGGTACGAACAATGTTGCGTTGCCTTCAATTTCTGCAAGCCTATTATACAAGTGGATGGCACATTTCTGTATGGAAAGTATCAGGGTATACTCTTAATTGCCACTACACAGGATGACAACTGTTGCATTTTACCTATTGCTTTTGCTATTATCAAAGGAGAAACTTTAGACACCTGGTCATGGTTCTTGGGAAATATCCGGCAATATGTGACTAGAAAGCAAGGTCTATGTCTTATCTTTGATAGGCATGCAAGCATAAAAGGAGCTGTGGCAGATGAAAACCTCAGTTAGCAACTCCATATGCGTATCATGTGTACTATATTCGCCATATTGCCAGCAATTTCAACCACAAGTTCAAGAATACGAAATTAAAACAAGACCTATTGAAACTTGGTAAGAAGTACTTTTTCATAATTTTAATATTATATATATGAATTTTATTTCTTTTCAAAGTTAACATCTAATTTGTGTTAATGTAGGGTATACAACTTGCATGCACCGATTTGATAGAAACTTGGAAAACTTTCGTCAAATTAGTCCTGAAATTCAAAGATGGATCGATAGTATACCGAAGGAGAAACGGAGTCAGGCATATGATATAAGAGGACGTAGATACAGGCATATGATAACAAATTTATCAGAGGCTGTGAATAAAGTCTTAAAAGGTGCTAGAAATCTGCCAATAACTACATTAGTTAAGTGCACATATGGGAGGATGGTAGAGTATTTTGTTCAAAGAGGTGCAGAGGCTAGGGCGGAGTTGAGCGCTAGAAATAAGTTTTGTAAGAAGTTAGTCGATGCAATTAGGAAGAATCGGGAGGATGCTTGTTCCCACCAAGTTCGCAGATATGACATTTGTAGCACCCTAATAAACCCATACTACGCATAAGTCATATTACGGCATTTTATTAATTGTTACTTATGCTCGTGGAAAACTAAACTTCATTTGGAATCAAATTACGCAGAAAATATGGTAAGATTTTTTTTTTTTTTTGATATATGTCATCGCTTTGCGGCGTTTTTGGAAAGTAAAGCCTTGAGCGAGAAGGTAACTATAAACGAGCGTGTCGTATACATACAAGTCATAAAATAAAGGAGCAATGGATAAGTAGAAATGGAATACATTCATCTTATTAGAACAACCATACATATATAAAGTCTCATAATAATCAACAATACATAAAAAGGAGACTCATGGTCATGCCATGACCCCAAAATATCAAACATAAACAAATATCACAAGGTTCGCCACAAAATGAAATACATAAGGTAAGGAGCAATATTAAAATAACCCATTTAGACATGTCTGGCTTCCTCGCCCCTTCTGCAACACTCGATCGGATGAAAATCAGGTCCTCGAGTGCCTGGTTCCCCTAGCTCCTCAGCCTCGGGGAACGTGAGGAGTACGGATGATGCGAGGGTGCCTGCTGATCACCTCTATGCGACGAATACGACGGATCGGGGTGTAGCTGGCTACCGACGAATGCTTCTCAAAGGGATCCTCGTCAGACGTGGCGAGGTGATACTCAAGCGTGGCGGCGAAGCGGCTGCGATCCTTGGAGTGGCCGTAGAGCTCACATCGACCACGGGAATCTCCGACTGTGGCACGGCTCGGCTGCTAGCAGACCCGGAGACATCGGCTCCATCTTGATGTCCAGCAAGGGAGCAGGAGGAAAATCCCAAGGACCCAACGGCTGTCCGAGGTGTGCAGAGGAAATGTCGACTGGGGCTGGCGGGATGTCAGGCTCCTCTCCCTCATGTATACGACCAAGATGAAAGTAGGTATGGACTACCGTGGTGGTCATCGCCACGATAGTTTGGGCATCCTCATCGTAGGCCCACTCATAGTGGGGAGGATCCACGCTCCACTCCACGGGGTATGCCATCAGTATCTGGTGACGAGACGGAAAAAAAAAATAACTGGAGTGAGAAATAAAATTTCTCAGTAGGACTCGAACCTAACACGAGAGTGCCATAGTCATCGTCCCAACCACTTCGATTTTTATTAATGAAAATAGTGAGCATGCATAAGGTTCAATTCTTGGATTTTCGAAAATATGAATATCCGAAGCAGATTCAATTTTAACGTGCCCCCTAATCATTTATATCATAATATACTTAAGCACAAGTGTAATTACATAAAATATACATGTCCATGCCATAAGATTCTCCTAACTTCTTCCCCTTCTAGGGTTTGGGCTGAAGTCCCTTTTCTTTTCTTAACTTGACTTTATCTTTTCACCCACTAAACATAAGTGGTAATGAGCTCATACCGTGGCCGTCTCCACCATAAAATTTCGGTACTTACACTAGCTGGGTCATGCCATGCCTCATGTAAGCCCTATCCCCTATACTCACACTAGCTGGGTCATGCCATGCCTCATGTGAGTCATGGGTGAGGGGAGCTTAAATTAGGTCACCTTCCTTTTTGAAAGGTCACGCACTTAATTAAATTTCTTCTTATTAAGGCTTATGATGCAAAATATTTCAAGTCCATAATTTTCGTAGAATTTCGGCAACATAACGGTTAGACCGAAGCTTCCCAAAATTTTGCCAAATAGAGAAATCCAATATCACTTATCATTAAGCATCATATCATCAACATATCATATTCATATCATCATCATCACTCATCAACATCATAGTATCAGGCTTGCACATAAACATAGGCATATTCTCAAACAAAATTTTATGAGCTTAGCTTAATAAATTTGGTGCAAGCTTTTAATTGAGATTGTCTCTTGTGTAAACTCTTTTATTACGCGTAGGGCCAATTTCATCCATTATCCTTTTTGAAACTTTTAAGTTGAGTTATGAGGGTTTCTCTAATGCTTAGTGTAAGGGCCTTAATGTTTTAAAGCTTATTTCTCATTATTCTTTAACTTTCACCACAACCAATTTTTACTTTTATAGTAGGGCAGTAACTTTAAAAATTCACTCTAATTTCATCTTTTACTCTTTTGTTTCGAATTTTGGTATGGTCATAATTCTCTGAGTCTATTTTTAAACAAAGTAAACCCCACTCAAAAATTCATTTTGTAACTTGATTTATGAACATTTTATTCTGACTGTTCAGACTTGAAAGTTCAACTCTGGTCAGTGGCTTGTCAACTCCACTGGGAGTTCCTCACATGGAATCTGATAAAACTGTTTTATGGGGGTGTTCCTGTATGTCTTATATTTCTAAAAAACTTGGTCCCACTCTAAAATAATTTCTGTAGCTCTAGTTATAGGGTTTTTAGTGAAGACTGCCCAAACAGAAATCCATCCGAGAATAGCTAACTTTGAAAAATCATATCTCCCTCATTTTAAATCCAAATTTCACAAATTTTATATGTATGGAAAGCTCTTTGAGTCTTCTTTCACAAAAAATTAGTTTAATTACATTTTGTGTTTTGTAGAACGAGTTATACAGTATGCATAACAAACTGCTAGAATTCTAGCTTAACCAGTTTTCATATTTCACATATCAAACTTGTGGAAATGTTGTTATACCACTTCAAATCATCATTTTTATGTTTTATCTCACCATTATATTCAAGGTTTTAGTCACCAAATCAGTATTTTAAAACAAAATAAAGCAAGATACATAAAAACCATCATGCCATATAATCTCATTTCATTACAACATTTCCAACAAAACAAGAAAAAACTCATAGAGCAAGAAATGGTCATGAGACCTTGAAGCAAGTTCTAAAACCACCTAGCTATGAGGAGCTTAGGAGTTCTAGAGCTTGAAAAATACATGAAAAGAGAAGGTTAGGGTCACTACCAAAGAGTTTTCTTGAAGGATTTTGGAGGTGAAGGTTGGAGAGAGCCTTCCTACTTGAGAGCTTGAAAATGGAGCTTGTGTATAAGTGATCTTGTTTCTCAAAAGACCAAGAATGGTGGTCTTTGAAGGGATGGTGAAGGTGGTGATGGAAATGAGGTGAGAAGTAGTAGGGAGGTTGGAAGAAGAACAAGGAAGATTGGAAGAACAAGAGAGTGGGAATGGGTCTTGGAGAGAGGAGAGAGCTTTGTATCTTAGTGAGAGGAATGAAAAATGAAGTGAGGCGGAGAAAGGAGAGGCTGAATGGCACAAAATGAGGGGGAGAGAGTGATGTGATTTTGCTTCTTAGAACAAGCAAGAGAGTGGGAAAAACCTTGGGGCAAAAGAGGAGTTGTGTTTCCTTTGAGTCTTGGCACTTGGGTAAGAACCTTGTTAGTGTTTTTTAAGTGGTTAAAAGCATGACCTATCTTAGGATTGGCATTGGATGAATATGATTACTCCAAGTGTCACAATCTTGATGGAGGAGAGTAGATCTTTTGTCTTGACTCAAGGAATCTACTAACATGGACTCTTGATCTAATGGTGTATGATGAGAAGGCAAATGGATGGTTGGATATAGCTCTTGCTTTGACCAAACTTTCAAACAATAATTAAAGGGAAGTTTCTAAATTTTTTTTACTATTGTTACAATTATCTAAATGCTAATTAATTCAATTGGTTTAATTACACATTGGCACATTTTCAATGAAAAGGATTTTCCTCATTAATTATGTAAAGAAGATGTGAGGGTTAATTTTCATGTGATTAAGATTTGATACTTATATGCTCTTAGTTAATTAGGTTAGATCACCTTGATTTTATGTTCTAAATCATGAATTAATTAAGGATTGGGCAATTAGACTTTTAATTGTAACTTTTAATGCATTATGTTTCAATTGTCGACTTTCACTTATCTTATTGACTTGCCCTTAATTTATTAAGCCCTTGCTCTCGAGTTATTAACTGCTAACCTCTCTAATTAGCCAGAGACACCGAGCTAATTAGCTTAGATGAAAATGGGGATGTTACATTTCTCCCCTCCTTGAAAAGAATTTTGCCCTCAAAATTTGTTACCTGAAAACAAGTGGGGATAATCTCTTTGCATCTCTGCCTCGAGCTCCCACGTGTGCTCCTCCAAGCTTCCTCTTCCCCATGCCACTTTTACCAAGGGCATAGACTTGTTCCTCAGTTGCTAGACCTTCTTATCTATGATTCTCATAGACGGTAGGTCGAAGGTTAGGTCTTCCCTTAACTATACACTTTCTGGTTTAAGAAGATGATTGGGGTCGGAGTTGTACTTTCTTAATTGGGAGACATGGAAAATATTGTGAAGGTTTGACAAATGGGTGTGGTAATTCAAACCGAAATCATAATCCTTCAAGAATTCCATCCACCTCCTCTGCCTCATATTAAGCTCCTTTTGATCAAACAAGTACTTCAGACTCTTGTGATCCGAGAATACCTCTAACCTAACTCCATATAAATGGTGTCTCCATATCTTCAAGGCAAACACCACGGCTGCTAACTCCAGATCATGGGTCGGGTAATTTACTTCATGAGGTTTCAATTGCCTAGAGGCATAAGCTACCACATTACGATCTTGTATCAGAACACAATCTAAACCTCTCCCAGAGGCATCACAATAAACCTCAAAGGCTCCCTTAGGGTTAGGCAGAACTAGTACAGGTGTGGAAGTCAACTTTGCCTTCAACTCTTGAAAACTTCTCTCACACTCTGCAGTCCAAATAAAAGCAGCGTTCTTCCTAGTGAGTTTAGTCAAGGGTAGGGATATATGAGAAAATCCCTTTATAAACCTCCGGTAGTATCCGGCTAGGCCAAGAAAACTCCGAATCTCCGTCATCGTCGTAGGTCTCTCCTAGTTCATCACGGCTTCCACCTTACTTGGGTCCACGGATATCCCTCCCTTAGACACGATGTGACCCAAGAACTTCACTTCATCCAGCCAAAACTCACACTTCGACAACTTCGCATAAAGCTTCTTATCCTTTAAGATTTCCAACACAACCCTAAGATGCTCTTCGTGTTCCTCCTTCGTCTTTGAATAGATGAGGATGTCATCTATAAAGACCACCACTAACTTATCCAAATACGGCCTAAACATCCTATTCATATAATCCATAAACACAGCCAGGGCATTGGTCAATCCAAATGACATTACTCTAAACTCATAATGCCCATACCTAGTCCTAAAGGCCGCCTTAGGAATATCTTCCTCTTTCACTCTAATCTGATGGTATCCTGACCTCAGATCTATCTTTGAAACCACCTCTGCTCCTCTGAGTTGATCCATCAGGTCATCTAGGCTTGTCAAGGGGTACTTGTTCTTCACTGTGACTTTGTTCAACTGCTGATAATCTACGCACAGCCTCATGCTTCCATCCTTTTTCTTGACAAACAGCACCGGGGCTCCCCAAGGTGAGGCACTTGGTCTCACAAACTTCTTTTCTAGCAACTCCTCCAGTTGGGTTTTTAGCTCCTCCAACTCCAAAGGGGATATTTGGTAGGGTGCAATAGATATTGGTCTAGTTCCTAGCACTAATTCTATGGAAAACTCTATCTCTCTCTCAGGGGGAAACTCAGGGATATCCTCAGGAAAGACTTCAGGATACTCATTCGCCACAGGAATCTCGTCAAGAGTTTGCTCTAGTTCAGACTCACTAGCCGATAGGAGAACGTATTCTTGATTCTTAGTCTTACAACAGTATAACACAACGGGTTTCAAACTTAAACTAACAGGTTTAGAAGGTATAGAAGGGAATACGATCGACTTGGTAGCACAATCTAACATAACACGGTTGGCTGAGAGCCAATCCATGCCTCAGATTAGATCTAAACCAGATAAAGGAAGGCAGATTAAATCAGACTCGTAGGTTCTACCATCAATGTGAATTTGACATTTCAAACAACACAGACAAGTTCTAACTAGTTTCCCAATGGGAGTAAAAACAAGCAGCATATAAGGCATTTTAGAAACAGACAGTCCCAATCTACTTACGCAATCATGGGAAATAAAAGAATGCATAGCACCAGAGTCATACAGTATAGTTAAGATGTTACCGTTTACTTCGCATATGCTCGAATGAGATCATCAGACTCCGTGGACTCCTCAGCATTCATGGTGAAAACCCTTCCTTGGCTTTGTGGTTTAGGGGCAGGCGTGTCCTTGGTGCAGTTCTTGGCAAAATGCCCGGACTGTCCATATTTGAAGCAAACATTTTGCTCGACATAGCAAACCCCTTTATGTTGCTTCCGATACTTAGGGCATGTAATTTGTTGCGTGTTTCGGCTGGTTGGCGTGTCTTGGAGGATCAAGTGAGAGCCTCTGTGGTTGCTTGCCCTTAGAACCTTCACCGTGGTAAGGCTTCTTTTGCGGGGGCTACTTCATGTGTTGCCCTTGAGATGCCTGCCTTCTTTTATGGGCCTCCGACCTCTGGATCACCAACTTCCGATTACATTCTTCTACTACACGGCTCTTATTGACAAGGGCCGCATAGTTTCGAATCTCCAACGGGGCCACGGATGCTAGGATGTCCGCCCTCAAACCTCCTTCATATTTCATGCACTTCCAGTGCTCATCGGGGTTCCGCTGATATAGTGTAGAGAACTTACACAGCTCCTCAAACTTTGCCATGTACTCAGCAATGCTCATACCTCCTTGGTAGAGCCTCAGGAATTCCATTTCCTTCGCATTCCTTACAGACATCGGGAACTACTTCTCATAGAAAGCTGCCTTGAAGACGTCCCAAGTGATTTCTCTTTGGTCGCTCTCCATTAAGCTCTTCGATCCCTTCCACCAGAATTTAGCATCCGCCTTCAGCATATAAGTAGCAAAGGCTACCTTCTGGGTCTCCGAGCAAGTCAGCATAGAGTAGATCTTTTCAATCTCCTTAATCCATTCATTAGCTTCTTCAGGGTTGAAAGCACCTTTGAAACTGGGCAGGTTTGCTTTGCGAAACTCCGAGAACTTCTGATACTCGGTACTTGCTCCATTTCCGCCAACGGATTCTTCAGACCTTCGATTTAGCTGATCCATCATGTGTTCGGCTGCCGAAGCTTGAGCTTGCATGGCATTCGCCATTTGCTGAAAAGTCCTCATGAAATCGGCGATGTTCATGCTGTCGCTAGGCTCATTGGCGGCACGTCTGCGAGTTGCCATTAGTTCCTGAATACACCAAAACAAAAATATCGAGTTGATCAGGCCCAATATCAAGCATAAGCATGGCGGCAACTAAAGGCAATCTCACACGATAGTCATCCATTCTAAGTCCTACATCCCATCATACAGACAGGATCCACAACATGACTTAACATAGTGCATGTAGAGTTATGCTTGGAAGCATAGTCAGTCCAACCTCAGGCTTTAACAGGATGAACTGCTCTGATACCATAATGTAACACCCTAATAAACCCATACTACGCTTAAGTCATATTACGGCGTTTTATTAGTTGTTACTTATGCTCGTGGAAAACTAAACTTCATTTGGAATTAAATTACGCAGAAAATATGGTAAGATTTTTTTTTTTTTTTGAAATACATCGTCGCTTTGCGGCGTTTTTGGAAAGTAAAGCCTTGAGCGAGAAGGTAACTATAAACGAGCGTGTCACATACATACAAGTCATAAAATAAAGGAGCAATGGATAAGTAGAAATGGAATACATTCATCTTACTAGAACAACCATACATATATAAAGTCCCATAATAATCAACAATACATAAAAAGGAGACTCATGGTCATGCCATGGCCCCAAAATATCAAACATAAACAAATATGACAAGGTTCGCCACAAAATGAAATACATAAGGTAAGGACCAATATTAAAATAGCCCATGTAGACACGTCTGGCTTCCTCGCCCCTTCTGCAACACTCGATCGGATGAAAATCAGGTCCTCGAGTGCCTGGTTCCCCTCGCTCCTCGGCCTCAGGGAACGTGAAGAGTACGGATGATGCGAAGGTTGTAACACCCTCCTAAGTACAGTACAATGCTTAAGTCATAGTACCACACCCTGGAGTTATTACGGTTACCTGAACGGACCTTATCTCGACAAAGAACTTCACGCGCTACTCTGATACCTCTTGAACTTTCTGGAGACAACACGGAAAATTGGAATGAGAATTATAAATTCTCAGTAGGATTCTCTATAATACACATGGAATGTCATCGTTGTCATCCCCAGTTTGCTTCGGTGTATTATGAAAAAGGTGAATATGCTACACAAACTGTTTAATTTTACCTTTCGAAAATATATCTATTCCGAAGCAAAGTTCATTTTAATCATACACTTAGCATCTGAGAGAATCCATAGAAATCAAATCATGAATTATATTGGGACTAATAACTGAAAAACAATAAGGTACGATAGCACCAATGTACTAGAGGCATTACTTTAACATATATTTTACTGGAACTACATCATATTAAGATGAGGCCCACATGGCATCAATATCCGAGGACATAATATTTGCACATAACTTAACCAGTATATGAATTCATACATAGACATAAAACTTGCTTTTCTTTCTTCATATCTCTTTCTATGTCATCATAAAATCTTTACGTACACATTCCAGAGTATGATCGCCATGTCACACCCCATCAGAGCGTGATCGCCATGTCACGTTCCTTAGGAATATGGGATCTGCACTTGGTACTTACACTAGCTGGGTCATGCCATGCCTCATGTAAGTTCCGGTGTCTGCATATACTTGAATCTTTAGCCTTTGATCTTTAGTCTTTTACTTGGCACACCTAGGCGTTGCGTATCGCCGTTCCTAGGGTGCAGTTATCGCCTTGGGTAGCCTAGCCTTGGAGTGAGCTCGTCAGCTTCACCCGTGACCGTCGTCACACCGGCTCACCCACAAGGGGACCCACGTGCCTCTAGTCTTTGAGGGATCTCATTCTGGTCACGGGCCTCTAAGTGAAGGGATCTCTTCTGGTCACGTGCCTCAAAACTGAGGGATCTCATCTGACCACGTGCCTTCAACATAGAGGGATCTCATCTGACCACGTGCCTCCAAGGTAGAGGGTATCTGTCTTCACAAGGAGGGATTCAAGGTGCAACTGCCTCCAAGTGAAGGGATTCATATCTTTATCTTTAACTGCCTTCACAAGGAGGGATTTCAAGTAACTGCCTCCGAGTGAAGGGATTTACATTTAATATACTCATGTTTATTCATTCTCATACAAGGTCATGCATAGTCACACTGAATGTACCTATACTTCATTTATTTTCATACGTCATTGCATACATGATCTTCATGTACATAGTCTTGACATATAAAGGCCCGTAGCCTCTTTGCCATTCTACCGGCACTCATACATATGCTTTGTCTTTTAATTTCATATACCTCATCTCATACTTAGGTCATCCTTGAAGAGAGGGCTTCTATATACCCATTCTTACTCTACTTCATTCTTGTTTGTACACATTCCCTAGTTTTCTAGACTTCTGCCGTAAATTCGGCAGCATAACGGATCAGCTCTGTCTTCCCATGAATAGTGCCAGTCTTCACGGACAATTCAATCATAACCATATAATCAATTTAACGCATATACATCAAGGTCTAACTGGCAATTCTCGACTCATACCTTATATGTTTTTCTGATACCTGTGAAATCACCAATTGGATCACTTTTGCCCATCTATTCAGTTCTGCCCGAATTTCATATGATCCACCTTTATTTCTATTCAACTCATTTAAATTTGAAATTTGGGTAAATCATAGCTCTATGTGTCTACTTACTAACCTCTTTGGTCCCATATCATTTTGATTCATATAACTCAAGATATTCAAATCTTACCTCAACCTGTTCAGTCACTAGCCTGAATTACACTCCTAGAAGTATAAATTCACTAAAAATCGAAACTAAGCTCAAATCATACGAAATTGGTCTCATATTGAAGCTAACAAGACAACCTTTCATTTGCTACAAGTTTCATTCCATTTGCTTAAGTATACCTCGAGTTATAAGTCCTGAAAGTCGACCCTCCTGAACTACTCTGTTTGGGCCTGGTTTGGACATAGAGTAACTTCCTCGAATTACTAGGAACAATTGGGACCATAACAAACTTGGAATCTTATATTGGGATGTTCCCCTATGTGTAAGCTTTCTAACAAAATTGGTTTCACTCAATTTGGAGTTGTATGGGGTGAGTTATACCCTCCTCAAGTCACCCTGCCCGGATAAAAGCCCTGAACCCTAAGTCAAACTTCAAAAATTCATATCTCTCTCAATACTAATCCAATAACCTTATATGATATGCCTATGGAAAGCCCTGAATGTCTACTTTCATCTAAAAATTGTTTAATCGGATTTGACCGATTGTAGATGGAGCCGAACACTCCGCCGTACGGGCTGCCGTGGAATTCTTCATCCAGACAGCATCCTAACCCTTAGTTCCTTCTAACTTTCTTCTTCTAACTTTAATTTCAACTCAATATTTCATATTAATCCTATCATAATCCATCATAATTTATCACATACATCACATATATCATCAAACAATCATCAAAGAGTAATTTTTCATGCATCCTCAATTTAGAGAAATCAAGATTGAAGATTGAATCCTACCTCTTTGGAGTATGATCTTGCTGAATTTGATTTCTAGATTGATGGAACCTTGACCAAGCTTGGGGATTTGATGGAGTTGGTTGAGAGAGGAAGGGAAGGAGAAGGCTGGAGCAAGAGGAAGAGAAGGAGACGTAAATCAGCTGGGAATGAGAATGGAAGTCTGACTTAAATACAAGAAAATGTGGTGTTGATTGGCTGAAGATTTGTGGTTGAAGTTCGGCCACGTCTCTCACTTTTGTGGCCAACTTGCTCTCCACGTCGTCCAAAAATTGGGATACGATTTCGTCCCACATGAAATCGGAACTCGTGTCCATTATGGTTGAAGTCGGAACTCGTGACCTTTTTACATTTTTAGGAGCTGAAGCCTAATGTCGAAACTCGTCCCATCTTGTTTGTGGATCGAGGAAATCTTGTTTGGTTTATTCGAGACTTGGCCTCGGATCGAAGTCGGAAGTCATAGAGCTCGAAATCATATAATCTCAGAACTCCTCATTTGAACTCAAGAATGTCGTATTTGGATATAAAATCGTAGATCGGAACTCGTGCATGACTAGAAACCAATTCGAAGATTCGAACTCATGTCCTTTGTATTTGAGGCATAAGGTCGGAAATCGGGAAAATCTAGCCACTCCAGTATTAAGTCGGAAATCAAGAGTTCTAATAAGGTATGAGGTCGGAAATCGGGTCCATTGCCTTGAGACATGAAGTCGGGAATAGAATTAAATCGGAAATCGGTATTATGCGAATGGACTCGGAACTCGGAAATAATCACTTCTGTCTGATTTTCGAAGACGAAATCGGAAATCGGAATCGATCACCCTGGGGCAAAGTCGGAGCTCGAAAAGCGGATGTTACAAAGGTGCCTGCTGATCACCTCTATCACGAATCTGACGACCGGGATGTAGGCGGCATCGACGAATGCTCCTCAGAGGGATCCTCCTCAGACGTGGCGGGGTGATACTTAGGGGGCAGCGGTGAAGCGGCTGCGGTCCTTGGAGTGGCCATAGAGCTCACATCGACCACGGGAATCGCCGGCTGTGGCACAGGCTCGGCTGCTGGCAGACCCGGAGACATCGGCTCCATCTCGATGTCCAACAAGGGCTCGGGAGGAAAATCCCAAGGACCCAACGGCTGTCTGAGGTGTGCAGAGGAAATGTCGACTGGGCGAGATGTTAGGCTCCTCTCCGTCATGTATACAACCAAGATGAAAGTAGGTATGGACTACCATGGTGGTCGTCGCCACGATAATTTGGGCATTCTCGTCGTAGGCCTACTCATGGTGGGGAGGATCCATGCTCCACTCCACGGGGTATGCCATCGGTATTTGGTGATGAGACGGAAAAAAAATAACTGGAGTGAGAAATAAGATTTCTCAGTAGGACTCGAACCTGACACGAGAGTGCCATCGTCATTGTCCTAGCCACTTCGGTTTTTATTAATGAAAATAGTGAGCATGCATAAGGTTTAATTCTTGGATTTTCGAAAATATGAATATCCGAAGCAGATTCAATTTTAACGTGCCCTCTAATCATTTATATCATAATATACATAAGTACAAGTATAATTACATAAAACATGCATGTCCATGCCATAAGATTCTCCTAACTTCTTCCCCTTCAAGGGTTTGGGCCGAAGTCTCTTTTCTTTTCTTAACTTGACTTTATCTTTTCACCCACTAAACATAAGTGGTAATGAGCTCATACCGTGGCCGTCGCCACCATAAAATTTCGGTACTTACACTAGCTGGGTCATGCCATACCTCATGTAAGCCCTATCCCCTATACTCACACTAGTTGGGTCATGCCATGCCTCATGTGAGTCGTGGGTAAGGGGAGCTTAAATTAGGTCACCTTCCCTTTTGAAGGGTCACACACTTAATTAAATCTCTTCTTATTAAGGCTTACGATGTAAAATATTTCTAAGTCCATAAATTTCGCAAAATTTCGGCAGCATAACGGCTAGACCGAAGCTTCCCAAAATTTTGCCAAACAGAAAAATCCAATATCACATATCATTAAGTATCATATCATCAACATATCATATTCATATCATCATCATCACTCATCATCATCACAGCATCATGCTTGCACATAAACATAGGCATATCCTCAAACAAAATTTTATGAGCTTAGCTTAATAAATTTGATGCAAGCTTTTAATTGAGATTGTCTCTTGTGTAAACTTTGTTATTAGGCGTAGGGCCAATTTCATCCATTATCCTTTTTGAAACTTTTAAGTTGAGTTATGAGGGTTTTTTCCAATGCTTAGTGTAAGGGCCTTAATGTTTTAAAGCTTATTTCTCATTATTCTTTAACTTTCACCACAACTAGTTTTTACTTTTACAGTGGGGCAGTAACTTTAAAAATTCACCCTAATTTCATCTTTTATTCTTTTGTTTCAAATTTTGGTATGGTTATACTTCTCTGAGTCTATTTTTAAAGAGAATAAACCCCACTAAAAAATTCATTTTGTAACTTGAGTTATGCACATTTTATTCTGACTGTTCAGACTTGAAAGTTCAACTCAGGTCAGTGGCTTGTCAACTCCACTAGGAGTTCCTCACATGGAATCTGACAAAACTGTTTTTTGGGGTTGTTCCACTATGTCTTATCTTTTTAAAAAACTTGGTTCCACTCTAAAATAATTTTTGTAGCTCCAGTTATAAGGTTTTTAGTGAAGACTGCCCAAACAGAAATCCATCCGGGAACAGCCAACTTTGAAACATCATATCTCCCTCATTTTAAATCCAAATTTCACAAATTTTGTATGTATGGAAAGCTCTTTGAGTCTAATTTCACAAAAAATTAGTTTCATTACATTTGGGTCTTGTAGAACGAGTTATAAAGTACACATCACAGACTGCTAGAATTCCAGCTTAACCAGTTTTCATGTTTCACATATCAAACTTGTGGAGATGTTGTTATACCACTTCAAATCACCATTTTTATGTTTTATCTCACCATTATATTCAAGGTTTTAGTCACCAAATCAGTATTTTAAAACAAAATAAAGCAAGATACATAAAAACCATCATGCCATATAATCTCATTTCAAGACAACATTTCCAACAAGACAACAAAAACTTATAGAGTAAGAAATGGTCATGAGACCTTAAAGCAAGTCCTAAAACCACCTAGCTATGAGGAGCTTAGGAGTTCTAGAGCTTGAAAAATACATGAAAAGAGAAGGTTAGAGTCACTACCAAAGAGAGTTTTCTTGAAGGATTTTGGAGGTGGAGAAGGTTGGAGAGAGCCTTCCTACTTGAGAGCTTGAAAATGGGGTTTGTGTATGAGTGATCTTGTTTCTCAAAAGACCAAGAATGGTGGTCTTTGAAGGGATGGTGAAGGTGGTGATGGAAATGAGGTGAGAAGTAGTAGAGAGATTGGAAAAAGAACAAGGAAGATTGAAAGAACAAGAGAGTGGGAATGGGGTCTTGGAGAGAGGAGAAAGCTTTGTGTCTTAGTGAGAGGAATGAAAAATGAAGTGAGGGGGAGAGAGGAGAGGCTAAATGGCGGAAAATGAGGGGGAGAGAGTGATGTGATTTTGCTTCTTACAACAAGCAAGAGAGTGGGAAAAACCCTGGGGCAAAAGAGGGAGTTGCGTTTCCTTTGAGTCTTGGCACTTGGGTAAGGACCTTGTAGTGTTTTTCAAGTAGTTAAAAGTATGATCTATCTTAGAATTGGCATTGGATGAATATGATTACTCCAAGTGTCACAATCTTGATGGAGGAGAGTAGATCTTTTGTCTTGACTCAAGGAATATACTAACATGGACTCTTGATCTAATGGTATATGATGAGAAGGCAAATGAATGGTTGGATATGGCTCTTGCTTTGACCAAACTTTCAAACAATAATTAAAGGAAAGTTTCTAAATTTTTTTTACCATTGTTACAATTATCTAAATGCTAATTAATTCAATTGGTTTAATTACACATTGGCACATTTTCAATGAAAAGGATTTTCCTCATTAATTATGTAAAGAAGATGTGAGGGTTAATTTTCATGTGATTAAGATGTGATACTTATATGCTCTTAGTTAACTAGGTTAGATCACCTTGATTTTATGTTCTAAATCATGAATTAATTAAGGATTGGGCAATTAGGCTTTTAATTGTAACTTTTAATGCATTATGTTTCAATTGTTGACTTTCACTTATCTTGTTGACTTGCCCTTAATTTACTAAGCCCTTGCTCTCGAGATTAGCCGATTAGTTCTTAATTAACCGCTAACCTCTCTAATTAGCCGAAGACACCGAGCTAATTAGCTTAGATGAAAATGGGGATGTTACAACATTGAGACCATAAGGTTCGAGGTTGAAAAGGCATTCAACCTTGTGACACAAAGTGGCGGTCATACATGGGCTGTAAACTTAAGGAGAAGTACCTGTCAGTGTGGAAAATTTCAACCATATAAATATCCATGCTCTCATGCCATTGCTGCTTGTGCTGCTGTGAGTATAGACTTCTACAATTTAGTTGATCCTATTTGTTCCATTCAAAATATTGTCAATGCATATAGTGGACAGTGGTGGCCAATTGGCAGTGAAGATTGCATTACAGCTACATCAGAATGGACATTGGTTCCAACGTAGGCCAAAGTCCACACACACACGAAACGAAATGGATTTGAGAGTCGCAGCAAAGACAACGGTGTGGAATATGTAAAAGGGAAGGTCATAATCGACGTCTTTGCCCTCGTCTTAGTGGAACCATAGATGATGAAGATATTTAAATTGTGCCAAGTTTATCCTTAGTCAATTGGTGTGATTTCATTGTAATTTCAAAAACAAAAACTCCCATGCAGTTGTTAATTATTTTCTTGCATTGTAATTGTCTAAATTGCCTTATTTATTTGGTGATTACTCTCTAAATTATCGTTAGTTGAATAAACTATACTCAAAATTACCACAAAATAAATTAAATTACCACAATCAAAATAAATTACGACATTAAAAATAAATTACCTCATTTTACTCTTTTTCTATTTTTTTACATGATTTCACAAAATAAATTACCACATTAAAAATTGATACAAACTTAGCTTTAGAAAAAATTCTTTTATAGTAAATAAGTGAAGGAATGATGAGCAGGAAAATTAACTTATTAACATATTATTGAAGACTTATTTTAAATAATAATAATTAGGATTTTTTAGATTTTTTAAGAGCAAAAAACTTTAAAGAATACATGCATACAAATTATAAGGTAAATAGATTAAAATTTACAGAATATATACATCACACACATACATTTACATTAAAAATTTACACAAATAAACAAGAAGATATATCTATAATCAATCATGTGGGAAGTTAGGCGATAATATACAACTACGTCGCCTATCTCTCGCTCTACGATGTGGGTTTCTTCTCACATCAGTTGCATCATCCTCAGGGTCAACTACAGATAAAAAATCTTCATTCAAGTCAATACCCTATGGAGAAACAACATTTACACCATGTGGGGTGTAAAGGGTTTCATGTGATAAGAAATCCATTAACCCCATAGGTGCAGCAGTAGGTGTAAACTCTGGTGGCACGTACATAGGTGGTGTGAATTGTGACCGACTCGGAGTGGAAGGGACATACGCCTTATCTGGACCATATGAATGATATGCAGCATGTGAAGAGGATGCTCTTGCTGTTGTTTGATGTTGAGGTGGCCAATAATAACTTCTTTCGAGACCTGAATCCATGGGGTTGGCTGATGTTGCTGACAGAACAAAATACTCGCCATGACCATGTTCAGGAAGTGAAGGAAGAGTATAAGCCTCTGTCGCCTCTCACCTTCTGTGCTGTTGAAGTCCCCGAGCTTCCACCCAAGTCGGAGGTATTGCCACATTCATATCAGGTTGTGCAAAAGGTTGTTGCTCAACATGAGCTGCCGCAGGTTCAGTGACCCTATCTAATTCCTCAAACTGCTGCAATAACTCAATTGTCACATCTCTAACATCATCCATCGAAAAGCTTGAGTCGTTAATAGAGGACAAATGATGCATCTGCTCCAACTGATTATGCTATTCAAGTAGATAGCAAGATTATATAGAAATGATAATAACACAACATAATTTAATAAAAAAAAAAAGTAATAGTACTTACTATCTACCCTCTGCACATACCATCCCTACTGATCTAGCGACGAGTGTGCCTTGAATACCACCTCATGTAAGGATCATTCTCACTCAACAACCCCATCTATTGATCACTAATTACCAGATATTGTGCCTTATCATGCCACATTTGGATAACGGAAGCATATAAGAGCATCCAACTATCACTTTCCTTGCCTCGCAAAGTAAGATCATGGAGTTGTTCTGGCTGATGCAGTGGGTTTGGAATATACTGCTGTAAGCCAAATTGATGCATCACTCGATTTGGTTGATGCCACTCCACGATAGGAAAAAATATAAGTGGTACAACAGCTCTCCAAACATGAGAGCCATCAAGGCATATAGGTGGAAGTGATGCATAAATTTCAACATAGGGTTCCCACACAATCTGCAAAATAACAATAATTAGTATTAAAAATTCTATAAAGTCAATATGATCAGAATTATAAAGACATCAATAAGAAATTCTTACATCTTTTCGCTTTAACCGATCATGTCTATGACAATAGTATGGCAAGTCTCATCGTACAGCCATAAAAGTTCTACCACCTATCCATCTGTTATTTAACATATTCAATCAAATATTATAAACATATAATGATTATTTAACAGAAAACTTATTACAAAAAAAAAAGAAGGAAAAAAGTCATACCTAGCACCACATGGGGAGTTAGCAATCTCCTCTGGATGAGTTGGGGCAATTAATGGGAATCTATCCTATGCCCATAGCTGAACCAATACAGCCATGCCTCCAATCTCACGCCGATTATAATCCGTACACTTACAAAGCTCGCAATATAAATAAGAGAGCACTGCTGATCCCCAACTGTATTGTCCAACCATGGCGAAATCCTATAAAAATGGCAGAAGTCTTAAGGGTACTAAGTTTCCAAGATGATCTAGAAATAAGAGTGACCCCATGATGCGGCTCCAGCAAGTATACCGGATCATACAAGTAATAAAGTGATAAAAAAAGTATCATTCCCATGAGGATAGAACAAATACCGAATAGTTTAAGGGATGATTATTTGGAAGGAATGAAATTATGGATGTAGAGAACTTTAAAATCAAAAAAATAAGAGTTTAATAAATACGAAAAATAGTAACCAGTACAGATGCAAGAAAGGTTAACTAAATGCAATGGAATGAACACTAGGGCTAATTAATTTCACCTATTGTAGACGCCTTGCCTATGTATTTCTATTAATCCGTTCTATCCTAATTGAATCACGGTTGGTTCCCCTTAATTTATTCCTAGCCTCTCTCGAGGTCAAGCAATCCACTTTATCCTACACTGATTGCCTAATCTCTTAGCATAAACTAATCTAGGAAAAGATTGAAGTTCTATGGGTTCCTATGTTGGCCGCATGAACCGCATTTGTCTATCTCTAGTTTTCGCTCAACTCATGGTGTTTATGTTAAGAAGCTTTGTTTACAAACCCTATCTCTAGTTATTGCAAACCAGCGAATCAATTGAATGGTGGCCAATCACTCAAAAGCATTAAGCACAAACAAAAACACTAAGCAATTGAAATAGAAACAAGATTAACATTAATCCATAAAGAAATTTGTCATACAAAAGGGTCCATTAACACCCTAGCAAGAGAAATTTAGTTCATGTCTAAAGAAAAGAAAACAATAACAAAGTATAAAGACGAGGAAATAGAAAAATAAAAAGCCATGGAGAATTCTGGCTAGAAACAAAGAATTCAGGAAAATTTGGATCTCTCCGTATTGAATTTGAGCTTTGGAATCCTTAAATCTTCACCTTCAATCTCTCTGGAAGAAGTCTTCTATCTTGGGAAGGGTGTTGAGTGTCTCCGGATCTTTTTGTAATCTATGTGACCTCCTTTTTATAGTGCATAGCTCCTTCTTTTAACTTTCAGCTCGAATAGATAATATGCTGCAAATGGGCTTGTGCTATAGTGCAAATGGTTGCGCTATAGCGCGCAAGCCTCAATTCTTGGCTCATTTGTGAAATACGGTGGCGCGCTATAGCGCGCTGGGTTGTGCTATAGCGCAACAAAAATTGTTGACAGAGTTTGCGAACATGACAACATGCTATAGCGCAACTTAAAACCTTGGGAATTTGACAAAATAGTAGCGCGCTATAGCGCAACATGAATGTGGCATTTTCTTCCTTATGCAGCAGTGCACTATAGCAAACTGGCTTACGCTATAGCACAAGGTGCTGAGTCTGAATTCATGGCTTGGCCTCTTCTAACTTCTTTTGGGCCCACTTGCACCTACAATAAATCAAATAAACCCAAAAATAAGTATCCAAACAAATAAGAGAAAATAATAAAAGGCTAAAAATATGAATTAACCCAACTATATACTAAAATGCAATAAAAACAAAAGCTAAATTAAACAACCATAACTCAAATTCAACAAAAACTAACTAAAAATATGACTCACAAAATGGAGTTATCACAACCCCCAACTTAAGAACTTGCTTGTCCCCAAGCAAGACTCAAAACAAGGACTAACAACAGAAAAAAGTAGAAGACTTAAACAAAAACACTAAAAACAAAGGGATTCACTAAACAAAACAGTCAGAATAGATGTTATTACCTATGAACTTCCTCATCACTACTCCATAGCTTGACTTAAAAGTCACCAAGAATCCAAGTTTGAGTACCAAGACCATCTAATTGTGCCTCCAAATTGTCAAAAGAATGGATCAAGTGTGTGTGTACAAGAGAAAAGAAACAAAGAATTGACTCACCCTATGCTTATGCCATGTTTAAGAAAAGACAAAAACATCACACTATCCACAATTATCTCTCTCTGTTTCTATCTGAATGTCACTTAGCCAAAGATCAAAAGGACTTCTCTTAGCTTGTAACGGTAGGCCAAGGCAAGAGGTATGATGGAATAGTTAATTAAGCTCAAGTAATCCCCTCAACTTAAGGAATCCTCACCCCTAACTCATTCTCCTTGGGGTACCCCCAACTTAGTTGCTTGGCAACCAACATGCTTTTCTTGTTGAATATTGGCATTATATTTTCCTTGTATTGCCAACCTTTTCTCTTTTTTTTTCTTCTTTTTTTTTTCTCCTTCCTTTTTCTTTTTCTTTATTTTCAAATATTCACCCACTCCACTTTTGACTTTAGAAAGCATGAGGTTGGTGTAGTGGAGGCATTACGCTATTCAAATGAGTTTAGAAGTTAAGGCTTGAGGGTAAACCATGGGATCAAAAAGGAAAAGCAAGGAAGGGCATTAGGCTCATAACGTGGTTCAATCCAAGAATAGGCTTTAAGGCTCAAATAGGGTAACTAAGGATCAATGACCAAGGGTGGGCAATGAGGCTCAATTATGGCTACCAAACATGGCCTAAATCACTTCTAAGGCTAAGATTCAATCACATATATTTCAAGAGAGATTCACATGAATAAGAATGCATGTCTGAACCTAAATAAAGCATAAAAAGCATAAAGGTTACCTATCTTAAATTGCTAACTCTTATCAAAGTGCAAGAAAATGATCCTTCTCAATTCAATAATAAAGCACAAGAAGATATTCAAGACTCAAATTAGGATTCAAAGTTACTTAAGAGTTAACAGATAGAGCAGTCTTTCATATCATAGGCATAGGCATTGCATCCATTTGACTGACAAAAGACACTAAGAAAAAAGACTAAAAATGAAAAATCTTTCTGGTTTTTGTTTTTGTTTTTTGTTTTGTTTTTTTTTTTTATTTTTTTGAAATAGAAACAAGACAACTAGAAGACTAGAAAACTAACAATAACTAAAGGAAAGTAAGCAGGAGCAAAAAGCAAAAGTACATTCATGGACTTTCCCAACCCCCAACTTAAAAATTGTGCATAGTCCCCAATGCACTAACATAGAATCAAAAAGGGAAAGGAAAGGAAAGGAATTCCCCAAATCTAGTCTTCCTCAGACTCCTCAGATGCGTCTTCTGCTTCTTCCTCTGACCCCTCCTGTGCAAAGGCCTCCTCATCAGTGAGACGCTCAAGCTCTGGATCTGCTGGAGGTAGAGGTGGTAGCTACTGGAGGAGCTTTGGTGACAGCTGCTACCTCATAAGGGCCTCCAAACCCAAGATGCCTCTATAAATAGAGGAATATTGCCTACTCGCTCTATTCTGGAGAGTGGTCTGTGTGCTCCTCATGTCTAGGCGCAGCTCATCAATCTGGGCCTGAAGCTGAAGCGATGGCGGCTGGGATGCATCAGTGTCTCCGACTAGTGGTAGTGGCGATGATGATGATGCATCTCCCTATCTCTCAGCCTGTCGAGTCCTCCTGGTCCTTCGAGTCGCTCTATTCAGTGTCACAGAGAGGCTCTCATCAGAAATCTTTGGACCTCTGTCCGTCATGCGCTCTGCAGGATCTACAACAACACCTGCCTGCAGGGCTAACGTAGTGATCAGGGATGGGTAAGGCAAGGAATAATTGCTGCTGAGTATAGTCATCATCTGATCCTTGATCAACTGCCCCAGGTTCACCTCCCTCTAAGTGATGAGGCAATACAGTAGCAAGCACCTTTCCCTAGTGATAGAATGGGTGTGCCTGCTAGGCATGAGGCGAGAGAACATAATCTGAATCCACACTCTGGCTGCTGGGTTGAGGTACTTATTCAGCAAATGCTTCGGGCTGGTAGATAGACTCGCCATTCGGCATGGCTATGGTCTGAAGAATCTTATCCCAATCTATATTCTACCCTCTCAATGTAGAGAAATCATCCTGCTGGATATCAAGAGTGCGCATGAAAGAGTTTATGCTAGAGGGATGGATGTCTACTCATTGGCCTCTCACCCAGACGTGGCCTTCAAGTTGGTTGGCCCCACTAACCACCATCAGGTTGGCATAGAATTCTCTCACTAAGTTGAGACAATCCAATGGTGGCTCATCCAACAAGCTGTGCCACCCTCTCCTCTCTATCTCTTCCATATTTGCTCAGAATGTACCCGAACTCAGCTGAACGCCCTTCTCTACCACCAACTCCCGTTTGTGGAGGGAGGAATTGTAATGATGCTGACAATTCGCCCTGATGAATCGATGTCTGTCAAAGTCTACGTCGGTATGAGAGGGCTGGGAAGAAGAGGAGGCTCCGGTAGTCTTGGTTCTCTTCCTGGATGCCATGGTCCTGAAAACACAATTAAAACAACTAAAAAAAAAAAAGTCCAAAGACAACCAGTTAGTAATCAATAAATCATAACAGAATGTTCCAAGATAACGACCCTCAACTTATTTACTGGCACAGTCAGAATTAATCCATAAAGGGAAATAATTCAAAATCGAAGCACTACAATTCCATCTAACATAATAGAGCATATGCAAGGATTCTGAAAATAATCAATGAGAATATGGATCCTAAGCACATTCAAATATGGACAATGTCAAGTAAAGCTTCCAATCCTATTTTAAAACTCAATTGTCTTAAATCTAATATGCATAAACACCCAAATGACTCATCTCATATCCTCAATTCAGAGCCAAACACTCAATAACTCAAGCCAATAACATAATATAGCAACGATGATCACAACTGACTCAAGTATTGTGTTTAATCAAATGAAACAACATCAATTCATTCTACCATATCAAAAGCACATGTTATTTATGATAAACTCAAGATGAGAACTAAACATGGCAATGTAGGTATGACATGCAACATCAAAATATCAAAATTAAGAGAGTAAGAAGATGCAAACCAGGTATGGATGACTCTCAACAACTCAAGTAAAGCAACTCCTTTCAAAAAATTGGTGAAAGTTTTGCCTCCCACCCAAGAAATTCCAATTCTGCAAGTTAGGGTTTAACTGGGGAAAAACCAGTGGTTGTGATGGAGAAATAGGTGAAAATGTGAGGGGTGAGGGGCGGTTTTGAGGTGAGGAATGAATTTGGGTGGAAGGAATTGAGTGGGAGAGTGAGTGTTTGTGTTTGGGTGTGTGAGGGAGTGAGGAGAGAAGAGAACTACGTGTGTGTGTTTGTGTTTGTGCTGCAGCAAAGCTGCAGTACGATATTTAAATCTGTCATGAAATTGGGCTTGCGCTATAGCACAAGGTAGCATGCTATAGCGCAACCAAAATATCCTTTGGTGCATCACTAAAACGGGCTTGCGCTATAGCGCAACCAAATGTCCTCTTCACTTTCTGCAGATGCGATCTTGCGCTATAGCGTAAGGCATCGCGCTATGGTGCAAACAAATTTTTCAAAATGCATACTCCCTTCGACAGCGCGCTATAGTGCAATACAATGCACTATAGCGCACTGTTGCTGTTGCAACTTCTGCATTTCCTCTGTTACACGCCCAGTTTCATCATTTCCTCCACTTATGAACTTCCTAATTGCTCCATGAACCTAAAAAGAAAAAAAGAAAAAAAAAAACCAGACTTTAATAAATTAAATTGATTCTAAACAAAATTATACCTAAATAAAAAAAAATAACAATAATAAAAAACTAAAATGATCGTAAATAAGAAAAGTTAAAGGAAATCAAAGAAAAGTTAGGAAAAGTTGGGTTGTCTCCCAACAAGCACTTTGATTTAATGTCCCTAAGTTGGACATGACTCTATCTAACAGCATGGATCAGAGAGAAGAGCTAAAGTCTTGAGTTTATCATAGCTTCCATCAACATATGGCTTCAACCTTTGGCCATTGACTTTAAAAGTGCCTTTTGTAGGATGTGTGACCTCAATGGCTCCAAAAGGGGATACTTTAGTGATCACAAAAGGTCCTGACCACCTTAATCTCAGCTTTCCAGGGAATAGCTTTAATTTAGAATTGAAGAGTAGGACTTTCTGACCTATATGGAAGTTTTTTATCAATATATTCCTATCATGCCACTTCTTGGTTTTCTCCTTATAGAGCTTAGCATTTTCATAAGCTTCCTATCTAAACTCATCCAACTCATTAAGCTGTAGCATTCTTTTCTCACTTGCCTCCTTGAGATCAAAATTGAGCAGTTTTATTGGCCAATATGCCTTGTGCTCCAACTCAACTGGCAAGTGACAAGCCTTCCCAAAGACCAATCTATATGGAGACATCCCGATGGGATTCTTGAAAGTCCTGTAAGCCCAAAGAGCATCATCCAACTTAACTGACCAATCCTTCCTTGAGGAATTAACAGTCTTCTCAAGGATTCTTTTCAACCCTCTATTGGACACCTCCACTTGACCACTTGTCTAAGGGTGGCAGGGAGTGGTAACCTTATGCATTACACCATATTTGGCAAGAAGGGCTTCAAATTGACGGTTGCAAAAGTGTGTTCCTCCATCACTGATTATTGCTCTTGGGGTGCCAAATCTTGAGAAAATATTTGTGATGACCCGGGCATTATTAGTAGGAGATGCCATGGCTTCCACCCATTTGGACACATAATTAACTGCCACCAATACATATTTGTTGCCAAAGGAAGTGGGAAAGGGGCCCATCAAGTAAATACCCCAAACATCAAATAGCTCAATCACCAAAATGTTATTCAATGGCATCTCATGCTTCCTAGAAATGTTTCCAGTCCTTTGACATTCATTGCACCTTCTCACATTGTCATTGGCATCTCTGAAAATAGTGGGCCAATAGAACCCACACCGGAGGACCTTAGCAGCTGTTCGGGTGGCTCCGAAGTGACCCCCAACTGGTGATGTGTGACAATGGTAAAGAATGCTAGCCACTTCTTCTTAAGGAACACATCTTCTGATAATCTAATCTGAGCAGTTTCTATAAAGAAATGGCTCATCCCAGAAATAGTATTTGAGGTTAGAAAAGAATTTCCTCTTCTAGGAGTGTGAGAGGCCCTCAAACAGAATTCTCTTCACCAAGTAATTCGCATAGTCTGCAAACCATGGTGCTACTTATGCTACCCATAGCTACTCATCAGGAAATGTCTCTCTAATCTCTTCCTCCTCATGTAGAAAGGGAGAGGCCAGTCTGGAAAGGTGGTCAGCTACCAAGTTCTCTACTCCCTTTTTATCTCTAATCTCCAAATCAAATTCTTGAAGCAATAGAATCCATCTAAGGAGCCTAGGCTTGGCATCTTTCTTATCCAAAAAGAACTTCAGGGCTGCATGGTCCATGTAGACAATCACCTTAGCACCTATCAAATAAGAATAGAATTTGTCAAAAGCAAAAATAATAGCCAAAAGTTTTTTTTTAGTGGTAGCATAATTAAGTTGTGCATCATTCAAAGTTTTACTGGCATAATAAATCACATGCAACAACTTATTCTTCCTCTGTCCTAAAACAGCACCTATGGCATAATCACTAGCATCACATATGAGCTCAAATGGCAAATCCCAATTAGGTGCAACAAGAATGGGAGCTGAAACTAATTTGTTCTTCAAAAGTTCAAAGGCAAGCAAGCATTCATTATCAAAATTAAAAAGAACATCCCTAACTAACAAATTACTCAAAGGCTTAGCAATTTTAGAGAAATCCCTAATAAATCTCCTATAGAATCCAGCATGGCCTAAGAAACTTCTAACTCCCTTCATATTGGTTAGTGGAGGTAACTTCTCAATAACTTCAATTTTGGCTCGATCCATTTCAATTCCTTTAGCTGAGATCCGATGTCCAAGAACTATGCCTTCCTGCACCATAAAATTACAGTTCTCCCAACTCAAAACAAGGTTAGTTTCCTGACATCGTTTCAAAACCAAAGATAAATGATACAAACAATCGTCAAAGGAAGAACCAAAAACTGAAAAATCATCCATAAAAACCTCTATAAACCTCTCCATCATATCATGGAAAATAGCTAGCATGCATCTTTGGAAGGTGACTGGGGCATTGCACAAACCCAATGGCATTCTTCTATACGCAAATGTCCCATATGGGCAGGTGAATATAGTCTTCTCTTGATCTTCTGGGGCAATATGTATCTGGTTGTAACCAAAGTAGCCATCCAAGAAGTAGTAGTAAGCATGGCCTGCTATCCTCTCCAACATCTGGTCCATGAAGGGTAGTGGGAAATGGTCCTTGCGGGTGGCATCATTAAGCTTCCGGTAATCAATACACATCCTCCACCCGATGACTGTACGAGTTGGAATGAGCTCATTATTCTCATTCTTCACCATTGTAATTCCTCCTTTCTTGGGTACCACCTGAATTGGGCTCACCCAAACACTGTCTGAAATAGGATATATGATCCCTGCATCTAGGAGCTTCACCACTTCCTTCTTCACAACCTCTTTCATGGTTGGGTTCAGCCTCCTTTATGGTTGAACCAGTGGCTTGAAGTCATCTTCCATGAAGATTTTATGCATGCAAAAGGTGGGACTAACACCCCTCAAGTCTGAGATCTACCACCCAATAGCTATTTTATGATCTCTTAGTACCCTTAGCAACTTATCTTCTTCTACACTACTCAGTGAGGCACTAATAATAACAGGATATGTGTCACCCTCACCAAGGAATGCATATCTCAGATGGATAGGAAGTTGCTTTAGCTCTAATTTTGGTGGCTCCTCACTCATTGGTTGTAGTTCCTTATCCTGTGTCAGAGTGTCAGAAAAAGGCTAGGAAACTACCGGTTGAGCTTCCAAAAGTTCATGGCATAGGTGCAAGTTGTTGTCCTCCAATTCTTCTGCCATCTTAGAGTTTAACAAGTATGCCTCTAAGGGAATGGTGGTAGAAATAGGTCCAAAGGAAGAAGTCACCATCTCTTCAACGACATCAACTCTAAGGCACGAGTTAGCTTCCAGGGGAAACTTAGTTGCATCAAAAACATTGAAGGTGACCTTCTCATCTTGTACCTACAATTCTAATTTTCCTTCTTGGTCATCTATGAGAGCTCTCCCAGTGGCTAAGAAAGGTCTCCCAAGAATAAGGGGGACTTCCCTGTCTTCTTCCATGTCAAGAACCACAAAATCCACTGGGAATATGAGCTTATCCACCTTTACCAGAACATCCTCAATAATGCCTCTTGGATGCTTGATTGATCTGTCAACTAGCTATAGAGACATCATGGTAGGCTTGACTTCTCTAACTCCAAGCTTCTTGAAAATAGACAAAGGTATTAAATTAATACTGGCACCAAGATCACAAAGAGCTTTATTAAAACAAACATCACCAATGACACATGGAATAGTAAAACTCCCTGGATCTTTAAGCTTGGGAGGCAGCCTATTCTGTAAGATGGCACTGCACTCTTCAGTAAGTAGGACAATCTCATCATCTCTGATTTTTCTCTTCTGAGAGAGGATTTCCTTCATAAACTTGGCATAACTAGGCATCTGAGTCAATGCCTCCACGAAGGATATATTAATTTGCAGCTTCTTGAATGCTTCCAGAAATTTTGTAAATTGTTTATCATGCTACTCTTTCTTCAATTGCTTCACCCTCTGTGGATAGGGAATGGGAGGGTCATAGGCAAGTGGTGCCACATACTTTGGCGTCTTTTCTTGTTCTCCCACACCCTTGCTACGCCTCATAGGAATCTCATATTTCTTCCCTTGAGTAGTTTGCACTTCAGTCTCAGCAGGTTGCTTTTCTTCCACTTCTGGCATCTTAGGTTCTTCTAGTTCTTTGCCACTTAGCAGGGTAATTACCTTAACTTGCTCTCTTGGATTTTTCACTGTATTGCTAGGCAAAGTACCTTGCAGTCTTTCAGCTAGTTATTGGGATATCTGCCGCAATTGAGTTTCAAGGTTTCTAATGGAAGCCTCCTGGTGCTTGAACTGTGCTTTAGTTCTGTCCATAAAATTAGAATGAGTCTGCATGAATTGTTAGAACATTTCTTCCAAGTTAGACTTCTTCTCTTGGACAGGTGGGTTGTATGAATGCCTGGGAGCACCCTGATTCCCATGGAATTGACCGGAATGACCATAGTCTCTGTATCCAGGAACATAGCTATTGGAATGGAAATTGTGCCTCTGACCATTCATGTAATTGACTTGTTCATCAGAAATAGGCTCTGTGGCGCATTCTCCATTAGGATGATTCCCTTGGCAGAAGTCACACTGCAAGATTGGTGCTAGGGAAGTGGTATTGAGCATATCTAATTGCTTCTGAATGGCTACATTTTGGATAGAGAGAGCTTGCATCTGGGCCAAAAGGGTAGTAGTAGTGTCAACTTCCAAAACTCCCCTTTTCTGAGTTCTCTCGCTAGGTTTCTGGTAATTGTTGCTAGCCATTGTTTCGAATAGCTCCCATGACTGCGCTGGTGTCTTATTAGTCAAAGAGCCGCTAGCTGCTACATCAACCATGATTTGGGTGGACATGAGGAGACCATTGTAGAATGTTTGGATTTGCATCTAGAGCAGGATACCGTGATGTGGACACTTGGCCAATAATTCCTTATACCTCTCCCAAGACTCATAGAAGGATTCTCCATCTGCTTGGGTGAAGGAAGTGATGTCATTCCTCATCTTAGCAGACTTGGCAGAAGGAAAGTACTTCTGCAAGAATTTTCTGGCCACCATATCGTAGGTAGTAAATGTCCCTTGTAGTAGAGACTTCAACCAAGCTCTGGCTTTGTCCCTCAATGAAAAATGGAATAGCCTCAACCGAATAGCATCATCTGTGGCACCATTAATTTTTATGGTGTCACAGATTTCCAGGAAGTTGCTGAGGTGTTCATTTGGATCCTCGCTAGGTAGTCCAACAATCTGGCAGTTTTGTTGCACGAACTGAATGAGTGATGTTTTCAGCTCAAAGTTGTTTGCTTGGACAAGTGGTCTCATAATACTTGATGAGCACCTTTCAAGAGTGGGTGACAAGTAGTCCTTTATGACTCTATCATCATGCTCATTTTCATTGGCCATGGTAACCTCAGGGACTTCTTCAATTGCTCTCCATGTTTTCCTGAGTTGACACAAGGAACACTCGATTTCTGGATCAAAGAGCAAATCTTCAACTGATTGGCTCTTTCGCATAAACTGCAAAAGTGGAACACAAGAACAGGTGAACAAAATAACAAGGCTAAATAGAAATAAATAACCAAAAAAAAAAATAAAATATAAAATATCCAATCTAGTATCCCGTCAACTAAGAATGATATTGATACTATCCCCGGCAACGGCGCCAAAAACTTGATGCAGCTCCAGCAAGTATACCAGATCGTACAAGTAATAAAGTGATAAGAAAAGTATCGTTCCTACCAGGATAGATCAAATACCGAATAGTTTAGGGGATGACTATTTGGAAGGAATGAAATTATGGATGTAGAGAACTTTAAAATCAAAAAAATAAGAGTTTAATAAATACGAAAAATAGTAACCAAGACAGATGCAAGAAAGGTTAACTAAATGCAATGGAATGAACACTAGGGCTTATTAATTTCACCTATTGTAGATGCCTTGCCTATGAATTTCTGTTAATCTATTTTATCCTAATTGACTCACGGTCGGTTCCCCTTAATTTATTCCTAGCCTCTCTTAAGATCAAGCAATACTCTTTATTCTAAACTGATTGCCTAATCTCTTAGCACAAACTAATCTAGGAAAAGGTTGAAGTTCTATGGGTTCCTATGTTGGCCGCATGAATCGCATTTGTCTATCTCTAGTTTTCGCTCAGCTCACGGTGTTTATGTTAAGAAGCTTTGTTTACAAACCCTATATCTAGTTATTACAAACCAGTGAATCAATTGAATGATGGCCAATCACTCAAAAGCAGTAAGCACAAACAAAAACACTAAGCAATTGAAATAGAAACAAGATTAACATTATTCCATAAAGAAATTTGTCATACAAAAGGAGTTTAGTTCATGTCTAAAGAAAAGAAAACAATAACAAAGTATAAAGACGAGGAAATAAAAAAACAAAAACCCATGGAGAATTCTGGCTAGAAATAAGGAATTCAGGAAAATTTGAATCTCTCCATGTTGAACTTGAATTCTAGAATCCTTGAATCTTCACCTTTAATCTCTCTGGAAGAAGTCTTCTGTCTTAGGAAGTGTAACATCCTCAATTTTATGCTGTGCTAAATTACCTCAGTAACCCTGAGTAATTAGGCACTTAATGAGAAATTATGAGATTAAGGCTTGATTAAGGGGTTAACTCGAATGACAAGAGTCAAGAGGATGCTTAATGGAGATTAGATAATCTCTAATTAAGCAAGTCAGAGCCTTTATAGCTTAATTAACCATTAATCGCCCTTAATTAGCTTAATCGAGTTTAATTAAGGTTAATTAAGCTTAATCATAAGATTAATTTTTGTTAATCGTGTTCTTGTATGTTAATCACTAATCCTTACTTAATCATTTTAATTAAGTTGTATGAGCACTTAATCACATGATTAAATTCAAATTTAGTCAACTAGACAATAAAGTAGAGAGTGATGTCACTTAAGTAAAAAGCATTAGATAAGACTACTTTATGTAAGAGTTTGACCATACTTTGTCTCCCCATCATCCCATTTGTCCCCTTAATCACTAATTAACACAAGATAACACAAAGTGAAGCAAAAATATCTCTCCTCATGCCATTACAAGTTTCGGCCACTTCATGCACATACGCACATATTCACTTCATTTTCAACTTCTCATTCTCTCTCTAAAGTTCTCAAACTCTCCAACCTCTCTCTACATTTCCTCTTCTTCTTCTTCATCTTCTTCATCATTCTCCACCTCCATAACCAAACCTTCCTCACTTAGCCCTTCAAAGACCTCATCTTTGGTTCTTTGGAGACAAGATCAAAACACTACAACCTCCATTTTCACAAGATCTCAAGGGCTTCTCCTTCTACCAAGCCAAACCGCCACCATCTACAAGGAAAGGAACCACCATCATCTTCTTCTTCTTCTCTTGTTTTTGCGCCATTTCTAAGAAAGGTAGTGATCTTCATCTTTTTCATTTTGTTTGCTCAAGAAAGCTTGGAGCTTGGTTCTTTCATGACCAAGATCTCTAAGTGAAAAGTTGAGAAGATCCTTCATGCTCTTCAAGAGCAAAAGTTTCCATTTTTGGAAAAAGATGTTCTTGTTGTTCTTCAAGTGTTCTTAAGTTTCTACTTTTAGAAAAATATGTTCTTGTTGTTCTTCAAGTGTTCTTCAAGTGTTCTTAAGTTTCTACTTTTGGCCAAATATGTTCTTGAATGTTCTTGATGGTGCCTTGCTTAAAGTTGTTCCTTTTCTTATGATGAGTTGATGATTAGAAAAGCTTCATCTTTTTATGTTTTCATGATTTGATAAGATTATGAACATTCTAAAAGCTTTAAACTTTAAAAAGTTTGCTTCTTGATGCACAAAAAGTGGCGCAAGTTTTAGTGCCATCATAAAGTCTTCTTTTGTTTTATTTTGGAGACAAAGATACATGTAAAAGGCTAAGCTTTTTAGAATAACAAGCCTTTTTGAGTTATGAAATGATATCTTGTTACTTTATGTCTTAGAAACTAAACCTTACAGAAAAGACCTTCCTTAAAGCTTCAAACTTTAATCAAGAATGAGACCTTTAAGTCGTAAAAGTGTTGTTTTGCAACATTTAATTCATAAAGTTTAGATCTTGAACTAAAACAATACAAAAAGGTGTTAACTTTTATCAAGATCAAGACTTTTTAACCTTGAAGTCAATGTTTCATATTACTAGTTGATAAAGTAGGAACCTTTTTAATATAGAGACAACTTTAAGTCATAAAGTTGAGACCTTGATGGTCCTAGAATAATTAAATGAGTCAACTTTCATAAAGAACAAGACATTTTATTTAAAAAGCTAGTAACTTGTATCATTATTTCATAAAAATCCAATATTAAGATAAGAGCTTAATGTCAAAGGCACTTACTTTCATAAAGAATAAAACTTTATGACTACTTTATAAAGAATGATAACTTTAATAATATTTAAGGTAAAACCTTGGTATGTTATTAGTAAAAATTTAAAACTTTGTAACTTGAATAAGTTAGAAATCACCCTTGGTGATTGGTGAATATGGTGTTGTTGGGTTCATGATGTGGTTATGCGTTATCATGACCCAAGGATTAGAGGGATCTCGAACTCCTTGGGAACAGAAGTATGATTAGGGCCTCTGAGCATACCATGAACCTAGGAATCGCTAAGGACACTATCTCAAGGAAAGGAAACAATCATTTAACTTAACTACTTTGAATAACTGTCCCATAAGACATAAACTAAAGTAAAGAATAATTTCGTATGAGAGCTAAGTAACTAAAAGACCACAAACACATATCCTATAACTACTACCAAAAGGGGGCTATCCTCGTGCTCGGCTCCGCATGCAGTCGTCACATCAAGCATCTGGCGGGAGGAAACTGTTCCCATATCCACCAGGAGAAGTACTACCACGTCCTCCTCCTCGAGCACGTCCTCGCCCACGGGGCACAGCGCGGGTACGAATGAACCCACGCCCGCGAACCGGGGGTGAAAATGGGCCAGCAGATGAAGCAGAAGAATCAGAAGATAGACGAATCATCAAGGTCGCGATTTAACCCGAGCGGTGAGAACCCCCAGAATGAGTCGGATAGAGGGCTCGGACGGATCGGTCTCCACATGGAAGCTCGGATAAGACGGCTCAGGGATCGAATCGATGAAACGATGGAGTCAAGCGGGTATCCGAAGCCGATCTCATCATCATCAGTGGGGTATCTCGGTGGCTGAAAGTAGGGGCGAATGTCATCCATAGTAACCTTGCCAAATGGCTGATGCGGTCGGAAAAATGGGCTCATCACGGGAGTCTGGAACTGGCGGTCGTGGAAGATGTAGACCCTCATCGCTGCGCTCGCCGACAGCACTGAGGCGTTCAGCACCGGGTCAAAGCGCCAACGCCACATCGGGAACTCAATGTAGATCACCACCGTGCCCGACGTCGACACCCTCTGAAGACGACACGGAAACGTAGGAATGAGAAATACTAAATTTCTCAGTAGGATCGCGGCTAGACAAACATAGTGTCATCGTCATCGTCCCAGCCACTTCGGGTTTAATTACAAAAACAGTGGACAGATATAAGTTCAATTTTTAATGGTTTTGAAAACTTAAACCCCGAAGCGGGTTGCTTTTAAACTTAACATCATAAACACGTCATCATGACTAACATCCGTACTAAAACATAGAATAACATCCATAATGCAAATGGGCCATATACTTTCATGCAAAGACACGCATCATCACAGATGTAACCATGGTCATACTTAGACTTTACTTTCATTTTTAGCACGTGCTTAACATTCTTTACTTTCTTTTGAAATAGACTGCTTTTGGACATGAGCTCATTCCGTGACCGTCGTCACGCAGTACGAACCAAATCAGACTACGCCGATATTGGTTACCTCTAAGTTGGAGGGTCCTCCAAAACACCCTTGCCTCCCTCATAGAGGTTCCTTGTGGATCGCCGTCTCTCACTTCCCTTACCGAAGTGATTGAAGGGTCACGTCCCATTGATTCTTTTCTTATCTTTATACTTTACATGCATAACTCCTTGACTAGACGCATGCAATGATATGACTAAGTCCATAATTTTGACGGAAATCCGGCAGCATAACGGCTAGACCGGAGCTTCACCAAAATGCCAATCATCAGCATTCAACCAATAGTTCATCATATCTATATCATATCATCACACTTATCATTCAATCATGAGACAAAGCTCAATCAATCTCATCATTCATCATGCCAAGTGGCATCACACATTCATACCCTAAAGGGGTTTATAGTTGTGTTGTTCTTTGTGATAGTTGTGTTGTTCTTTGTGAAGAATATTATGAATCATCACATGATTTCCCAAGATAGAATCACATAGTTAGGATATGTGTTTATAGTCTTTTAGTTACTTGGTCCTTGGATGAAAGTATGCTTTACTTAAGTACGTGTCTTATGAAACACTTGTTCAAATTAATTAAATTATGTGATTGTTTCCTTTCCTTGAGATAGCGCACTTAGTGATTCCTAGGTTCATGGTATGCTTAGAGGCCCTAATCATACTTCTGTTCCCAAGGAGTTCGAGATCCCTCTAATCCTTGGGTCATGACAATGCATAACCACATCATGAACCCAACAACACCAATGTTCACTAATCACCAAGGGTGACTTTTAACTTAGTCAAGTTGCAAAGTTTTAAACTTTTACTAATAACATACCAAGGTTTTGCCTTAAACATTATTAAAGTTGTCATTCTTTATAAAGTAGTCATAAAGTCTTATTCTTTATGAAAGTAAGTGCCTTTGACATTAAGCTCTTATCTTAAGATTGGATCTTTATGAAATAATGATACAAGCTACTAGCTTTTTGAATAAAAAGTCTTGTTCTTTATAAAAGTTAACACCTTTTGCATTAGTTGGGTTCAAAGTCTAAACTTTACGAATGAAATGTTATAGAACAACATTTTTATAACTTAATGATCTCATTCTTGAATAAAGTTTGAAACTTTGTGAAAGGTCTTTTCTTTAAGGTTTGATTTCTAAAGCCTAAAGTGACAAGATATCGTTTTTTCTAACTCAAAAAGTTTAGACTTTCACATGTATTCTTGTCTTCAAAACAAAACAAAATAAAACTTTATGGAAGCTTAAAAGTTGCGCCACTTTGAAGAAATCATGAAGCAAACTTTATAAAGTCTAAAACTTTGAGAAGGTTCATAGTCTTATCAAATCATGGAAACATAGAAAGGTGAAGCTTTTCTAATCATTCACTCATCATAAAGAGAAAGGAACAACTTTAAGCTAGAGATCAATAAGAACATAGGTTTCCAAAAGAAGAAACTTAAGAACACATGAAGAACATCAAGAACATATTTTACTAAAAGAGGAAACTTAAGAACACATGAAGAACATCAAGAACATATTTTTCTAAAAGAGGAAACTTAAGAACACATGAAGAACATCAAGAACATATTTTTCCAAAAGAGGAAACTTAAGAACATATGAAGAACATCAAGAACACATTTTTCCAAAAGAGGAAACTTAAGAACACATGAAGAACATCAAGAACACATTTTTCCAAAAGAGGAAACTTAAGAACACATGAAGAACATCAAGGACATATTTTTCTAAAAGAGAAAACTTAAGAACACATGAAGAACATGAAGGATCTTCTCAAGTTTTCACTTAGAGATCTTGGTCATGAAAGACCCAAGCTCCAAGCTTTCTTGAGCAAACAAAATGAAAAAGATGAAGATCACTACCTTTCTTGAAGATGGCGCAAAAACAAGAGAAATGGAAGAAGAAGATGATGACTCCTCTTGATGATGAAGGTGGCGGTTTTGCAAGAAGGAAGGAGAAGCTCTTGAAATCTTGATGAAATGGAGGTTGTAGTGTTTTGATCTTGTCTCCAAAGACCCAAAGATGAGGTCTTTGAAGGGCTAAGTGAGTGGTTTAGGGTGGTGGTGGTGGAGAAAGGAAGAGGAAGATGAAGAAGATGAAGAAGTGTTTAGAGAGAAGTTAGAGAATTTGGCTTGAAGAGAGAGAATAGGATGAGTGAAAATGAAAATGAATGAGGGAGAGAGAGAGAGAAAGTGGCGTCCACTTTAAGGAGGGAGGATGAGATATTTTTGCTTCACTTTGTGTTATCTTGTGTTAATTAGTGATTAAGGGGACAAATGGGATGATGGGGAGACAAAGCATGGTCAAACTCTTACATAAAGTAGTCTTGTCTCATGCTTTTTGCTTTTATGACATCACTCTCTACTTTATTGTCTAGTTGACTAAATTTGAATTTAATCATGTGATTAAGTGCTCATACAACTTAATTAAGGTGATTAAGCAAGAATTAGTGATTAACACACAAGAACATGATTAACAAAAATTAATCTCACGATTAAGCTTAATTAACCTTAATTAAACTCGAGTAAGCTAATTAAGGGCGATTAGTGCTTAAGTAAGCTATAGGGGCTCTAACTTGCTTAATTAGAGATTATCTAACCTCGATTAGGCATTCTCTTGACCCTTCTCGTCCGAGTCAACCCCTTAATTAAGCCCTAATCTCGAAATTCCTCATTAAGTGCCTAATTACTCAGGGTTACTACGGTAATTTAGCACGACATGAAATTGAGGATGTTACAGTTTTCATAGATGATATTCTCATCAATTCGAGAACAAAGGAGGAACATGAAGAACATTTGAGGGTTGTGTTAAGGATCTTGAGGGAAAAGAAGCTTTATGCCAAGTTATCTAAGTGTGAATTCTGGATGGAGGAAGTAAAGTTCTTAGGGCATGTGGTGTCACAAAGGGGTATCGCTGTGGACCCAAGTAAGATTGAGGCTATGATGAATTGGGAGAGGCCAACCTCAATGACTGAGATGCGGAGTTTCTTGGGTTTAGCCGGTTACTACCGCAAGTTTATAAAAGGATTTTCCCACATATCTTTACCCTTAACCAAGTTGACAAGGAAGGATGCCCCATTTGTGTGGACGATGGACTGTGAAAAGAGCTTTCAAGAGCTAAAAGGTAAGTTAACCTCAACCCTAGTATTAGTTTTACCAGACCCTAGTGGACCGTTTGAGGTTTACTATGATGCCTCTAGGAGAGGTTTAGGTTGTGTCTTGATGCAGAATAGGAATGTGGTGGCTTATGCCTCTAGACAGTTGAAGCCTTACGAAGTGAACTACCCAATCCATGACTTGGAATTAGTAGCAGTAGTGTTTGCCCTGAAGATATAGAGGCATTATCTGTATGGTGTGAGGTTCGAGGTATTCTCTGATCATAAGAGCTTGAAGTATCTCTTTGATCAAAAGGAGTTGAATATGAGACAAAGGAGATGGATGGAGTTTCTAAAAGATTATGATTTTGGGCTGAACTATCATCCTGGGAAAGCCAATGTGGTGGCTGATGCGTTAAGTCCTAAATCCTTGCATGCGTCATGGATGACAGTCAGGGAGGATAAGCTGGTAAGGAGCTTTAGAGACCTTAACCTTGGAGTTATGTTGACCCCCCATAGTATAAGATTGAATCAGCTTAGGGTGATGAGCGATTTCAAGAGTCAAATTGCTTAAGCCCAAGGCGAGGAAGAGGAGTTCTTGAAAACCCTAGCATTGGTGAAAGAAGGAAAGTTGAAGGATTTTGCACAAAGTACAGATGGACTATGGAAATTTGAAGGAAGAGTATGTGTACCCGCAAGTGGTGACCTCCGAAGAAGGATTTTGGAGGAGGCTCATAAGAGCCATTTTACCATACACCCTGGTGTGACAAAGATGTATCAAAATGTTAAGAAGATATTTAGGTGGCCAGGATTGAAGACGGATGTTGCGGAGTTGTTAGGCAAGTGCTTAGTCTGCTAGAAAGTAAAGATTGAGCACCAAAAGCCCTCTGGTATATTGCAACCATTGGAGATCCCAGAATGGAAATGGGAAAGTATCTCTATGGACTTCGTGATGGGTTTACGTAAAACACAAGCTAGTTTCGATATAATATGGGTAATTGTTGACAGATTAACCAAGTCTGTTCACTTTTTACCCATTCGAGCTACTTATCCTTTGGAAAAGCTAGCTCAGCTGTACGTTCAAGAGATAGTAAGACCGCATGGCATACCTTCAACCATAATCTCAGATAGGGACCCGAGGTTTACCTCTAGATTCTTGAGAGCCTTGCAAAAGGCATTTGGGATAAAGCTTTGCCTAAGTATAGCTTATCACCCCCAGACAGATGGACAGTCGGAGAGGACTATCCAAACTTTGGAGGATATGTTAAGAGCTTGTTTTTTAGACAACCAAGGAAGTTAGGACAAATACTTACCTTTGATTGAGTTTGCCTATAACAATAGCCATCATGCAAGTATTGGTATGGCACCCTATGAAGCTTTGTATGGAAGAAGGTGCCAATCTCCCCTGTGTTGGTTTGAACCGGGTGAGCAAAGCCTATTAGGACCTGATCTGGTGAGGCAGACCACAGAGCAAGTCAGAAGGATTAGGGACAAAATCCTTACAACCCAGAGCTGTCAAAAGAGTTATGCGGATAAGAGGAGAAAGCCTCTAGAGTTCCAAGAAGGAGAACATGTGTTCCTGAAAATTACTCCTACGACCGGTATAGGTAGAGCCATGAAGGTCAAAAAGTTAAGCCCCCATTTCCTTGGCCTTTTTCAAATTTTAAAATGTGTTGGGTTAGTTACTTACCAAATGGCCTTACCTCCAAATTTGTCAAACCTTCACGATGTCTTCCATGTGTCTCACTTAAGAAAATACCATTCCGATCCTAGTCATCTACTTGAGCCTGAAAGTGCACAGTTAAAGGAGGACCTAACTTCCAATCTACCGCCATCTCGGATCGTGGATCGTGGGGCAAAACAGCTGAGGAGTAAGACAGTACCCTTGGTCAAGGTGGCTTGGGGTAGAGGGAATATGGAAGATTAACGTGGGAGCTGGAGGCCGATATGAAGAATGAGTATCCGAATTTGTTTACAGGTAACAAATTTTGAGGGTAAAATTCTTTTTAAAGGTGAGGAGAAATGTAACATCCTCAATTTCATGTTGTGCTAAATTACCTCAGTAGTCCTGAGTAATTAGGCACTTAATGAGAAATTATGAGATTAATGCTTGATTAAGGGGTTAACTCGGATTAGAAGAGTCAAGAGGATGCTTAATAGAGATTAGATAATCTGTAATTAAGCAAGTTAGAGCCTTTATAGCTTAATTAAGCACTAATCGCCTTAATTAGCTTAATCGAGTTTAATTAAGGTTAGTTAAGCTTAATCATAAGATTAATTTATGTTAATCGTATTCTTGTGTGTTAATCACTAATCCTTGCTTAATCATCTTAATTAAGTTATATGAGCACTTAATCACATGATTAAATTCAAATTTAGTCAACTAAACAATAAAGTAGAGAGTGATGTCACTTAAGCAAAAAGCATTAGACAAGACTACTTTATGTAAGAGTTTGACCATGCTTTGTCTCCCCATCATCCTATTTGTCCCCTTAATCACTAATTAAAACAAGATAACACAAAGTGAAGCAAAAATATCTCTCCTCATGCCATTACAAGTTTCGGCCACTTCATGCACATACACACACATTCACTTCATTTTCAACTTCTCATTCTCTCTCTAAAGTTCTCAAACTCTCCAACCTCTCTCTACATTTCCTCTTCTTCTTTTTCATCTTCTTCATCATTCTCCACCTCCATAACTAAAACTTCCTCACTTAGCCCTTCAAAGACCTCATCTTTGGTTCTTTGGAGACAAGATCAAACACTACAACCTCCATTTTCACAAGATCTCAAGAGCTTCTCCTTCCACCAAGCCAAACCGCCACCATCTACAAGGAAAGGAACCACCATCATCATCTTCTTCTTCTCTTGTTTTTGCGCCATTTCTAAGAAAGGTAGTGATCTTCATCTTTTTCATTTTGTTTGCTCAAGAAAGCTTGGAGCTTGGTTCTTTCATGACCAAGATCTCTAAGTGAAAACTTGAGAAGATCCTTCATGCTCTTCAAGAGCAAAAGTTTCCATTTTTGGAAAAATATGTTCTTGTTGTTCTTCAAGTATTCTTAAGTTTCTACTTTTGGCCAAATATGTTCTTGAATGTTCTTGATAGTGCCTTGCTTAAAGTTGTTCCTTTTCTTATGATGAGTTGATGATTAGAAAAGCTTCATCTTTTTATATTTTCATGATTTAATAAGACTATGAACATTCTAAAAGCTTTAAACTTTAAAAAGTTTGCTTCTTGATGCACAAAAAGTGGCACAAGTTTTAGTGCCATCATAAAGTCTTCTTTTGTTTTATTTTAGAGACAAAGATATATGTAAAAGTCTAAGCTTTTTAGAATAACAAGCCTTTTTGAGTTATAAGATGATATCTTGTTACTTTATGTCTTAGAAATCAAACCTTAAAGAAAAGACCTTTCATAAAGCTTCAAACTTTAATCAAGAATGAGACCTTTAAGTCATAAAAGTGTTGTTTTGCAACATTTAATTCATAAAGTTTAGATCTTGAACCAAAATAAGGCAAAAAGGTGTTAACTTTTATGAAGATCAAGACCTTTTAACCTTGAAGTCAATGTTTCAAATTACTAGTTGATAAAGTAGGAACCTTTTTAATGTAGAGACAACTTTAAGTCATAAAGTTGAGACCTTGATGGTCCTAGAATAATTAAATGAGTCAACTTTTGTAACACCCTCCTCAGTACAGTACTATGCTTAAGTCATAGTGCCACACCTTGGAGTTGCTACTGTTACCTGAACGAACCTTATCTGACAGCAGCTTCAGTCGTCTTCGGAAACTTCTGAAACTATCTAGAGACAACAAACACGGAAATAGGAGTGAGAATTATAAATTCTCAGTAGGATTCTCTAAGTATCAATAATAATGTCATCGTTGTTACCTCCAGTTTGCTTCGGTTTATTATGAAAAAGGTGAACAGGCTATGTAGACTGTTTAATTTTACAGTTCGAAAATACAATGTCCGAAGCAAAGGTTCAGTTTTACTCATAGACTTATCATCTGGGAGAGCCCATACAACACCAATTCATAAATTATAGTATGAATAATAACTGAAACATAGTAAAGCACAATAGCCTCAATATACTGGATACATAACTTCTGCACCTACCTTTTCGTGTGTTTGAACTTATGCAAAAACATAAGATTTATGGGAAAAACCCATAAAAATCAATTCCTAAATGATATCATGGATAACAAGTGCAACATATTAAACTACACATAGCATTTGCACATAACTTTATCTCTACTTGAATTCATGCATATACATAATATTTGCTTTTCTTTCTTCATCTCTCTTTTCATCATAAAATCTTTACGTGCCACATTCCAGAGTATGATCGCCATGTCATACCCCATCAGAGCGTGATCGTCATGTCACATTCCTTAGGAATATGGGATCTTCCTTTGGTACTTACACTAGCTGGGTCATGCCATGCCCCATCTAAGTTCTGTCCCCTATACTCACACTAGCTGGGTCGATGCCATGCCTCATGCGAGTAGGGTGCTTGCATATGCCTTAATCTTTAGTCTTTAGTCTTTACTCTTTAGCTTTTACTTAGCACACCTAGGCGTTACGTATCACCGTCCCTAGAGTGCTTTTACTGCCCTTGGGTAGCCTGGCCTTGGAGTGAGCTCGTTAGCTTCACCCGTGACCGTCGTCACACCGACTCACCCGCAAGGGGATCACGTGCCTCTAGTCTTGGAGGGATCTCATTCTAGTCACGTGCCTCTAATTGAAGGGATCTCTTCTGGTCACGTGCCTCAAAATTGAGGGATCTCATCTAACCACGTGCCTTCAATATAGAGGGATCTCATCTAACCACGTGCCTCCAAGGTAGAGGGTAGCTGCCTTTCACAGGGAGGGATTCAAAGTGCAATTGCCTTCAAGTGAAGGGATTCACATCTTTATCTTTTAACTGCCTTCACAAGGAGGGATTCAAAGTGCAACTGCCTCCAAGTGAAGGGATTCACATTCAATATATTCATATCTTTGCATTCTCATACATGGTCATGCATAGATGTGCTGAATGTACTCATACATATACTTTATCACTTACTTCCCTATATCATTGCACATATGATCTTTATGTACGTATTCATAACGTACAAAGGCTCGTAGCCTTTTTACCATTCTACCGGCACTCATACATATACTACATCATTTACCTTCATATACCTCATACCACGCTTATATCACTCTAGCATACAAACATTCCTATTGTCATAGACTTCTGCCGTAAATTTGGCAGCATAACGGATCAGTTCTGTTTTCTCATGAATAATGCCAGTTCTCACAGACAAACCAGTCATAGCAACATAATCAATCTAACACATATATAGCAATGGCAAACTGGCAATCCTCAACTCAAACCTTATATGTGCACTAACACTTGTAAAATTATCAATTTGACCATTCTGCCAATCATACTCCGTTCTGCCCGGATTTTGTATAATCCACCTTTATCTCTATTCAACTCATTTAAATTTGAGTTTTGGGTATATTATAGCTCTATGTGTCTACTTTCTAACCTCTTTCGTCCCATATCATTTTGATCTACACAACTCAAGATATTTAAATTTTACCTCAGCTTGTTCAGTCACTAGCCCGAATTACACTCTTGGAAGTATAAATTCACTAAAATTGAAACTAAGCTCAAACCATACGAAATTGGTCTTATATTGAAGCTAACAGGATAACCTTTCATTTTCCATAAGTTTCATTTCATTTGCTTTAGCATAGCTCGAGTTATAAGTCCTGACTCGACCTTTCTGAACTACTCTGTTTTGGCTCGGTTTGGACATAGGGTAACTTCCTTGAATCACTGGGGACAATTGGGACCATAACAAACTCGGAATTTCATATTGGAATGTTTCCCTATGTGTAAGCTTTCTGACAAAGTTGGTTTCACTCAATTTGGAGTCGCGTAGGGCGAGTTATACCCTCCTCAAGTCACCCTGCCCAGATGAAAGTCTTGGTTCCTAGGTTAACATTCAAAAATTCATATCTCTCTCACTACTAATCCAATGGCCTTATAGTATGTATCTATGGAAAGCTCTGAATGTCTACTTTTATCTAAAAATAGTTTCATCAGATTTAACCGATTGTAGACGGCGCCGTACACTCTGCCGTACGGACTACCGTGGAATTCCTCAACTAGATAGCATTCCAACTTTCACTTCTCCTAGTTTTCTTCTTCTAACCTTAATTCCAAATCAATATTTCATGTTAATTCAATCATAATACATCTAGTAACTCATCAAATATAGAAGAAGAATACAAGATCATACAGCCATAGGGCAAATAATTGAAGAATAGAAGTAGAATCCTAGCTCTTTGGAGTATGAGTTGAGCTAAGTGCTGAAACTTGGAGTGTTAGAACCTTGCTAAGCTTGAAGGAGTAATGGAGTTGATTGAGAGAAGGGCAAAAGGAGGCTGGAACAAGAGGGAGAGAAGGAGGCGTAGATCAATCAGAAGTGAGGGGGAGAGACTAACTTAAATACATGGGGGTAGTTGGGATTATGAGTGTTGATTGGCTGAAATTTTGTGATTGAAGTTCGGCCATGTCTCCCACTGTTGTGGCCAAATTGTTCTCCACGTCGTTCCAAAAGTGGGACTCGCTTCCACTCTATCTGATCTTGGAACTCGTGCCATTTAACTTGAGCTTGGAGCTAAAGCCGGATGTCGGAACTCGTCCTTCTTGCTTGTGACTTAAGGAAATCTTGTCTGCTTTATTTCGAGACTTGGACATAAGGTCGGAGGTCGGAAGTCTTCAAGCTTGCAATCATATAATCTCGGAACTCCCCATTCAAACTCGGGAACGCCAGCAGAGATGGAAAGCTCCAGGGAATAAGATCGGATATAGGAACTCGTTACATCAAAATCGGACATTGGCACTTGTATCATTGTTTTAAAGCATCAACTTGGGTCAAGTCCGAAGTCGGGATGAGGATGCTTAAGGTCGGAACTCGGGAATTCGAAATCACATTATCAAACCCAAGTTCTTAAACCCAGAAGTCTGTATTTTATATACAGTGTACTTGACGATATCGAAAACCGGATATATTTCCTTGAAACATGAAGTCGAAAATCAGGAATCACTCCATGTTGTTCGGACTTGAAGGTTAAACTCGGAAGTCATGGAAAACAATCCAGATGAAGTCGGAAGGTTAAGATCGGAAGTCAGAAATTATGCGGAAAGGTGGAGACGAACTCGAAAATCGGGAATAATCTCATTGAGACTTGGACATAAGTTTGGAGATCGGAAATCATGTCCCAGTATACTTTAACTTGAAGTCGGATATTAGAACTTGGAAGTCACCCATTTAACTCGAAACTAGAATATGAAGTCGGAAATCATGAATGATCAAAATAAGATGAAGTCGGAAATCGGACACTAGAAGCCAAGACGAACTCGAGACTGGGAAATAATCCCATCTGTTTGGAATTGGAAGATAAAGTCGGAAATTGAAATTGATCAGTCCTGAGGGCTAAGTCGGAACTCGAAAATCGGGATGTTACAACTTTCATAAAGAACAAGACTTTTTATTTAAAAAGCTAGTAACTTGTATCATTATTTCATAAAGATCCAATCTTAAGATAAGAGCTTACTGTCAAAGGCACTTTCTTTCATAAAGAATAAAACTTTATGACTACTTTATAAAGAATGATAACTTTAATAATGTTTAAGGTAAAACCTTGGTATGTTATTAGCAAAAGTTTAAAACTTTGTAACTTGAATAAGTTAAAAATCACCCTTGGTGATTAGTGAACATGGTGTTGTTGGGTTCATGATATGGTTATGCGTTGTCATAACCCAAGGATTAGCGGGATCTTGAACTCCTTGGGAACAGAAGTATGATTAGGGCCTCTAAGCATACCATGAACCTAGGAATCACTAAGGGCACTATCTCAAGGAAAGGAAACAATCATTTAACTTAACTACTTTGAATAACTATCCCATAAGATATGAACTAAAGTAAAGAATAATTTCATATGAGAGCTAAATAACTAAAAGATCACAAACATATATCCTAACTATGTGATTCTCTCATGGGTAACCACGAGAAATCATATCATGATTCATAATATTCTTCACAAAGAGAAACACAACTATAAACCCCTTTAGGGTATGAATGGGTGATGCCATTTGGCATGATGAATGATGAGTTTGATTGAGTTTTGTCTCATGATTGAATGATGAGTGTGATGATATGATATAGATATGATGAATTGTTAGTTGAAAGTTTATGATTGGCAATTTGGGGAAGTTCCAGTCTAGATGTTATGCTGCCGGATTTCTGTCAAAATTATGGACTTAGTCATATCATTGCATGTGTCTAGTTAAAGAAGTATTATGCATGTAAAGTATAATGATAAGAAACGAAAGAATGGGACATGACCCCTTGATCACTTCTAGGAAGTGGGAGATGGCGATCCACAAGGAACCTCTATGAGGGAGGCAAGGGTGACATGGAGGACCCTCCAACTTAGAGGTAACCAATATCAGCTTAGTTTGATTTGGTTTAGTACTACGTGGTGACGATCATGGAATGAGCTCATGTCCAAAAGCAGTCTATTTCCAAGGAAAGTAAAGAATGTTAAGCATGTGCTAAAAATGAAAGTTAATGTAGGGCCATGGTCAAGTTGATGAGTTGTATAGTCATGCATGCTATTATATTCCTTACGTGCACTATGAATGTTTATTATGTGTAATAGCCTGTATGCCTATGTATGACACTATGGATATGATGATAAAGTTAAAAGTAACCCACTTCGAGATTTACATTTTCTAAAAACTATTTAAATTGAACCGATATATGTCCACTATTTTTATATTAAACCCGAAGTGGTTGGGACGATGACAATGACACTGTGTTTGTCTAGTCACGATCCTAGTGAGAAATTTAGTATTTCTCACTCCTATGTTTCCTTGTCATCTTCAGAGGATGCCGATGTCGGGCACGGTGGTGATTTTCATTGAGTTTTCAGTGATGCATTGGCACTTCGACCTGGTGCTGAATGCATCTGTGCTGACTGCTCAAGCAGTGATGCAAGTCTACATGTTCCATAGCCGCCAGTTCCGTGCACCCATGATGAGTTCGTTTTTCTGCCCTTAGGAGTCGTGCGAGGACATCACTATGGACGACATTCGCCTGCCCTTCCATACTCCGAGATACCTCACTGATAAAGATTTCAACTCGGACACCCGCCTGACATCGATAGTTTCGTTGGATTCAGATCCTTCGAAACCGTCCTATTCGAGCTACCGTGTGAAGACGGACCCGTCTGAGCCTTCCTACCCATCTATGATCTGTCTGTCGTCCGATTCGACTTCTTCTTCTGTAGCCCCTCATCATACGCCACCCCCGGTTCGCGGTTGTGGGTTCATTCGTACTCGTGCCGTGCCTCATGGATGTGGCCGTGCTCGAGGAGGAGGATGTGGTGATATTTCTCCCGGTGGATTCAGGAACGGCTACCTCCCGCCATATGAGTGAGGTGTTGATTTGCATGCGGAGCTGAGCATGAGGATAACCCCTTTTTGGTTGTAGCGAGGGTTATTATTTTCATTCGGCATGTATGGACAGATTGGGATTTCTTATGTATTTCCTTTTATCATGTATTTCATTAGGTTATTTTGTAGAGCTGACAATAGGTATCGGACCCATTGTTATCATTGTGTATGACTGCTACTATTACTACTGCTATATTAACTATGGGATGGCTATGGAATGAATGTTATCTTTATCTAAGATTATGATTATTCTCAATGCTTCTATTTTTGTTAAATGCAATATATGTATGAGATAGCAACATTTGTATTATATGTTCATGATGCGTTCATGGCTCTCAATTTTAAAAACGGTTTACTTGTTTTCTTTCAAAAAAAAAAAAAATCTACCCCTATTTTCGTTAGAATGTAATTTCCAAAAGGTAATGTTAGTTCCGCGAGCAAAAGTAACAACTAATAATTCCATTATATGACTTAAGCATAGAATGGAACTATTAGGGTGTTATAGGAAGGGTGTGTTATGAGTGTCTCCGGATCCTTTTGTGATCTGTGTGACCTCTTTTTTATAGCGCATAGCTCCCTCTTTTAACTCTCAGCTCGAATAGATAATATGCTGCAAACGGGCTTGCGCTATAGCGCAAGCCTCAATTCTTGGCTCATTTGCGAAATACGATGGCGCGCTATAGCGCAACAAAAATTGTTGACTGAGTTTGTGAACACGGCAGTGTGTTATAGCGCGCTTGGTTGCGCTACAGCACAACATGAATGTGGCATTTTGTTCCTTACGCAGCAGTGCGCTGTAGTGCACTGGCTTGCGCTATAGTGCAAGGTGCTAAGTCTGAATTCATGGCTTGGCCTCTTCCAACTTCTTTTGGGCCCACTTGCACCTACGAGAAATCAAATAAACCCAAAAATAAGTATCCAAACAAATAACAGAAAATAATAAAAGGCTAAAAATATGAATTAACCCAACTATATACTAAAATGCAACAAAAACAAAAGCTAAATTAAACAACCATAACTCAAATTCAACAAAAACTAACTAAAAATATGACTCACCAAATGGAGTTATCACCCCATCAACCGCAACATATATGCTCGAGCAAATCGCTGAATCTAGACCTCATTGCCAATATGATCATTTATATTATTAAAGTGAGTATCTAACCATGCCATTTTCAATTGATGACCATGAAAAGCATTTTGTGGGGAGTTACGCCTAGCAATTCTTAGAGAATGGGTTGCCACGGACCAGAAGTATTACCAGTAACTACCATCCCATCAATACGAAGACCAGTTTGGACAGCAATATCTTGCAACATAATCGTGCATTCCCCCGGAGACAAATGAAATGTATGTGTCTCTGGCCTCCAATGCTCCACTAGAGCAGATATCAATGTATGCTCAATTTGGAAAAATTTGAGCCTTGCAACTTCAAGAAACCCTGTCTGTTCCAAGTACGGAATAATCTCATTAGGAATTTGCTCGGTCCTGCTATGAATAGAGGATTTTCCTCTATCAACGAATACTCGATCAGGATGTCCATTCCAAACATATTGTGAAATGTGTGTTTCTTGCATTGTCAACAACAAAGCATCTTCTGGCCCAGGACGAATGACACGTGATGAAGAAGAAGAGCTAGATGCCATCTGTAAAAAAATATATATATTAATTATTAAACTTTTAAAATATTAAGTGAAGATACATGTCAAAAAATAAAATGTTACTCAAATTATGTTTGGTCTAATAAATAAAAAAAATAAACATATAGAACACTAGACATATAGATATATAGAATTTTTTTTTAATACAATAATTTTTTAAAAAATTAACTCATCAGAAAAATCAAATACCAATGTTCAATAATATCAAATACATCGTAACAATTTTTAATGAATTTTTTTATTATATAGTAAGGTGTCTCTAATAAAAGAGAATAAGATTATAAATATTCTAATATGAAAATGAACTATAAGTTATTATAATTTTCTTAAAAAAAATTTCAAATTAAATTTATTAAAGTCTAATTTTTTAATAAAAAAATAAACTCATAGCATTATTATACTTATGAACCGAAAATAAATTAATTAAAATTTATGAGCAATAAATAAAATTTAAATTACCTTTATAGAGACTGTTGATTTGAATAAAATAACCACGAAAACTGTCTAACAAATGTATATGAACTAAAAAAGAATAACACTTGAAGCAAAATGACAAAAGGAAAGGGTATGAGGGTGAAGAGGGTGCACGGAGGCGAAAAGGAAGCAAGAAGCAGAACACAAAATGCAAAGGGCAACGTTTGTGTATGGGGGTGAAGGCACTGAAGAGTGAAGGGTGAAGGGAGGAAATAGATGGCACGAAGGTAGCGCATCTTTATGCAGTGCCATGCATGCCAGGACATGTGGCAACTCCCTGAGGTGGCGCTGGTTGGAGAAGCACCATGCATTGCCCCCTTGTCATGTCAACTACAAAATGTCAGAGATTCAGCAGTGGTGTAAGTTGGAGGAGTGCCATCCTCTAGTCTTGTCACCTGCAGAGTGATAGAGATTCCACTATTGGCATGGGTTGAACATGCGCCATCATATATGACAACCCAATACCACTACAGACATGGAAATTGTTTCAAAACTACTGCAGTCTAGTAAATTGTTCGTAAAAGTGGGATAGTTGGGTCAAAAAGCCTCATTTTTTTTGCTTAGCTTTTAGTTTTATATTTTACTATTGCCACTTGTGATAGCCGTTATAGGGTGATTTTTCACCATTTCCATGGTGCTTTCTATCCTCTCAAGGTGGCTTGTTTGTCGTTGGTGTGCTTCAAATACTTTTGAAGGGCCCTTTATACTTAGCCCATAGCCTATTTTTAAATTTTGTAGTGGCAATCAACCACTATCGCCACCCACTTCTTTTCTTGGCCGACTAGTTGCTATTGGTGACTGAACTCTTTAGACTAAAAGGGACCACTATGGGATATCATTACCAGGAAGCCTTACATTTTTCCTTAACTTTGACCTTAGTGTTAGTATATTTTTAACTTTGACCTTAGTGTTAGTATATTTTTTATTAACAATTTGCCACCATGTAGGTTTCCTTCTGGTTTCCGATATGGGCAAGAAGAAAGCTCCCCTAACTCCCAAGGTTCTCCGAGTTCTGGATAACCCGAAGTCCATATTCTATGGTTGGTTGGCAAAGAGGTGTTAGGCACTCCTTATTGGATTAACAACAAATACACGGCTTAACTGAAAGAGTGCTTGCAATTGACTCCAGGGGGCCTAAATGAGAATCAATTTGTCCTCGAAGTGACTTCTAAGGATGAACGGGTATGCTTTTTCCTTCATCGTGACAAGAATTATCTATGGATGTACAATGTCCTGTTCAACAGGCTTGGTATCCAACTTCCATTTTCTGACTTCCAAACTAAAGTCATCATGACTTACTTAGTCGACCCTACATAATTCCATCCCAATAGCCCAGCTAGAGCTATGGTCCTGAGGTTCAAGATAATGTGCACCCTACTTAGGATACATTAATTCCTCCTAGTTTTTTGCTCCCTTGTAATTTGACATGGTGTAACACCCTACTACTAACTATTATCATATTGTTTAATTTACTTACTTAATTTTGATAATAATTAGTTAGCAGAGTATTACTAACTTACTTTCTTGAATTTTATGCAAGTAAATTTTTTTTTTTTTTTTTGCTAATTTCTATTTTCAATTTTAGTCATTAGTTAATTAATTTATGCGACGGAGGTAATACTACCACATGTTAGTCGATAAAATCCACAAATAAGGCAACCATCAACCATATAAAAGTATACATCACTACTACTGTATCATAAAGTACATATAGCAGTTCATAATACATAACCCCAAAATATAATAAGAGACAGGATGCCTATACTACTACTAATCATCCCTACCTCGCCCATGTATAGCCCACAAAACTACAAAATCAAATACATCAGATGAAGATGCCAAAAAGGGGCGTCCTCTATTACATCAAAGCATATTAAAGCCTAGTCATTAATAATGGTAATGGTAAGGACTCTATCCACAATGTGAAGTAGAATCCTATTATTCAGCACATCTGGCTCAAAGGCCACATCCATCTCAATGTTAAGAATGATCCGCACCATCTGGAAACACTAAAGAAAAAAGGGTAAAGGAAATCTCTCAGTATGGTGGTGTTCTTAAGGGAGTCCCGCTTCATCCCAAAAATGCTAAGAATAAAGGCGAGAGTGCAGCAATATGTGTAGTATACAGCCAGTCAAATCACCAGTCAAACATTAGAATATTTAGCAGCAAAATAATTTACAAGTAATTAATAAAATAAATTATCATTCCCGGCCATTTATTAGTATCAAGCAAGATGTAAGTGCATAATAATAATAAAAGCAATAATGCAATAATATAATCAATCAATAAAATAGAAACAATAGCAAGTATACTGTCAATCCTTTTTACTGCTTCCTTTTTCCTTTCCTGATGGTTGGAGTCTACAAGGTATGCATTAATTATGCAGATCTGTGAGAGCTCTCTTTGCTAAGGCGTCCCTTAGTCAGATCAGTGAATTACCAAGTCCTTATCCGCTATCTTGGCGGGGCCCAAGGCAATCACATAATAAACACCAAGTCCTTATCTGCTATCTTGGCAAGGTCTAAGGTGTTGTTTTAATCCACTGCCAAACTTAGTGATCCCTGACTCGAGTGCCGAGCTCGGTCAAATTACAATAAAAACCGAATTACACTAAACTTGTAGCAAGGGTGCAACTCGGGTCATTTCCCAGTGATGACAATGTTATATGATCAGGAATTTGAAGGGGGAGCGTTTGTTTATCAAACCAAAAATGCAACTATTTAAAATGGAAGTGAATAGAAATTGGAACTCCAATCCAAGAACCAAGAAAGACAGTGGCTAATCTATCATTGGATTCTAAAAATAATCATTCAAATCAAATCAGTAACTGACATCAAACCCGAAAGAAACCTCTGTTTGGATACGACATTGCACACAAAAACCTTCATGCATTCGATTAACAGATAAATGATTAAATTCAGAAACCTCTAGAACCTAACCAATTCATGTTAATTTTCAAGCACCAATGTAATCAATCTCAAATTCAAACTTGAAAATGATTCTACTCATGCAATTGCTTTACACATTAATCTATTGAGCAATATGCAAGCAAGTAAGTAAGCAATCAATTATAATCAACCACAATTCCGAATCAAAAACCTTCAAATCCGAAATTGGATTAATAACAATGAAAGAAGAAAAGGGAGTAGAAAATCGATTTGAATTGATGAAGTTTGGTTGCACCAATCCTCAAGATAGCCAATGCTTCTTTGAATCCTTGGATTAGATAGAAGCTTACTCCTCCATGAATGGAGGAAGACGAGTTGTTAAGGTGGGGGGGGCGTGAGAGAAGAGAGAAGAGGAAGAACAAAACCGAAAAAAAACTTCTATTCAAAAACCTGTCTCAAGTTACAAGTTCGGCCCTTTTCAGATAACCCCCAAAGTCAGAATCAAAACTGCCTAAAATTATTAAATTGTAATTACTAAATTAATTCTCTCTCTCTCCTTTGAATCTGGACATCTTATTTGCTAAAATCCGAATTATAGAAAGAAAGTTACACTAAAAACATGAAATCATTATAACTAAATCCGTGAGTAATGTTCTTCTACCGTTTTCCCTATCAAAACGATTCCGTTTGGATTTCCACTCTGAAGAAGAATTGTAGCTTTGGATGTCAGCTTCAAAATGTGTGGAACGGGCTCAATCGGACATCTGTGGGCCAAGATATGGCCCAAATACCACACCCTGCTCAGAATCTGCGGCTGCACCACTTCAGTTCACTTCTAGGCCCAATTTCAGCTTCTTAACCCTAGAATTGGCCTCTGACCTCTCCATATAACTTGTAGGCCTATCTCTCAGCTTTTCTACAAATCAAGAATCACAATAAAATGAGCTCTACAACTCAAGATATAACTCAAAAACCAAAACAGTGTCAGAATTTGCCTAATGCTGGAAAATTTAACTCAAGCCCAAACAAAATCCAAACAATACAAAATGGTCAAATTCAAAACAATTAGGCATAAGAGAGAAATAATGAGCTAGGAATGAGAGAAAATAAGTACATAAAAATTCAATTGATCAATCTCCAAGTCTTGATTCGCTATATTGGCAAGACCACAAGTGTCACGTAGTGAAATGCATGGCTTGTCCACTACACGATGGGGCCCACACACTCACTTAGTAGCCATTCACAATGTGCACATATATAATTTCATTCATATCTTGCTCATTTTATAAATAAGTATGTTTATATCACAAAATGCACATAACACAAATTATTTTATTCATAACATAGAGTGCACATAAATTTCATACTCAATTTATGATGCCATCAAGCAATAATCCAAATATATATTATTAATCATCAATTGGGATTCATAGCCATAATCATGTTCATATTTATCTAATTTCATATTATAATTAAACAATGGTAAGTAGTTTTATTTACTATAATATGCATAACTTGAAGGCTTAATGTCACATAAGAACACATAAATAACACATAAATCAACTAAATCATCATATTCAAATCTGAAACTCATACTAGCATGAGTGAATAGATTTTCATGCAAATTCTAAGAGTACTAATATGAACCGTATAACAACTCAAAACCATTTTCTAAAGGTAGTTCAAGAAAACATTTCTCTTTGAAAATAAACTTTAGAAAATCACTTCAAGCATGAAACTAGCAAGTTCTTATGACATTTCTAATGGGACCTTTAACTTATTTCTTCATGTTTAGGGTTCTTTAGTGTGATTAGAGGTGTGATTAAGTCCAATGTCCATAGTCATTGTCTAAAGTCTATAGTCCAAAGTCCATGATTCAATGTCCAAGCAAAGGTTCTCCAATGCATAGGTATAACCTTAAAATGTCTCAAATAGGTCTCATATTAGTCTCAAGGTCACATAATAAGTCCATACAACTCCAATACAATAGGGCAAGGTCCATAATGTCCTAAACTTCAAGCAAAGGTAATGGTTCATTTTATTAAGTTTTTAAGTGGCTTTTAGTGTCTTATTAAGTCTTAATGATCCCAAAAAGAAACTATCACATAACTACACTAATTTAGTCATGCTCAAAGGTATGAAAACATTTCAATGTAACAAACTAATTAAAACAACTTGTAAGTTAAAATGAAGATCATTGCCAAAATATACTTATGGCCAAAACCAAAGCATTTTGTTTCAAATCTTATCAAATTTGTGCACAAAGCTTAATCAAGTAAAATCACATGATTCAAGGCATCAAACAAAGTTTATAAAATATTAAATTAAGAGAAATAAAAATGAAATGCATGCTGTCCAAAATAGGGTAGAAAATAAAATTAAACTTTAATTATAAAACTGACTCAAAATTACAAGAAACTTGTCATGTAGACACTTAACATGATAACATGGATTCTTAAACATCAAAACAACATTTAAGAACATGAAAACAACTTCAAAATCATACAAGAATGTCATAGCCCAAAGGGTGTAGAAAGTTAAATTAAACTTGTTCATATGTTCATGTGCACAATTTAAAGGAATAGCATGTAATTGGCATGTACTAATTCATTAAGCCAATGATAGTGCATCAACTGAGATTCAAAACCAACCTTTTTAAATGCTGAAAATACATGTTATAAATTAGTTTAAGCTATTGCCCGAAATAGGGCAGCCTATAAAACCCATGAAAACACAAACTTCCATGCACCAAAATTACATAAAATTAGCATATAGGCACATATAATTAAACTATAGGTTATGTGACATTAAAATAGCAAATTTTCATACTTGTTCATGCGACTTATCATGCTGAAAAATCACTCACAAAACAGGGTAGCATACTTGAACATGAGAGAAATCACAAGCACATTGTGAAAGTTACATCCTTCAAAGAATCAAGTTCATATATGTCGGGTGCACCATATTAAGAATTTGAATCATCATTTATATCATCCAATAACACATAAAAACACATGCAAACAAAAGAATCACCCACTGCCCTAGGTGAGGCTGTGGGGTTATCATACACAAATTCAAGAATTTTTAGCTCAATCACTGAAAATCATGTTATCATGCTTCAATACTTGTAACATCATCAAAAGAACATCAAAACATCATAAAAATTTGTTAAACAAACCAACACTCTCTGCCCTATATATATAAATGTGGGCTTCATGGTGAGACACAAGAAGTTTTAACTCAAATCCATGCAAGAAAACATGTTTTAATGCATAACAAATTTATACATAACTAGTGTCTCAAATTCTTAAGAAAATCATCAAGAACCAAACCAAATACAAACTTGCAGCAGATTAAGAATGACTAAATATTCTGAAATTAAAGGTTTTAAGCTTCAAACCACCCATCCATATGCATAGAACACAAAAATGAAGCCTAAGGAGTTAAAAGAAAAACCCTACATGGATTAACTCTTGAAAACTTGAATTGTACCTAGGCTAGGCAGCAAGCAACCTCAAATTTTTGCTCTTGTTTGAAGGCTTATTTGTAAGCTTTGAAGGTGTGGATTGATGGTATATGAGGGTTATAACATCCCCATTTTCTTAAAACGACATCATAGAAACTTTAAATTATTTCCCCTAGGCAGCGTTGTGCCATGACGATCCTCACCCTCAGAACTGTAAGGTAACGTAACACTACCGTTGAAAATATGGCACTGCCATATGTTAAAAATTAAGAAATAATAAAAGTGGCCCTGTGAACTTTTGTTATTTGCAGTATTGCCCTAAACTTTTGGTAATTACATATTACCCCCCAATGATTCTTTCTATAATGCCCCCTGAACTTTTTAGAAAATGACGTTTAGGTCCTTGCATATATAGAATTAGCATAATAGGGTTTTAACCAGAGCAGAATCTCGTAATGGAGACGTAGAAACCTAATTCTTAACTAATTGGACGACGGAGATATCCACCTATGAAATGACGTGAGATGCCCCTAGACTTGCTCAAATTTATGAAAATGCCATTAGTTATAGGAAATAAAAAAACAGACAGAAAATATTAAAGGATTTACGGAAAACTAAAGTATTGCAATCCCAAAGAAATAGTGCATTTGACTAGCATTATTAATTAATTTATTCCGTTGTGTTAGAAAAAAATAAGATCAATTAGGAATTTAACCATATAAATTATAAGGCCATTTGATTAGTATTGAGCTATATATGATTGTTTGAAGTTTACCCTAGATTTTTGCCTTTAGATCTGACTAGAGTGGGTTGTGCAGGGTATAACTCACCCTATACAACTTCAAATTGAGTACAACCAATTTTGTTAGAAAACTCACACATAAACAACAACTGATAAAAACTTCAGAGTCAAATTCGATCCCTATTGCTCCCAATAATTCATTGAAGTTGCCCTATGTCCTAATCTAGCTAGAATAGGATAACTCAAGTTAACCAACTTCAAGAGCTCATAACTTGAGCTTTGCTTATTCAAAAAAAATGAAATTGTTGGAAATGAAAGCTGGTTTGGTTAGCTTTAAAATGATATAGGTTTTGTATCATTCCAATCAGTTTCCTATTTTTAGTAAATTTTTACTTTTTAGTGCCTAAATCTGCCTAGCAACAGGACAGACCTAGGTTAAACCTTAATAACTTGAGTTATACTTATCAAAACTTAATGAGACTAAAGAGGTTCAAAACTAGACACATAACAATTCAACATATCAAAAATTCAGAATTAAACAAGTTAAGTAGAAATTATGGTTTAATTACAAAATTGGGTAGAATTGAATGAGGATAGCAGAATTTCCAAATTGAAGGTTTTGCATACCTTAGTACATGTATAAAATTCAATTAAAGTTTGAATGTTGCAAAATCCATGTTATTGCTGAAATGTTGATAGATTATATTGGTTTTGCTATTGCGACTGGTGGCCTGTTTTAAGTTGGTACTATTCACGGATAAATGGACTTGTTCCGTTATACTGCCTAAATTCTGGCAGAACTTATGCACACAATTTGAAATAACTAAAAGTATATGGATAATGTAATCATTTGTATGTTATGCTCACAAGATTCATGAATGTAAGAATGATTTAAGTTTGATGCAAAGTATATGGATAAACGCATATAGCATATGCATGCATGATCATCTCCAAAGAAGAATGAAAATTATAAGTACTTGCAAAGGGACGTACCGAGCTACCACGTAAGGCATGGCATAGACCTAACTAGCATGAGCAAGTGAGGCATGGCATAGACCTAAATAGCGTAAACACTTGAGGCATGGCAAGACCCAACTAGCGTGAGCCAGAGTGGTATTGTCTAAGGCTTGCGCTAGCCCTCGACCAGATTTAAGGGGATTAGACCGGTATGAGCATTGGGAAAAGTAAACTCGTCACTTATGTATAGGTACAAGCTCGGACCTGAGAAGTAGGCTATTATCTAGGGGTGAGAGAGACCATTCACCTCTGAGGGACCAAGTATAGAAAGGCAAGATGAAAGTGAAGGATGCACCATAGGGACAACAATACCTAACGCCTAGGAGTGCCAAGGAATGAAAGTAAAGAAAGTTAAAATAAAACATAGTCATTTGCATTAAGAGTCCTATTGTAATATCCCAATTTTTATCTAAGCTAATTAGCTTGGTGTCTCTAGCTAATTAGAGGGATTGGTGTTAACTGAGAACTAATCGACTAATCTCGAGAGCAAGGGCTTAGTAAATTAGAGGCAAGTCAACAAGATAATTGAAAGTCAATGATTAACAAGAAAATTCAACAATTGAAGCATAATGCATTAAAGGTTATAATTAAAAGCCTAATTGCCCAATTCTTGTTAATTTATGATTTAGAACGTATAATCAAGGTGTTCTAACCTTATTAACTGAGTGCATGACAAACATTACATCTTAATCACACATGACAAATTAACCCTCACACCCTTTATACATAATTAATGAGGAAAATTCTTTTCAATGAAAATGTGTTAAAGTGTAATTAAACCAATTGAATTAATTAGCATTTAGATAATTTTAACAATTGTGAAAATTTAGAAACTTCCCTTTAATTATTGTTTGAAAGTTTGGTCAAGGCAAGAGCCATATCCAACCATCCATTTGCCTTCTCATCATACACCCTTAGATGAAGAGTCTATGTTAGTAGTATTCCTTGAGTCAAGACAAGAGATGTACTTCCCTCCATCAAGATTGTGTCACTTGGAGTGATCATATTCACCCAAGCTGTAACAACGTCTATCATATAAGCTATGCTCGAGTCATGGAGTTATATTAAAAGGTTGTCATTGTGCTAAGAAACTTTTAAAATATGGAAAATATAATACTGGCCCTTTAACTGCTCACTTTATTACTGACTAATAGTTTCTGATACATAGATAATAAAATAATTACACTTTAAAGGAACTTGTGATTGACATAATACACAGCGTTTGCTTTCGACTAGTCATTAGCTAGCTTCAATAGTCTCTTGGTCTGGCTTACGCCCGATTCTTGCTTAATGAATGACCCTATACTCTGCTTCGCACTTGATTTCCAACTTGGGTGTTAGAATATTTACAGAAAAGAGAAACATACAAGTAGGCAGTGAGAACCTAAGATTCTCAGTAGGTAAACTCAAACCAATCTTGCAGTGCCATCATAAACATTCCTGCCGCTTCGGTTTATTATAAAAATATGAGCACATATAAACAAATAATAGTTCAATTTTAAGTTGAAAACACCTTTCTTGAAGCGGGTTATATTTTAACAGCCACATGCCATTTCATATGACAGACATAGAAATACGGATAGTATAATATGCTTCAACAAGGATCATAATAGCATTATGACTTAACTAGATAATTGAAGATGCACATATAGATGCTTATACTTGAATGTATGCAAGTGCACTTGACTTAATTTATCTCTTCTTTAACTTGCAACTTAACCTTGCCATTCTACACTTGGTCCCCAGGAGGTGAATGGCCTCTCTCACCCCTGGGTGATAGCCTACTTTTCAGGTCCGAGCTCGTACTTATATATGAGTGACGGGTTTACTTTCCCCGACCCTCACACCAGTCTATTCCCCTTAAATCTGGTCGAGGGCTGGCCCAAGTCTTAGACAGTACCGCTCTGGCCCACGCTAGCTGGGTCTATGCCATGCCTCATGTGGTAGCTTGGTACGTCTTTCTTGCAAGTTCACATAAATCTTCTTCTTTTTTGGACATGATTATACATGCATATGCTACATGCATTCATTCATATACTTCATATTATACTTAAATCATTCTTACATATATGAATCTAATAAGCATAACATATAAATGTTCATAACAGTCACATAATTCACACATTTCTGCTGAAATTTTGGCAACATAACGGATCGAGATGGACCAGCAAATATATATATATATATATATAGCATCATTCATCAATTTCAATTCAAGCACCAATGGGGTTTTTAGTTTATTCTCTCCTATTTTGCCCAAGATTGGTATACTCCACCCTTATTGTGATTCAACTCATTTGAATGTATAATGTGTCTAGTTTCTAACCCTTTTAGTCCCATCTCATTTTGATTTGTATAACTCAAGATATAAAAATTTTACCTCAGACTACCCTATTCTTAGTGAGAATTGGGTTCTTATAAGTAAAAATTTACTAAAAATAGAAACGTACGTGAAATCATACAAAATTTAAATCAAATTAAATCTAACAGAACAATCTTTCAAATGAAATAAGTTTCATATCATTTACATGAGCATATCTTGAGTTATGAGTCCCGAAACTTGACTCTACTGGACTACCCTGTTCTAGCCCGGTTTAAACTTAAGTCAAATTCATTGGTGTGCTGGGAACAAATGGCAAGGAATCTGATTCTGAAATTTTTATGGAATGTTCCCTTACATGTTATCTTTCAAACAACTTTGGGTTCACTTAATTTGGAGTTGTGTAGGGTGAGTTATACCTTTCTCAACTCATACTGCCCTGATAAGAATCCAGATTTCTATGTTAAACTTCAAAAATTCATAACTAATTCTATATTAATCTAATGGCCTTATATTTTATATGAATGGAAAGCCTTGAATGTCTAGTTTCATATAAAAATAGATTCATCAAATTTAATCAGCTGTAGGTGGAGCCATACACTCCGCCGTACGGACCATCGAGGGGAAAACCCTAACAGCTTCTTGAGTTTTTCTTGAATTCATGTTTTCCTTAAATCAACCCATCCAATCTTCAATTCAAACTCACATATACACCTTAAACCAGCCTTAATTCATCATCACCACTCAAGATAAGATCAGAATCATACAAGAAAGTGGGAAGAAAGTGGAGTTCCAATCAGCCCAATTCAAAAGAAACAAGAAAAGAAGTTGGAATTCCTACCTTGTCTAGTTGAATTTGTGTTGATTTAGTGTCTTTGATGGTGCAACTTTGATGAGGCTTGAAGAAGGGATGAAGATGGAGTGAAAATGGGTGTGAATAAAAGGAAAAGGATGAGAGTTCAGCAACTTATATGGACAAAAATTCAAGGGGAGGAGAAAGGAATTATTTCAAGACTTTTGAAGGAAGTTACATTATGATTGGTGGATTTTATCTCATATTCAAACTCAACTTGGTTGCCCTCTTTCATGGCTGATTGAGGCACCACTTGTAGGGATGTTTTGGCTAAATCTTGGCCATCTATCCTAGGGTTTTCACAGTATAATTTCTATTGGTCCGGTTTCGACAGTTTACAATACCGAAATTCTACCAATTTCCTTCAAATCGGTAAAACGGTTTTAGAAAAATCCTATGAGGTTTCCTATGGTTCTAATCTAATTCCATCAAGTCTAACCCTTCTAAATCACACTTAATTGGCTTTAAGTGAATGCTTAATCGAATCCTTAGTAATCACAATTATTCGATGAAAATCGAACAACTAGGTGAAAAACGATAAAAATTCAGTGGAGGTGAGGCCAAGTTTCTCCACTATCTTGAGCAACACTTGGCGCCACTCATATGTGGTAAGGGTGGCTGAATTTCAGCCACTTAAGTGAGGGTTTCCAGTAGAAAATTCTACTGGTTCGGTTTCGGCGGTTTAAAATGCCGAATCTTCGCCGATTTTCTTCAAGTCGGCAAAACTTTACGAAATGACTCTGAGAGAATTTCTATATCTCTATTCTAATTGCTCCTAAGCCTAATCCCTCTAATTAACATCTAATTAACTCCTAATTAACCTTACTTAGTCAATACGATCGAATAGATCGATTAATAGCGTAGATTAAACATTTTACAAATTCAGAGCCTTTCTGTTTTCTATTTTCCATAGCTAATAGCATATCCATAATTTTGAGCAAGTCCAGGGAAACCCTATGTCATTTCACACCAGATTGCCACCATGGCCCAATCGGCAGAGATTTTGTAACAACCCGATTTCCGACTTCCGATATCGTCACTTAAGGTTTGAAATTTCCAACTTCCGAGTTTGTCTTTAACTTTCAGACAAATTCCGACTTCCGACATTAGTAATACGATGTCATAGTTTCGATTTCCGACTTCATCTCCAAGTCTAGACAAGGACAGGCTGTATTTTCCGAATTATGACCTTATGCACGTAATACGCGATTTCCGACCTTAGGAGTGCTCAAACGGAGTGTCTTGAATTTTACGATTTCCGACTTCGTGTAAGCATGCAAGAATTCCGACCTCATTATTCACGATTTCCGATCTTACAATGCTCAAATGGAACGGCTTGGATTTTCTTATTTCCGACCTTAGCATGAATTATAATGTATACGATATCCGACTTCCGAGTTTATCTGAATTGGTCTCCAAGTTCGGACAAAAGTTTCACGACTTTCGAATTCGAGGATATTGCCAAGAGCTTTTCATTTCTATGATTTTTCCGATTTCCGATATTAAGTGTTGAGTTCCGATCTCGAGTTCATTAGCAGGAGCTTCTCATTTGTCTATCCTCCCTATTTCCGAGATAGAGATCCATAATTCCCGATTTACGGCTTTAAGTGCTTGGCTTCACATCAGGCTTTGCTTTCAAGTTTTGAATAAACCAGATAATATTCCCGAGTTCCGACTTTATCTGAGTAGATAGGCACGGATTCCGGCCTTAAGAGTGCGAGTTCCGACGTCATGTTCAGATACGCTGGAAGCGAGTCTCACTTTTCTGGCGACGTGGAGAGCAAATTTGACACAGAAGAGAGAGACATGGCTGAACCTTGCCCACAAAATTTCACCCAATCAAAGTCACTCATTCTAACTACCACTTCGAAGCCTTGTCTATATATATCCTTCTCCTGCCTCTTCAGCTCATTTTCTTACTTTGCTTCCCTTCCTCACTTCAGCTCTCCTTCCTCTTCTCAACTCTCCCACTCTATCCAGCCTTCAAGTTCAACCCAGCCCTATTTCCAAACTCGAAGCAAGAGGTAGAGGTTTTGATTCCTGTCTTGATTTTTCTAATTTTAAATGATTATTGGTGGTTTAATTCTTCAATTCTGATATATTGACTGAGTGATTCATAATGAATTGTGGCTGGTTTATTGACTGTTTGTGAAATTAAAGTTGAATTGTAAATAAGGAAGGATGCAGATTTGGAGAAGTTGAGAGGCTGGGAAATTCAAAACCCTCGGCAGTCCGTACGGCGGAGTGTACGGCTCCGCCTCCTTCCGTTTAAAATTAATGAAACCATTTTTAGGTAAAACTAGACATCAAGGGCTTTCTACACACGTATCATATAAGACCGTTGGAGTAATGTGGATAGAGATATGAATTTTTGAAGTTCAACCTAGGAATCAGGACATCCACCCGGGCAGTATGGGTTGAAAAGGGTGTAACTCACCCTATACAACTCCAAATTGAGTGAAACTAATTTTGTTGGAAAGTTTACACATAGGAGAACATCGTACCCAGAAATTCCGAGTTTGTTATTATCCTATTTGTTCCCAGTGATTTGAAGAAGTTAACCTATGTCCAAATTGGGCCAAAATAGAGCAGATCAGGAAGGTTAAGTTTCGGGACTTATAACTTGAGCCCTACTAAGTCAAATGGAATGGAACTTTTTGCAAATGAAAGATGGTTCTATCAGCTTTAATATGAGTCCAATTTCATATAATTTGAGTCAGGTTTCGATTTTTAGTGGATTTTTACTTTTCGTTACCTGATTCTGGCTAGCCATTGGGCATGCCGGGTTAAAATCTGAATATCTTGAGCTATAGATATCAAAATTAGATGGGACCAAAAATGTTAGAAACTAGACACATAAAGCTACAACATATCCAAAAATCAGGTTTAAAGGAGTGAAATTGAAATAAAGGTGGGATATACCATAACCGGGCAGAATGAGGCAGAATCAGCCAAAAGCCCTATTGAAGCTTACTGAAACTAATGAATGAATTTATGAATGTATGTGTATAATTGCTGCTCTATACTAAAATTGCAAATTGTGTAAATGTATTGGTTGGCTGGCACTATTCATGAGGAAGCGAACACATTCCGTTATGCCGCCAAAATTGTGGTAGAGCATATGAATAAGTTATGATGTACATATAGATGCATGTGCATTCTCACAAAAAGCTATGAAGTTCATGTTATGATGACCAAGAATATGTTATGATGAAAGTTCCAAGATACTTGGGCCAGCCCTGGATAAAAAGTTAAGGGGAATAGATCGGTGGGGACGTCGGGGAAAGTAAACCCGGCAAATCCCTGTATAGGAACGAGCTCGATTCTGATAAGCAGACTATTACCCAGGAGTCTAAAATGGCCAAGCACTCCCAGGGGACCAAGTAATGGAAGAATTTATGAGTAATGAAGAAAGTATATGAGCAAAGGAATAGTTTATGAAAGAAAGTTCAAGAGCAAGTTTGCATGATTGCATTAAGTGCATGATTACAAGTTATTTACAGTTTAACTACTATGCTTACTTACAGCATGTGTTCATTTATCCTGCCCATTATTCTGTATATTACTGTTAGTAGTTTAGACAATTTCTTATGCTGTTTAAAGTAAAACTGGACCTTGCCTTGGACCAGACATTTTCTTAACCTTATTAAATATGAATGGTTAAATTTGATCTCTTGTTTTCATAATTAAATGAAACCCGAGGCAACTGAGAATGAAAGTGACGTCAGTTAAACGCCATGCACGACCCTACTGAGAATTTCCTTAAATTCTCACCTCGTTTGCATTTTCGCCTCATTCTCAGATGTGGACGATGGACACGACAGCTACCCTCTTTATTGAGGTGCCAGACTTGCAGCTCCACCATGACCCTGCAGTGGGTTTGCTGTATATAGCCGGCTCTTGCCAGTTCCGTCTTTACCTTTTTAGTGATAGGAGCTTTGCCGTCCCTTTGCACCATCTCGCTTTTGATCCTGCTTCCCCTTACTTTGCGGTTCCGTTGTACGTGGCACACCCTCCCCCAGCACCTCCTGCACCTGCAGCACCTGTAGCTCCTGCCGATCCTACACCAGAGTCACCTCCGCAGGTAGTACCCGACATCCCACTCAGCTCCGAGAGCGACCCGTTAGAGGCCACCGGCTCATCATCCTCCTCCTCCTCAGGACCCAGTACTGACTACTCGCCAGCCGGGCCTGATATGGCCAACGGCTACCTGACAGAGTAGGTCAGCCACAGGCAGCATTGTATAGCATGACCCTCTTTTGGTAGCATGCAGCCTTGGGTCATAGGCCTAGTGGTAGGCTTTTTGAAATGTCCTCTGAGGACCACATAGGATCAGGTTGACTTGCATGGGCCTTATGTCTTTTTGGTACATGGCCCCACTCATGTATCCTATTATGATACTTTGTATATAAACTAAAGCAGAGGCTTCTGACATATATATAAATATATACATAAATACATATAGGGGCACATATTTAGTAATGTTATTGTATTAATTTCATCTTTATGGTATTCCATTGAATTCGTTTCACTTTTAGCATAGGTAGCGCGCCGTTTCATTTGTTCAAAAAAAAAAAAAGGGAACGTAAAGGGAGCATTAACACAGTAACACAATCTACTTAATTTCATGCTATGACTTAAGCATAACATTAAATTAGTAGGGTGTTACATTTTGGTATCAGAGCAGTTCGTCCTAGCTAAGGCCTGAGGATTAGACTGACTATGCTTCACGCATAATCTGTGTTTTTAGTTGACAACATGCATTAGATCTTGCCTGTACGGTTGAGATATAGATGTGCATGTGCACGAAGTGCCTAACCGTGTGAGCTGTTATTTACTGGCACATTAGACTTAGTGTTGAGCCTGATCAACTCAATAACTTTTGTTTTGTGTGCTCAGAACTTAATGGCTTCCGGAAGGCGAGGTAGACCGCGCACCGGACCTGCTCAAGAGAATCCTGCTGAACTTATGGACACCGTACGAGAGATGGCTCAGGCGATGCGGGAACAGGCCGCAGCAGCTCACCAGATGATGGATCAGCTAGGTAGGTGACCTGCGGCAAGCTGTGGAGGAAATCCACATGGCCAGAGAGCTGATTTAGATTATCTTAAGTTCGCTGAGTTCAGAAAGGCGAATCCGCCTATTTTCCGAGGGGCGTATGATCCTGGTAAAGCTGATGAATGGATCAAGGCTATGGAGAAAATTTTCTCCATCCTGGATTGCTCGGATCATCAAAAGGTGACCTTTGCCACCTACATGCTCGAGGCAGACGCAGAGTTTTGGTGGAACGGGGTACAAAGATTGTTTGAAGACTCTCAGATAGCAGTCACCTGGACGGTGTTTAGAGACGTTTTCTACCAGAAATACTTTCCTGCTTCCGTTCGGAATGCCAAGGAACTCGAGTTTATGCAGCTTCGCCAAGGAAACCGAACAGTATCCGAATACATTGCCAGATTTGAAGAGCTGTGCAAATTCTCTACCATTTATCAGAGGAATCCAAATGAAGCCTGGAAGTGCATCAAGTTTGAAGGAGGGCTACGAGAAGATATTCTCACCGCAATTGGGCCAATGGAGATTAGAGATTTTCCCATGTTGGTAAATAAATGCCGACTTGTGGAAGATTGCAACTCGAAACTAGTGGTAGCCAGGGCATCTGGCGATCATTTCAAGAAGAGGTGGGCCCCGCAGGGCCCAAGATTTAAGCCCAACTTTCAACAGCAAAGGAGATTTCCGCCGGTGAGCAACAAAGGCAAGCAGCCTCAAAGGCCTCTTCCGAATCCAACTTGCACGAAGTGCGGTAGGAATCATGGCGATCGGCCGTGCTTGGCAGGCCAGAATGTCTGCTTTGGGTGTGGCAAGCCAGGCCACAAGATTTATGAGTGCCCAACCAGGAATCCATCACAGCTGTCTCGACCCCAACGTCAAGGAAGGGTTTTTACCATGGATGCGGAGGAAGCTGATAAGTCCGAGGGACTTATCCAAGGTACCTGTGAAGTGGACGGTGAGACCCTGACTATACTCTATGATTCGAGTGCCTCACACTCATTTATTTCTCATGACTGTGTGGTTGTTTTGCAATTGCAAATTTCTGAATTGCCTTATGATTTACTGGTTTCTACTCCCACTAATGAACCTGTTAAAACTAGTCAAGTTTGTATCAATGTTCCTCTTCAAATTGAGGGTAGAGCCTTTGCAGCTAATTTGATTTGCCTCCCTCTCTCTGGACTGGACATAATCCTAAGCATGGACTGGCTTTTTGCCAATCGAGTCATGCTCAATTGTTCTGATAAGATGGTGGTATTCCCTTCTGTCTCATCCTCTGAATCCCAAGCCTCGACACTCTTCTATCTGAACTCTTTATTAGTAAACTATAGTGGGTCGAAGAGTCAAGGATATATCCTCTTGACAGCTAATGTGACGGAAGTTGAACAGAAACTAGAGGAGATCTCGGTTGTTAAGGAATATCCTGATGTTTTTCCAGAGGATATTCCTGAATTCCCTCCTGAAAGGGAGATCGAGTTCACCATCGAATTGGTTCCAGGTGCAGGACCAATATCTATAGCTCCGTATCGAATGTCACCTTTGGAGCTGACAAAGCTAAAAAGACAGATCGAAGAGCTTTTGGAAAAAGGATTCATACGACCAAGTGCATCACCTTGGGGAGCTCCAGTCTTGTTGGTCAAGAAGAAGGATGGGAGCATACGCCTATGCGTGGATTATAGGCAGTTGAATAAGGTGACGATTACGAATAAATATCCTTTGCCAAGGATTGATGATCTCATGGACCAGCTACAAGGTGCCACAGTATTCTCTAAGATCGATTTGCGTTCCGGATATCACCAGATTCGAGTTCGGGAACAAGATATCCCTAAGACAGCCTTTCGAACTCATTATGGACACTATGAGTATACCGTAATGTCGTTTGGACTGACCAACGCACCAGCAGTATTCATGGATTACATGAATCGGATATTTCGTCCATATCTGGACACGTTTGTAGTGGTCTTCATTGACGATATACTTGTCTATTCGAAGACGGAGCAAGAGCATGCGGAACATTTACGGCTAGTTCTGCAAATTTTAAGAGAAAAGAAACTCTATGCTAAATTATCCAAATGAGAATTTTGGATGAAGGAGGTAAAATTTCTCGGCCACGTAGTGTCATCTGGAGGAATCTCTGTAGACCCCAGCAAAGTAGAAGCAGTTCTAAACTGGGAAAGGCCGACCACAGTCACTGAAGTCAGGAGTTTTCTGGGCTTAGCTGGATATTACAGGCGATTCGTCAAGGATTTCTCTCGTATAGCCTTGCCCCTGACCAAACTAACCAGGAAGAATGTCTCATTCAAGTGGACGCCGGAATGCGAATAGAGTTTTCAAGACCTAAAGAGAAGGTTGACCACAACACCAGTATTGGCCTTACCAAACCCTTGAGAACCATTTGAAGTCTACTGCGATGCGTCCAAGCAAGGATTAGGATGTGTGTTGATGCAAGCCAGAAACGTGGTCGCGTATGCCTCCAGACAATTAAAGCCACATGAGAGGAATTATCCTACACACGATCTCGAGTTAGCTGCAGTTGTGTTTGCCTTAAAGATATGGAGACATCACCTATATGGTGTAATGTTTGAAGTCTTTTCTGATCACAAGAGTTTGAAGTACCTCTTTGATCAGAAGGAATTAAATATGAGGCAGCGGAGGTGGATGGAACTTCTTAAGGATTATAAATTTGAGTTGAAGTACCACCCAGGCAAGGCAAATGTTGTGGCAAATGCTTTGAGTAGGAAATCTCTTATTGTAGCTTGGATGATGATCAAAGAGATGGAACTTATTGAAAGCTTTCGAAATCTTAATTTGAGAATCCTTATGACTCCCAAGACCCTTCAGCTACATCAAATTAAGATAGTCAGTAGCTTTAAGGAGCAGATTCAGCAAGCACAGCAGCAGGACGCTAATTTCCAACATACACTTCATCTTGTGCGATCAGGGAAATTGACGGATTTTGCCCAAGATAAAGAAGGCATCTGGCGATATCAGGATAGGGTATGCGTACCCGAGGGGAATGATCTCCGGAGGAAAATTTTGGAGGAAGCTCATAAGGGTGAATTCACCGTTCATCCCGGTATTACTAAGATGTATCAAGATCTTAAAAAGATGTTTTAGTGGCCAGGCATGAAGTCAGACGTAGTGAGCTTCGTGAGTAAATGCTTGGTCTGTCAAAAGGTGAAAGCGGAACATCAAAGACCCTCCGGGATGCTTCAACCCTTGGAAATCCCTGAGTGGAAATGGGAGAGTATCTCCATGGATTTTGTGATAGGATTACCAAGAACGCCAACAGGATATGATGCTATATGGGTCGTTGTGGATAGATTGACCAAATCTGCTCATTTTCTACCCATACGAGCAAATTATCCGTTAGAAAAATTGGCACAACTGTACATTCAAGAGATTATAAGGCTGCATGGAACCCCTTCAACCATTATCTCTGATCGGGACCCAAGGTTTACTTCACGGTTTTGGGGAGCCTTACAAAAGGCGTTCGGTGCTAAGTTGTGTTTAAGCACTGCATGTCATCCGCAAACGGATGGTCAAACAGAGAGGACAATTCAAACCTTAGAAGATATGTTGCGAGCCTATATACTGGAGCAACACGGAGAGTGGGATCGATATTTACCACTAGCCGAGTTCGCATACAACAATAGCTATCACACTAGCATCGGCATGGCTCCTTATGAAGCATTGTATGGACGGAAGTGCCAATCTCCCCTATGTTGGTACGAAACAGGAGAGTCAACTCTATTGGGACCTAACTTAGTTGAACAGACCACCGAGCAAATCAAGAAAATACGGAGCAAGATGCTTACCGCTCAAAGCCGCCAAAAGAGTTACGCGGATACCAGGAGGAAGCCTCTAGAGTTTCAAGAAGGAGACCATGTATTTTTGAAGGTTACGCCCACAACGGGGATAGGCAGGGCCATTAAAGTCAAGAAGTTAAATCCTCGCTTTATTGGTCCCTTCCAGATTTTGAGGTGAATCGGATCAGTTGCATATCAAGTCGCTTTGCCTCTACATTTGTCAAACCTTCATGATGTGTTCCATGTTTCCTAGCTTAGAAGATATCAGCCTGACTCTACGCACGTGCTGAAACCCGAATCAATAAATTTAAAGGAGGACCTGACTTTCCCTGTTCAACCAGCACAGATTGTAGACAGAAGCAGCAGACAACTTCGAAACAAATCCGTGCAACTAGTAAAGGTAGCGTGGGGAAAAGAAGATGCTGAAGACTACACTTGGAAACTGGAATCAGACATGAGGAAAGAGCACCCTGGACTATTCTCAAGTACTAAATTTTGAGGACAAAATTTTTTTTAAGGAGGGTGGTATTGTAACAACCCGATTTCCGACTTCCGATATCGTCACTTAAGGTTTGAAATTTCCAACTTCCGAGTTTGTCTTTAACTTTCAGACAAATTCCGACTTCCGACATTAGTAATACGATGTCATAGTTTCGATTTCCGACTTCGTCTCCAAGTCTAGACAAGGACAGGCTGTATTTTCCGAATTATGACCTTATGCACGTAATACGCGATTTCCGACCTTAGGAGTGCTCAAACGGAGTGTCTTGAATTTTATGATTTTCGACTTCGTGTAAGCATGCAAGAATTCAGACATCATTATTCACGATTTCCGATCTTACAATGCTCAAATGGAACGGCTTGGATTTTCTTATTTCCGACCTTAGCATGAATTATAATGTATACGATATCCGACTTCCGAGTTTATCTGAATTGGTCTCCAAGTTCGGACAAAAGTTTCATGACTTCCGAATTCGAGGCTATTGCCAAGAGCTTTTCATTTCTATGATTTTTTCGATTTCCGATATTAACTGTTGAGTTCCAATCTCGAGTTCATTAGCAGGAGCTTCTCATTTGTCTATCCTTCCTATTTCCGAGATAGAGATCCATAATTCCCGATTTACGGCTTTAAGTGCTTGGCTTCATATCAGGCTTTGTTTTCAACTTTTGAATAAACCAGATAATATTCCCGAGTTCCGACTTTATCTGACTAGATAGGCACGGATTCCGGCCTTAAGAGTGCGAGTTCCGACGTCATGTTCAGATACGCTGGAAGCAAGTCTCACTTTTCTGGCGACGTGGAGAGCAAATTTGACACAGAAGAGAGAGACATGGCTGAACCTTGCCCACAAAATTTCACCTAATCAAAGTCACTCATTCTAACTACCACTTCGAAGCCTTGTCTATATATATCCTTCTCCTGCCTCTTTAGCTCATTTTCTTACTTTGCTTCCCTTCCTCACTTCAGCTCTCCTTCCTCTTCTCAACTCTCCTACTCTATCCAGCCTTCAAGTTCAACCCAGCCCTATTTCCAAACTCGAAGCAAGAGGTAGAGGTTTTGATTCCTGTCTTGATTTTTCTGATTTTAAATGATTATTGGTGGTTTAATTCTTCAATTCTGATATATTGACTGAGTGATTCATAATGAATTGTGGCTGGTTTATTGACTGTTTGTGAAATTAAAGTTGAATTGGAAATAAGGAAGGATGCAGATTTGGAGAAGTTGAGAGCCTGGGAAATTCAAAACCCTTGGCAGTCCGTACGGCGGAGTATACGGCTCCGTGTCCTGCCATTTAAAATTAATGAAACCATTTTTAGGTAAAACTAGACATCTAGGGCTTTCTACACATATATCATATAAGACCTTTGGAGTAATGTGGAGAGAGATATGAATTTTTGAAGTTCGACCTAGGAATCAGGACATCCACCCGGGCAGTATGGGTTGAAAAGGGTGTAACTCACCCTATACAACTCCAAATTGAGTGAAACTAATTTTGTTGGAAAGCTTACACATAGGAGAACATACTACCCAGATATTTCGAGTTTGTTACCATCCTATTTGTTCCCAGTGATTTGAAGAAATTAACCTATGTCCAAACCGGGCCAAAATAGAGCAGATCAGGAAGGTTAAGTTTCGGGGCTTATAACTCGAGCCCTACTGAGTCAAATGGAATGGGACTTTTGGCAAATGAAAGTTCTATCAGCTTTAATATGAGTCCAATTTCGTATGATTTGAGTCAGTTTTCGATTTTTAGTGGATTTTTCCTTTTCGTTGCCTAATTCTGGCTAGCCATTGGGCATGCCGGGATAAAATCTGAATATCTTGAGCTATAGATATCAAAATTAGATGGAACTAAAAATGTTAGAAACTAGACACATAAAGCTACAACATATCCAAAAATCAGGTTTAAAGGAGTTAAATTGAAATAAAGGTGGGATATACCATAACCGGGCAGAATGAGGCAGAATTAGCCAAAAGCCCTATTGAAGCTTACTAAAACTAATGAATGAATTTATGAATGTATGTGTATAATTGCTGCTCTATACTAAAATTGCAAATTGTGTAAATGTATTGGTTGGCTGGCACTATTCATGAGGAAGCGGACACGTTCCGTTATGCCGCCAAAATTGCGGTAAAGCATATGAATAAGTTATGATGTACATATAGATGCATGTGCATTCTCACAAAAAGCTATGAAGTTCATGTTATGATGACCAAGAATATGTTATGATGAAAGTTCCATGATACTTGGGCCAGCCCCGGATAAAAAGTTAAGGGGAATAGATCGGTGGGGACATCGGGGAAAGTAAACCCGGCAATTCCCTGTATAGGAACGAGCTCGATCCTGATAAGCAGACTATTACCCAGGAGTCTAAAATGGCCAAGCACTCCCAAGGGACCAAGTAATGGAAGAATTTATGAGTAATGAAGAAAGTATATGAGCAAAGGAATAGTTTATGAAAGAAAGTTCAAGAGCAAGTTTGCATGATTGCATTAAGTGCATGATTACAAGTTATTTACAGTTTAACTACTATGCTTACTTACAGCATGTGTTCATTTATCCTGCCCATTATTCTATATATTACTGTTAGTAGTTTAGACGATTTCTTATGCTGTTTAAAGTAAAACTGGACCTTGCCTCGGACCAGACATTTTCTTAACCTTATTAAATATGAATGGTTAAATTTGATCTCATGTTTTCATAATTAAATGAAACCCGAGGCAACTGAGAATGAAAGCGACGTCAGTTAAACGCCATGCACGACCCTACTGAGAATTTTCTTAAATTCTCACCTCGTTTGCATTTCCGCCTCATTCTCAGACGTGGACGATGGACACGACAGCTACCCTCTTTATTGAGGTGCCAGACTTGCAGCTTCACCATGACCCTGCAGTGGGTTCGCTGTATATAGCCGGCTCTTGCCAGTTCCGTCTTTACCTTTTTAGTGATAGGAGCTTTGCCGTCCCTTTGCACCATCCCGCTTTTGATCCTGCTTCCCCTTACTTTGCGGTTCTGTTGTATGCGGCACACCCTCCCCCAGCACCTCCTGCACCTGCAGCACCTGTAGCTCCTGCCGATCCTGCGCCAGAGTCACCTCCGCAGGTAGTACCCGACATCCCACTCAGCTCTGAGAGCGACCCGTTAGAGGCCACCGGCTCATCATCCTCCTCCTCTTCAAGACCCAGTACTGACTACTCGCCAGCCGGGCCTGATATGGCCAACGGCTACCTGACAGAGTAGGTCAGCCACAGGCAGCATTGTATAGCATGACCCTCTTTTGGTAGCATGCAGCCTTGGGTCATAGGCCTGGTGGTAGGCTTTTTGAAATGTCCTTTGAGGACCACATAGGATCAGGTTGACTTGCATGGGCCTTATGTCTTTTTGGTACATGGCCCCACTCATGTATTCTATTATGATACTTTGTATATAAACTAAAGCAGAGGCTTCTGACATATATATAAATATATACATAAATACATATAGGGGCACATATTCAGTAATGTTATTATATTAATTTCATCTTTATGGTATTCCGTTGAATTCGTTTCACTTTTAGCATAGGTAGCGCGCCGTTTCATTTGTTCAAAAAAAAAAAAAAGGGAACGTAAAGGGAGCATTAACACAGTAACACAATCTACTTAATTTCATGCTATGACTTAAGCATAACATTAAATTAGTAGGGTGTTACAGATTTAAACTTCTACAGTTTCACCACGCGATTCTACTCTGTTTAAAATCTCATTCTGCTAATTCTACAGATGTAGGGACATGAAGGGCATTTCGTGAAAAGTTTTAGGATTATTGTGGGAATAAACATTTGGGGTCAAAAATATAATTTCTAAAAATTATGGGTATCACTGTAATTAACAAAAGTTTTCAAGGGCACTTTTGTTATTTCCTAATTTTTAACATATGGCAGTGCCATATTTTCAATGGCAGTGTTACACTACCCTATAATTCCAAGTGTGAGGATCATCATGGCATAGCGCTGCCTGAGAAATTCTCACACTGTCTAAGGGAAATAATTCAAAGTTTCTATTACATTCTGTTTACGAAAGTGGGGATGCTACACAAGCCAATCCCAAGAGTGATCATGCTTTTAACCACTTGAAAAACACTAAATGGTCTTTAGCCAAGTGCCAAGACTCAAGGGAAACATAACTCCTTCTTTTACCCCAAGGTTTTCCCCCACTCTCTTGCTTGTTGGAAGAAACAAAATCACATCACTCTCCCCCCATTTGTGAGCCATCAATCCCCTCTCTCTCCCCCTATTTCATTTTTCTTTCCTCTCTCAAGACACAAAGCTCTCTCCTTTCTCCAAGTCTCATCCCCACTCTCTTATTCTTCCAACTCTCTTTGTTCTTGTTGTAACAACCTCTATCATATAAGCCATGCTCGAGTCATGAAGTTATATTAAAAGGTTGTCACTGTGCTAAGAAATCTTTAAAATATGGAAAAATATAATACATGGCCCTTTAACAGCTCACTTTGTTACTGACTAATAATCTCTGATACATAGAGAATAAAATAATTACACTTTAAAAGAAATTATGACTGACATAATACATAGCCTCTACTTCCGACTAATCGTTAGCTAGTTCGATAGTCTCTTGATCTGGCTTACGCCCGATTCTTGCTAATGAGTGGCCCTGTACTCTGCCTCGCACTTGATTTCTAACTTGGGTGCTGGAATGTTTACGGAAAAGAAAAAAATACAAGCAGGTAATGAGAACCTAAGGTTCTCAATAGATAATCTTAAACCAATCTTATAGTGTCGTCATAAACATTCCAACCGCTTCGGTTTATTGTGAAAATATGAGCACATATAAACAAATAGTAGTTCAATTTTTAAGTTGAAAATACCTTTCTCGAAGCGGGTTATATTTTATCAACCACTTGCCACATCATATGACAGACATAGATATATGAATAGTAAACATGCTTCAACAAGAATCATAATAACAGTATGACTTAACGAGATAATTGAAGATGCACTTATAGATACTTATACTTGACTATATGCAAGTGCACTTGACTTAATTCATATCTTTGTTTAACTTGCAACTTGATCTTACTTTTCTATACTTGGTCCCCCGGAGGTGAATTACCTCTCTCACCCCTGGGCAATAGCCTGCTTTTTAGGTCCGAGGTCGTACCTATACATGAGTGACAGGTTTACTTTCCCAGACCCTCACACCGATCTATTCCCACTAAATCTGGTCGAGGGCTGGCCCAAGTCTTAGACAGTACCGCTTTGGTTCACGCTAGCTGGGTCTATGCCATGCCTCGCGTGATAGCTTAGTACGTCCCTCTTGCAAGTTTTTAGTATCTTTCCTTTCCATATCTTAACATGCGTACAGATGCTTTATACATACATGGATATGTCTCTCACCTTATTTCTCATATCATATTCTAATTATGCTTGCATGCATGGCATACATGAACACGACATGTAAATATAATATATTTAAAGTATAATCTCCCATAGCATAATCTCTCATAACTCATATCATACTTAAATTCATCCTTGCATATCTAAACCTTATGAGCATAGCATATAAATATTTATAACATTCATATGGTTCGCATATTTCTGCCGGAATTTCGGTAGCTTAACGGATCAGACCTATTTCCCCTTGCATGGTGCCAGTTCCCATGGACAAATCACTCATAGCAGTATAATCAATCTAACATATCTATCAATGTAAAACTTGCAATCATCAACTCAAGCCTTATATATTCACTAACACTTCTGAAACCATCAATTTGGTCATTTCTGCCAATTCTATTCAGTTCTGTCTGAATTTTGTATAATCCACCTTTACTTCTATTCAACTCATTTAAACCCAAATTTTGGATATATCATAGTTCTATGTGTCTAGTTTTCAACCCGTTTGGTCCCATCTCATTTTGATATGCGTAGCTCAAGATATTTAAATTTTGCCTCAGCCTATTCGGTCACTGGTCCAAATTATACTCTTGGAAGTAAAAATTCATTAAAAATCGAAACCAAGATCAAATCATATGAAATTGTGTTATATTAAAGCTAACAAGACAAAATTTCATTTTCAACAAGTTCCATTTCATTTGCTTTAATAGAGCTTTAGTTATAAGCCCTGAAATTCGACCTTCCTGAATTGGTCTATTTTGGCCCAGTTTGGACATAGGGCAAATTCCTTGAACCACTAAGATCAAATGGGACTGTATCTAACTCAAAATCTTTTATGGGATGTTCTCCTATGTGTAAGCTTTCTAACAAAGTTTGTTTCACTCATTTTGGGTTTGTGTAGGGTGAGTTACACCCTTCTCAATTGACACTGCCTGGATGAAAGTCCTAATTCCTAGGTCAAACTTCAAAAATTCATATCTCTCTCAATACTAATCCAATGACCTTATATGATATATGTATGGAAAGCCCTGAATGTCTATTTTCATATAAAAATGGATTCATCAAATTTAAACAGCTGTAGGCAGAGCCATACGGACCACCGTAGGTTCTCCTAGGTTTTCAGTTTCTGGTTTGCTCTCTATCTTATGTTCCATGCAAGATTCAATCTCAATCCCTCCAAATACTTAATAAACCAACCATAAATCATCACACACATCAAGTATATCATCAAAGAAGTGAGGAGAGTTGAACTCTCATACAGCTTTAATCCATGAAAACAAGAAGCAGAAATTAGAAATCCTACTTCTAGATTGTTGTAGATGTTGGCTAAATGCAAGTTCTTGGTGTGAAAGAGGGATGGAGCTTGAAGGTGGAAGTAAGGTTAAGTGAGGGAGGAGAAGAATGAAGAAAGAATAGAGAAGAGTCAGCTACTAATGGGGTCAAGAATATCAAGGGAGGAAGGTGGAAGTTAGTTGAATTTTATAGTGGTTGAGTCATAGTGTGGTTGGTGAGTTGGGTGGTGGAGACTTGGCCACTCCTCCTCTATCTAGTGGCTCAAAATGGCGCCATCCCAAGGGGGTAAAGTGGGTGAGTTCTCAGTCATTGGATCTTGAGTTTGAAGTGTTGAATTGGCTAGTTTAGCTCTAAGGTTTTTAGCTCCGAGTTCAAGTAGAATAAGCAATATCAAGTTCCAAGCTCCATGTTGATCACTGAGTTTAATCGGAATGTACACGATTTATGGTTTCCAAAGTGATAAACATGATTTCTGACTTTGAGCAGGAATCAATGATAGTTCTAAGTGACGGTGCATTAATATTGTTGTGCGACACGTATGAATACTAGATCAAGTTTAGTTAATATTGGAACTCGGGAATTAACAAACAGAGAGCTAGATCAGGTATAATTAATGTTGGAACTTGGAACTTAGGAAACATTCATAAAAGTTTTGGAAGACTAATTGTGGCTTAAGGTCGGAGGTTGGAAATCACATACATAAATTGTCTTAAAATCGGAAGTCAAGGACAAGAATATAGCACCTAAACCCGGAAGTCGGGTATCTTAAATCCAAACTCGGAAGTTGGTACCAGACTATGAAACCATATACTCGAACCTCAGAATTCAAGAACTAGGACACTTTAAAACTCATACACGCAATTCCAAACTCCCTATCTTATTGAACATAAAATCTCAAAACTCGGTCCAGAATCAATCCCGAAGATCGATACTAAACATAACCCCAGAAATCGGGAAACAAAACATCGACCTTATGTACCTGGAAGTGGGGATATTGTCTCAGAACTCGGACACAATTCAATATTGGAAATCGGTCCTAAGCTCAAGCAAAATGGACAAGAGTTCTGATTTTCAAATTGATCACTACGTTCAAAGAAAATGGACATGAGTTCCGACTTTAAGCAGAACGGAGGGGAGTTCTGATTTCGGACAGAATGAAAATGAGTTTCCAATTTTTAGGCAAAATGGAATAATTTAGCACAAGGAAAATTGGGGATGTTACACTTCTTCCAATCTCCTTACTACCTTCTACCTCATTTCCATCACCACCTTCACAACCCCTTTAAGGACCACCATTTTTCGTCTTTGGAGAAACAAGACAACCCACACACAAGCTCCCTTTCCAAATTCTTCAAGAAGCTCTCTTTAGTAGTGACTCTAACCCTTCTTTTTCATGTATTTTTCAAGCACTAGAACCCCTAAGCTCCTTATATCTAGGTGGTTTTAGGACTTGCTTCAAGGTCTCATGACCATATCTTGCTCTATGAGCTTTTCTTGCCTTGTTAAAAATGTTACTTTAAAATGAGATTATGTGGTATAATAGTTTTTATGTAGCTTACTTTATTTTTGTTCTAAAATACTGATTTGGTGATGAAAACCTTGAATATGATGATGAGATAAAACATAAAAATAGCGGTTTGAAGTGGGATAGCAACATCTCCACAAGTTAGAAATGGAATACACAAAAACTAGTTAAGCTAGAATTCTGGCAGTTTGTAATTCATACTAGATAACTCACTCTAAAAAACTCAAAATGTAATGAAAATAATTTTCTATAAAATTATACTCAGAGAGCTTTTTATACATATAAAATACGTGAACTTTGGATTTGAAATGTGGAAGATATGAATTTTTGAAGTGGGCTGTCTCCAGATGTGTTTTTGTCTGGGCAGTCGGTACTAAAACATGTATAACTCGAGTTATACAAAACATTTTTGAGTAGGACCAAGTTTTTCTGAAAGCTAAAACATAGGGGAACACCTTTATGACATTTTTGTCAGATTTCATGTGAGGAACTCCCAGTGGAGTTGACAAGCCATTGACTTGAAATGAACTTTCAAGTCTGAGCAGTTAGAGTAAAAAGTGTATAACTCAAGTTAAAGAAGGAATTTTTAAGTGGAATTTTTTCATTTAAAAATAGACTCTGAAAAGTACAATCCCACCAAAAATCAAGTTAAAACAACAAAACATGAAATTATGGTGAATTTTAAAATTTACTGCCCTGTAATAAAAGTAAAAACTAGTTAAGGTAAAATTTCTAACACTAAAGAGAATCTTACTTAAGCACACTAAGGCTCTTAATTTAAGATAATGGAAACTTTATAATTCAACTTAAAAAGGTTTAAAAGAAGTGATAGGAAGTACTTGCCCTATAATTAATGAAAGAACCGAACAAGATGCCAATCAAATTAAAAAGCTTGCACCTAAGTTACTAATCTAAGCTCATAACACTTGAATGTGATATATCTATGTCTATGTGCAATATGATAATATGATGATATGATTATTATGATTATGATGATATGATTATGATGATTATGATGACTACGATGTTGATTAATACATATGATGATGTCTTGTGACTAGATTCTCTGTTTGGCAAAATTCATAGACTTAGAATAAATTTGTGCCACAAGCCTTAATAAGTAAAGATTAAACTAAGAGCGTGATCTTTCAAAAGGGAAGGTGACTCATAATAAACTCCACTCCACCCACGACTCACATGATGTATGGCTTTGACCTAGCTAGTGTGAGTATAGGGGATAGGGCTTACATGAGGCATGGTGTTGACCCAGCTACTGTAAGTGCTGATAAGTTAAGGTGGCGTCGGCCACGGTATGAGCTCATTACCACTTATATTTAGTGGGTGAAAAAGGACCTAATGCAAAGTTAAGTTAAGAAAGAAAAGGGACTTCGGTCCAACTCTAGAGAAGAAGGAAGCTTTTAAATGGTCATGTATGGTGCTCATTTTCTTTTAGATCTAGTTGCGTATACATATGTTCATAGCATTGGTATGATAAGAAACATAAATCTAAAAGAGAACTCCACTTCAAATAAGTATGCTTTTGAAAAACCTAGTTTTCGAACCATATTTTCGCTCACTATTTTATTGACAAGACCGAAGTGGCTAGGATGATAATGATGACATTATAGTATTGTGTTAGAGTCCTACTGAGAAATCATATTTCTCACCCTAGTTATTTTTCCATTTCGTCACCAGATACCTATGGCAACCCTGGTGGAGTGGAGCATGGATCCTCCCCACCGTGAGTGAACTTATGATACTAATGCCCAGGCTATCGTGGCTACGACCACCACAGTAGTTCATACCTACTTTTACCTGAGTCGTATACATGAGGGAGAAGAGCCCGATATTCTACCAATCCCAGCAGACATTTCTTTAGCTACCTCAGATAGCCGTTGGGTCCTTGGGATTTTCCACCTGAGCCATTATTGGACATTGAGATAGAGCCTGTAACACCCTAATAAACCCATACTATGCTTAAGTCGTATTATGGCATTTTATTAGTTGTTACTTATGCTCGTGAAAAACTAAATTTCACTTGAAATTAAGTTACACCGAAAATACGATAAGATTTTTCTCTGAAATACGTCGTCGCTTTGCAGTGTTTTGAAAAGTAAAGCCTTGAGCGAGAAGATAACTAGAGAAAGAGCATGTCGCATAAAATATGTACCCCAAAATTGTAAAACATGAGAAAGGTAAGCAAATAATAAATCACAAATATATTGCATTAAATAAACAACCATTGCATTCATATGGGTTCATAATATATATATACATACATATCAACATTACAATGAAGGAGGCTCATGGTCGTGCCATGATCCAAATACTAGATACAAACTAGAATCGACATCGTCCGTCACAAAAAAAAATGAATGAAGATGCAGAACTACGGCGACTACAAGTCCACATCAGCATTGTCTGACATCCCACGTCATACGTCCGCTCACAATGTGGGGGATCCATGCTCCACTCCATCGGATGCACCATCGAGATCTGGTGACGATACGGAAGAATAACTAGGGTGAGAAATGGAATTTCTCAGTAGGACTCGAACCCAACACGAAAGTGTCATCGTCATCGTCCCAGCCACTTCGGTTTTATTAATGAAAATAGTGAGCATTCATAAGGTTCCATTCTTAGGTTTTCGAAAATATGAATATCCGAAGTGGATTCAATTTTAACGTATCCTCTAATCATTTATATCACAATATACATAAGCATGAATATAATTACATAAAATATGCACATCTATGTTATAAGATTCTCTTAACTTCTTCCTCTTCTAGGGTTTGGACCGAGGTCCCTTTTCTTTTCTTAACTTAACTTTATCTTTTCACCCACTAAACATAAGTGGTAATGAGCTCATACCGTAGCCGTCGCCACCATAGAATTTCGGTACTTACACTAGCTGGGTCATGCCATGCCTCATGTGAGTCGTGGGTGAGGGGAGTTTAAATTAGGTCACCTTCCCTTTTGAAGGATCACACCCGTAGTTCATCTTCTTCTTATTAAAGCTTATGATGCAAAGTTATTCTAATTTTTTTCCACATTTAGGCATTACGTATCGCCGTCCCCAAATGTGATTCTTTTATCGTATATTATTCAGCATCATATCATCAACATATCATATTCATATTGTCATCATATCATTATCATAATCATCATCATCATATCATCTCATAGCATATCATCATCATTATGATCATCATCATATCATGTCATAATTCATCATCATCGTATCATATCATAATCATCATCATCATATCAACATCATCATATGGATACCTAGAGGCATACCTATCACATAAAGTCTTATGAGCTTGGCTTAGTAAATTAGGTGCAAGCTTTTAATTGAAATTGCCTCTTGTATAAATTCTTTTATTAGGCATAGGGTCAATTTCATCTATTATCCTTTTTGAAACTTTCAAGTTGAATTATGAGGGTTTTTCCGATGCTTAGTGTAAAGGTCTTAATGTCTTAAAGCTTATTTCTCATTAACCTTTAAAACTTAACCATAACAGTTTTACTTTTACAGTGGGGCAGTAACTTCAAAAATTCACCATAATTTCACCTTTTACTCTTTTGCTTCGAATTTTCATATGATTATACTTCTCTGAGTCTATTTTTAAACAAAATAAGCCCCACTCAAAAATTCATTTTGTAGCTTGAGTTATTCACATTTTATTCTGACTGTTCAGACTTGAAAGTTCAACTTGGGTCAGTGGCTTATTAACTCCACTGGGAGTCACTCACATGGAATCTGACAAAAATGTATGGGAGTGTTCCTCTATGTCTTAGCTTTCTAACAAACTTAGTTCCACTCAAAAATGTTATGTATGACTTGAGTTATGCACATTTTATTACATACTACCCGAACAGAAACTCATTTGGGGACAGCAGACTTTGAAAATTCATATCTCTCTCATTTTAAATCCAAATTTTACGAATTTTATATGCTTGGAAAGCTCATTGAGTTTTCTTTTACATAAAATTAGTTTCATTACATTTGGAGTTATATTGAAAGAGTTATCAGTCGCGCCATATAGACTGCCAGAATTTTCCAGCTTCCACGGTTTTGGTTTCAATGAGTTTTCTTGTAAAAATATTAAAGCTTTTCCTCAAGTGACCACTTTTCTCTTCCAAACCACTTTTATACTTTGAGATCTTGGTATTAGCTCAATGTTTTAACTTCTAAAAATTTGGTTCAATAGCAATAGACATACTAATCGAAAATCTCATGCCAAAGAGAAGGATACAACACATAAAACTCATCATATCAACAAGCATGGCCATGAGGCCTTGGAAACAAGTCCTAGAACCACCTAGCTTTGGAGAGCTTAGGAGTTAAAGGGCTTGAAGAACACATAAAAGAAGAAGGTTAGAGTCACTACCAAATGGGTTTCTTGAGGAGTAGAAAGAGTTGATGGGTTGGAGATGACCTTCCTCCTCCTTGAGCTTGATAATAGGGCTAAGTGAATGCTTGTTTTGCTTCTTCAAGAACCAAAGAGGGTGGTCCTTGAAGGGCTTGTGAGAATGGTGAAAGGGAATAGGGTTGAATAAGGTGAGAAAGAGAGAAGAAAAACAAGAAAGGTTGAAAGAACAAAAGAGCTAGGATGAAGTTTAGAGAGAGGTGGGAGCTTGGGCTTGTAGTGAGAGGATGAAAATCACAAATGAGAGAGTGGGAGGGCTAGTTTGGGGCGCAAAAATGGGTGAGGGGGCTGATGGCTTTTGCTTCTCTAATAAGCAAGAGTGAGTAGGTGAGTTTTACTTCTTTTTCAAGCAAGAAAGCTAGGAACTTTGGGGTAAAAGAGTGGGTTGTGTTTCCTTTGAGTCTTGGCACTTGGGTAAAGACCATGTGGTGTTTTCAAGTGGTTAAAAGTATGACCTATCTTAGGATTGGCATTGGATGACTATGATCACTCCAAGTGTCACAATCTTGATGGAGGAGAGTAGATCTTTTGTCTTGACTCAAGGAATCTACTAACATGGACTCTTGATCTAATGGTGTATGATGAGAAGGCAAATGGATGGTTGGATATGGCTCTTGCCTTGACCAAACTTTCAAACAATAATTAAAAGGAAGTTTCTAAAATTTTACCATTGTTACAATTATCTAAATGCTAATTAATTCAATTGGTTTAATTACACATTAGCACATTTTCAATAAAAAGGATTTTCCTCATTAATTATGTAAAGAAGAGATGAGGGTTAATCTTCATGTAATTAAGATGTGATACTTATATGCTCTTAGTTAATTAGGTTAGATCACCTTGATTTTATATTTTAAATCATGAATTAATAAGGATTGGGCAATTAGGCTTTTAATCGTAACTTTTAATCGTAACTTTTAATGCATTATGTTTCAATTGTTGACTTGCCTTTAATTTACTAAGCCCTTACTCTTGAGATTAGCCGATTAATCCTCCGTTAATCGTTAACCTCTCTAATTAGCCAGGATCACTGAGCTAATTAGCTTAGACAAAAATTGGGGATGTTACAGAGCCGATGTCTCCGGACCTACCTGCAGCCGAGCCCGTGCCGCAACCTGTGATTCCCGTGATCGATGTGAGTTCCACGGCCACTCCTAGGGCTGCAGCCGCTCTGCCACCACTCCCTGAGTATCACCCTATTGCGTCAGAGGAGCATCCCTCTAAGAAGCATTCTTCGACAGCCAACTGTGCTCCGGACCAAGCTAGGCCAAGTCGTCGTGTTCGTCGCATTGAGGTGATTAGCAAGCACCCTCATATCATCCGTACTCCTCATGTTCCTCGAGGTCAAGGAGCGAGGGGAACTAGGCACTCGAGGACCTGACTTCCTTTGATCGAGGAGCGTGGTTGGGGCAAGGGAATCAAAACATGTCTACTTGGGCTTATTTTTATTATTGCTCCTTATCTTATGTATTTCATTTTGTGGCGAACTTTATCATAGTAGTTTATGCTTGATATTTTAGGGCCATGGCACAATCATGAGTTTCCTTTTTATGTGTATTTCTGAATATTATGAAACTTTATATATGATTGTTTAACTAAGGTGAATGCATTGTATTCCTATTTATCCATTGTCCCCTTATTTTATGTATTTATGATTAAAATTTATGCGATGCGCTTTATCGCCATCTATATTCTCAGAAAAGGCTTCATTTTTCTCAAACACTTCAAGCGGCAATGTACTTCAAAAAAAAAATTTACCATAATTTCCACGTAACCTAATTTAAAAGAAATCCTTAAGTTTCCGCGAGCATAAGTAACAACTAATAAACGCCGTGATATGACTTAAGCATAGCATGGATTCATTAGAGTGCTACACCTATTGCATTCACATTTGCACATTATTTATCTATCCTTCAATCTGCTATATGCTTTGATTCATTTCTCTGCTTATCAATGTAACACCTTACCAGATAAAGTACTGTGCTTAAGTCATAATATATTATCCGATAAGTGATTACACATAGCGAGTTGATTAAATTCCATTTTCTGTTGCATTATTAATTACCCATATAGAGATGATTGTTCACTTAACAAATTTTCTATTTGACGGTGGAATAAATACTAGATAATCATTGTACCAGAAGTAAAGTAAAATAAATAAAACTGCGGAATAGATGGAATTACTGAAACAGCATCATATATGTAGATACATATACTTCTATTTTCAAAGTTGTTAAAAGATACATAAAGCAGTACCGGGTAATAAAATGAGGCCGCTGACACAAAATGAATCAACCTGTCTCTATGAACAGTACCCTAACTAGTCCCCACGGGACATTTTGTGTGCTATACAACATATACTCATCTACTACCTATGGCCCAATACTGTCAAAAGAGGGTCATTCTGTAACACCCTAATAAACCCATACTATGCTTAAGTCATATTATAGCATTTTATTAGTTGTTACTTATGCTCGTAGAAAACTAAACTTCATTTATAAGTTAAGTTACACGGAAAATACGATAAATTTTTTTTTTTTTTGAAATACATTGTCGCTTTGCAGCATTTTGGAAAGTAAAGCCTCGAGCGAGAGATAGCTATAAACAAGCGTGCCGTATAAATACAAGTCATAAAATAAAGGAACAATGGATAAATAGAAATATAATGCATTCACCTTACTAAAACAACCATATATATATATATAGTCTCATAACATTCAACAATACATGAAAAGGAAACTCATGGTCATGCCATGATCCAAATACTAGATACAAACTTAAATTGACATCGTTCATCACAAAAAGGAATGTATGAAGATGCAGAGCTACGACAACTACAAATCCAAATCAGCATTGTCTGACATCCCATGTCATACGTCCGCTCACAGTGTAGGGAATCCATGCTCCACTCCACCGGATGCGCCATCGGATTCTGGTGACGATACGGAAAAGTAACTAGAGTGAGAAATAAGATTTCTCAGTAGAACTCGAACTCGACATTAAAGTATCATCGTCATCGTCCCAGCCACTTCGGTTTTATAAATGAAAATAGTGAGCATGTATAAGGTCCAATTCTTAGATTCTCGAAAACATAGCCATCCGAAGTGGATTCGATTTTAACATGTCCTCTGATCATTTATACCATAACAAACATAGGAACAACTACAATTACATAAAACATGTATGGCTATGCTATAAGCTTCTCTCAACTTCTTCCCTTCAAGGGTTTGGACCGAAGTCCCTTTTTTTTTTCTTAACTTGACTTCATCTTAAGCCTTTTCTTTTCACCCACTAAATATAAGTGGTAATAAGCTCATACCGTGGCCGTCGCCACCATAAATTTTCGATACTTACACTAGCTGGGTCATGCCATGCCTCATGTAAGCCCTATCCCCTATACTCATACTAGTTGAATCATGCCATGCCTCATGTTAGTCGTAGGTAAGGGGAGCTTAAATTAGGTCACCTTCCCTTTTGAAAGATCACACACTTAATTAAATCTCTTGTTATTAAAGCTTATGATGCAAAATATTTCTAAGTCCACAATTTTTGCAGAATTTCGGCAGCATAACGACTAGACCGAAGCTTCCCAAAATTTTGCCAAACAGAGAAATTCAATATCACATATCATTAAGTATCATATCATCAACATATCATATTCATATCATCATCATCACTCATCATCATCATAGCATCATGCTTGCACATAAACATAAGCATATTCTCAAGCAAAATTTTATGGGCTTAGCTTAATAAATTTGGTGCAAGCTTTTAATTGAGATTACCTCTTGTGTAAACTCTTTTATTAGGCATGGGGCCAATTTAATCCATTATCCTTTTTAAAACTTTTAAGTTGAATTATGAGAGTTTTTCCAATGCTTAGTGTAAGGGTCTTAATGTCTTAATGCTTATTTCTCATTATCTTTTAAATTTCACCATAACCAGTTTTTTTCTTTTACAGTGGGGCAGTAATTTCAAAAATTCACCATAATTTCACCTTTTACTCTTTTGCTTCGAATTTTTGTATGATTATACTTTTATGAGTCTATTTTTAAAAAAAATAAACCTCACTCAAAAATTCATTTTGTAACTTGAGATATGCACATTTTCGTCTGACTGTTCAAACTTGAAAGTTCAACTTGGGTCAGTGGTTTGTCAACTCCACTGGGAGCTCCTCACATGGAATCTGACAAAACTGTTTTATGGGGCTGTTCGTCTATGTCTTAGGTTTCTAAAAAACTTGGTTCCATTCAAAAATAATTTTTGTAGCTTCGGTTATAAGTTTTTTAGTGCAGACTGCCCAAACAGAAATCCATCCGGGAACAGCCTACTTTGAAAAATCATATCTCCCTCATTTTAAATCCAAATTTCATGTATTTTATATGTTTGGAAAGCTCTTTGAGTCTAATTTCACAGAAAATTAGTTTCATTACATTTTGAGTTTTGTATAACGAGTTATATAGTACGCATTATAGACTGTCAGAATTCCAGCTTAACTAGCTTTTATGTTTTACATATCAAACTTGTGGAGATGTTGCCATACCACTTCAAATCACCATTTTTAGGTTTTATCTCACCATCATATTCAAGGTTTTAATCACCAAATTAGTATTTTAAAACAAAATAAAGCAAGATACATAAAAACCATCATACCACATAATCTCATTTTAAGACAACATTTTCAACAAGGCAAGAAAAACTCATAGAGCAAGATATGGTCATGAGACCTTGAAGTCCTAAAACCATCTAGCTATGAAGAGCTTAGGGGTTCTAGTACTTGAAAAATACATGAAAAAGAAAGGTTAGAGTCACAACCAAAGAGAGCTTCTTGAAGGATTTGGAATATGGAGAAGGCTGGAGAGAGCCTTCCTACTTGAAAGCTTGGAAATGGAGCTTGTGTATGGGTGGTCTTGTTTCTCCAAAGACCAAAAATGGTGGTCCTTGAAAGGATTGTGAGGGTGCTGATGGAAATGAGGTAGGAAGTAGTAGGGAGATTGGAAGAAGAACAAAGAGGGTTGGAAGAACAAGCGAGTGGGGATGAGACTTGGAGAGAGTAGAGAGCTTTGTGTCTTGAGAGATGAAATGAAAAATGAAATGAGGGGGAGAGAGAGGGGGCTGATTGGCGCAAAAGGGGAGGGGGAGAGTGATGTGATTTTGCTTCTTACAATAAGCAAGAGAGTCGGGAAAAACCTTGAGGCAAAAAAGGGAGATGTATTTCCTTTGAGTCTTGGCACTTGGATAAAGACCATGTAGTGTTTTTTTTAAGTGGTTAAAAGCATGACCTCTCTTAGGATTGGCTTGGATGAATATGATCATTCCAAGTGTCACAATCTTGATGGAGGAGAGTACATCTCTTGTCTTGACTCAAGGAAATCTACTAACATAGACTCTTGATCTAATGGTGTATGATGAGAAGGCAAATGGATGGTTGGATATAGCTCTTGCCTTGACCAAACTTCAAACAATAAACAAAAGGGAAGTTTCTAAATTTTTACAATTGTTACAATTATCTAAATGCTATTTAATTCAATTGGTTTAATTACACCTTAACACATTTTCATTGAAAAGGATTTTCCTCATTAATTATGTATAGAGGGTGTAAGGATTAATTTGTCATTTGTGATTAAGATGTAATACTTGTCATGCACTTAGTTAATAAGGTTAGGTCACCTTGACTATGTGTTCTAAACCATGAATTAACAAGGATTGGGCAATTAGGCTCTTAATTGTAACTTTTAATGTATTATGCTTCAATTGTCAAATTTTTCTAATTAATCGTTGACTTTCAATTATCTTGTTGACTTGTCTTTAATTTACTAAGCCCTTGCTCTCGAGATTAGCCTATTAGTTCTTAATTAATGGCTAACCCCTCTAATTAGTCGGAGACACCGAGCTAATTAGCTTAGATGAAAATGGGGATGCTACACATTCTATACATATCCTACTACTGCACTGTACAGGCGCTCTAGGTGGATTCCAAGGAAAGGAATCCATTCGCCATATTAGCATCAGCCGGAGTATAATCCACGCTCAGGGTAGAAGACGAGGAAGACGAACTCGCTGCCTCCGATGGATCCTCCTCAGACATAGAGGCGGAGGGATCTGTTGCTGTGGTGAGGCTGGAGGAGCCATGGGAGCTGTTGCCGCTACTGGTGCTACTGCTGCTGCTGTTGGTGGTGGAGGAGGGAACGGGTGTGCCATACGGTGGGGGATGGCTATATAAGGGATGGCAGGGTCGAATAGCAGATGCATGAGTGGTACAACAAAGTCTCTCTGAAAGAAGAAATAAAGGCGAAAGTGGCACCTACCGGATGTATACACAGAGTCTATGAAAGGATCAAGATGGACGTGGAGCTCAGGAAACTCAATGAAAAGGACACCGGCTGCCGTATTCTCCATGATCTGAGAATAATGCGGAAACATACAGTAGGGTGAGAAATAAGGATTTCTCAGTAGGAATCCTAAGTTTATACATATTTGTCATCGTTGTCATTCTCAGTTATTTCGAATTTTGGTTAATTAAAAGAAAATGTTGCATCAACAGGACGTCCTACTCAATTAGTTATAGAAATCATAACCCAAAACATAGCTTTGTTTTACTTAAAAAAATAAAAGAAATTAAATAGAGAAATAAACAACCAGACCTGTGTTTTTGACATAGTTAAGTGACAGCAATAAAGTGAACAATAATATATATATATATATATATATATATATATATATTATTGTTCACTTTATTGCTGTCACTATATATATATATATATATATAACATCCAATGGTGCAATTAACTCAATGCATGATAATAGAAATTGTGGATATGCATAAGAAATAATGCACTTGAACTTAACTCATATTTTTCCATACTTGGTCCCCTGGGAGTATATTGGCCATAAGACTCCCGGGTGATAGTCCGCTTTTTAAGATCGAGCTCGTTCCTATACAGGGTCGCCGGGTTTACTTTCCCTGACTTTCCCACTGATCTATTCCCCTTAACTTTGTTCAGGGGCTAGCCCAAGTCATGTAACACCCTACTAATTTAATGTTATGCTTAAGTCATAGCATAAAATAAAGTAGATTGTGTTACCATGTTAATACTCCACTTACGTTTCCTTTTCTGTATCACTTTTTTTTGTAACAGAAGAAACGGAGTGCTGCTAATAATTTAGAATGTAACGGAATTTAATAAAAGTACCACAAAAGAGAATAATGACGTGTAATATAGCATCAGTTGTATATTTATATATATAAGTCGGAAGCCAATGCTTCAGTTTATATATATGCTTCAAAAGCAGAGTGAACTAAACGCACAGCTAAATTTTTGCTGCTAAAAAGTAAGGCCGGAAATGGCGAGAACCAGCTAAGCACAGCGAGTGCAACTCGGGGTCCTGGTGGAGCTACAGGTCAAGAAGCTCAATAAACAGAGTGGCCATCGAGTGCATCACCAGCATCTGAGAATGATGCGGAAATGCAAAACAAGGTGAGAATTTAAAGAAATTCTCAGTAAGGCTCGCGTACGGTATTTAGTTGACGTCACATTCATTCTCAGTTGCCTTGATTTTTATTTAATTATAAAAACATGAGATCAAACTGAACTATCCATATTCAAATAAGTTTAAGAAAACGTCTGGTCTAAGGCAATGTTCAGTTTTACTTAAGACAGCATAAGAAGCAGAGTAAGCTACTAACAGTAATACACAGGATAATAAGCAGAATAAATGCACATACGGCAGTATATAAATATAACCGATAAACTGTAAATAACTTGTAATGACTGTTCAATGTAACCATGCATTTAATATAATCATGCAAAACTTATTCTTGAACTTTCTTTCATAAACTTTTCCATTACTTGGTCCCCTGGGAGTTCTTGGCCACTTTAGACTCCTAGGTAATAGTCTACTTTTCAGGATCGAGTTCGTTCCTATACAGGAATGCCAGGTTTGCTTTCCCTGACCTCCCCACCGATCTATTCCCCTTAACTTTATTCTGGGGATGGCCCAAGTATCATGGAACTTTCATCATAACATAATCTTTAGGTTCCTCATAACATGACTTTCATAGCTTTCTTGAAAATGCACATGCATCTATATGTATATCATAACTCATGCATATATTTTACCGAAATTCTGGAGGCATAACGGAACGTTTCCGCTTCCTCATGAATAGTGCCACTACTCAGCATATCAACTTATCAAAGAAATTGTATCATTCCATTCATAATGCATCATTAACTTCATAGAAACATTAGTTATATCAAGACAAAGATGCTGCCTCAGCTCAATCATTCAACCTGGTCTTTGTAAATCAGGCCATAATCTTTACTTAACTCATTTGGACCTCAATTTTGGATATGTTAAAGTATTATGTGTCTATTTTCTAACCTCTTTAGTCCCATCTAATTTTGATAACCATAACTCAAGTTATTTAGGTTTTATCCCGGCCTGCCCTAGGGCTGGCTAGAATTGCACACCTAAAAGTAAAAATCTACTAAAAATCGAAAACTAGCTCAAATCATACGAAATTAGTCTCATATTAAAGCTAACAGGACAATCTTTTATTTACAAAAAGTTTCATTCCATTTGACTTAGTAGGGCTCGAGTTATAAGCCTCGAAATTTAACTTTCCTGAACTGCCCTATTTTGGCGTAGTTTAGACATAGGGCAATTTCTTCGAATCACTAGGAACAAGTGGGATGGTAACAAACTCAGAATTTCTTTTTAGATGTTCTCCTATGTGTAAGCTTTCTAACAAAGTTAGTTTCACTCAATTTGGAGTTGTGTAGGGTGAGTTACACCCTTCTCAAGTCACACTGCCCGGATGAAGGTCCTGATTCCTAGGTTAAATTCAAAAATTCATATATCTCTCAATACTAATCCAATGGCCTTATATAATATATGTTGGAAAGCTCTGAATGTCTAGTTTCATAGAAAAATAGTCTCATCAGATTTAACCAGCTATAGGCGGAGCCGTACACTCCGCCGTACGAACTGCCAAAGGAAATTGATTTTCCTCTCCTCATCCTTTCCTATTCCTTAATCAAAAACAGCCAAAGATTATCATTTTCATTGACTAATTACACCAAGAAGTAAGGAAATAAATTCAAAAGCAATCATCCACAATCAGAATAACAAGAACTAAATTGAACCTCTACCTCTTATTATGTGATTGAGCTTGAGTTTGGAGTTTGAATCAATAGAACTTGGTTGAGCTTGAAGGTTGGATGGAGTTGGGTGAGTGAAGAAAAGAAGGAGAGAGCTGAAAGAGGGGAGAAGGCAGCGTAGAAATGGGGCTGAAGGAGAGAAAGAAATGAGTTATATAAGCTTGAGGTGGTAGTTGGCTTTGTGAGTTTTGATTGATTGAAATTTTGTGGGTAAAGCTCAGCTATGTCACCCTCCTTTGTGACAAAATTGCTATCCACGTCGCCTAAAAAGTGGAACTTGCTTCCGTTGTATCTAAAAATGACATCAAAACTAGTACTCTACTTAAAGTCGGAACTCGTGCACATTTACTCAAAACGTGGAGATGAAATTGGAACTCGGAAATATTGTCTGGTTTATTCACAGCAAAGTAGGATGTCGGAAATCATACCACACCCAATCACCTTAAAATCGAAAGTCGAGGACAAGAATGTCAAACCAAGACACTTAAACCCGGAAGTTGGGAATATTAGGTAAACTTGAATCGATTCTAAGCATAACACCGGAGATCGGGAATCAGAACATTAATCTTATGTACCAAGAAACCGGAACTTATAAAGTCTCGGAACTCCAAATTCAATCTCGGAAGTCTAATATAGGCAAACTCAGGAACATCAATAGAAATGAAAAGCTATTGGAAATAAACTCGAAGATCGTAACTCGTGTAAATTTTAGGTCAAACTTGGAGACCAATTCAGAGATCTGATCTCGTGTCCATTTCTAGTTGAGCTCAACTCGGTTGTAGGATTTCGTGTCCATTCTAACTCGAGCATAAGGTCGGAAATTGTGTATTACGTACATGAGGTCGGAAATCGGAAAATCCTAGCCAGTCCATTTATGCCTTGGAGATGAAGTCGGAGGTTGGGAATATTGATGAGGTCAGAAATCGCGGACGTTACAAGTCACACGGAAATCCTTCCTCATTCTTATAAGGGTAGCATTGCTTGTCTAATACTGGTCTAATACTTTGACCAATGCATACATAACTTGTAAATTCATATTAATTGAAATCTCTGCTAAAATTTCGGCAGCATAACGGATCATGTCTACTTTCCCATGAATAGTGCTAGACCACTAGGAAATTTTAATCAAACAGCAAACCCAATATAGAGCATCATATGTTCAATAGTTGTCACACACAACAAAGTCTTATGAGCAAAGCTTAGGTAGTTAGGTGCAAGTTTTAAAACCTTAAGTCTTAATCTATCTTGCAAGCTTTTAATTTCTATTGATGTTCCCGAGTTTGAGCTTAGGATCGAGTTTTGAGATTGAATTGGGTCCGAGTTTCGAGATTATATAAGTTCTAACTTCCGGGGCTATGATTGATCTTCGAGATTGATTCTGGGTCGAGTTTTGGAATTACGGGTATAAGAGTTTTAAAGCGTCCTAGTTCTTGACTCCCGAGATGCGGGTATAAGGTTTCATATTCTGGTACCAACTTCCAAGTTTATGTTGAAAAATCCGGACTTCCGGGTTTAGTTATTTTAGGTTTTATATTCTTGTCCTTGACTTTTGATTTCAAAGTGTTTTATGTGCTTGTGATCCTGATCTGCGACCTTAATCCATAATTGGTCTTCCAAGACCTTTATGAGTGTGTTTCCTAAGTTCCAAGTTTCTGACATTGACTATACCCGATCTAGTTTCCTATTTACTAAGTTTCGAGTTCAACATTAAGTATACCTGATCTAGCTCTCTGTTTGCTAAGCTCCGAGTTTCGATATTAACTAAACTTGATCTAGTATTTATATATATCTTTAACCAGAATTGCACTTTTAAAAGAGAAAATTCACCAAAAATAGAAATCTAGGTGAAATCATATGAAATTTATATCACTGTAAAGCTAATAGATCAAGCTTTCAAATGAAAGAAGTTTCATATTATTTGAATGAGTATAATTCGAGATATAAGCCCTGAAACTTGACCCTACTGGACTACCCTATTCCAGCCTGGGTTGAACTTAAGGTGAATTCATTGATGTACTGGGGATTGTTGGCAACAAATCTGACTCTAATAATTTTATGAGATATTCCCTCATATGTTAGCTTTCAAACAACATTGGATTCACTCAATTTGGAGTTGTGTAGGGTGAGTTACGCCCTTCTCAACTCACATTGCTCGGATGAAAGTCCTGATTTCTAGGTCAAACTTCAAAAATTCATAACTAGTTCTGTACTAATCCAATGGCCTTATATTATATATGTATGGAAATCCCTGAATGTCTAGTTTCTCATAAAAATAGATTCATGAAATTTAAATAGCTGTAGGTGGAGCCGTATACTCCGCCGCATGGATCGCCGAGGAAAAACCCTAATAGCTTCTTGAGTTTTCTCTTCTCTTCAAGTTCTTTTATACCAATTCCAACTCTATTCATAGTACACATGCAAATTCAATCATAAATCATCATCATCACTCCAAATCACATTAATATCATGAGAAAAACAAGATCCCCACATAGCCCCAAAACAAAAAAAACCAAGAAGAGAAGTTGGGTTCCTACCTTGCCTAGGTGTGATTCTTGTTAGATTTGTGATTGGAGTTGAAGAAATCTTGTTGTAGCTTGAAGGTTTGTGGGAGAAGAAGATGTTATGAGTTGAGATGAGATGAGATGAGATGATGGAGAAAAGAATGGAGAGGGGTCAGTATATAGGGACCGAAATTTGCAAGGGCAGAGAAGGAAAAATTTAAAAACTTCTAAAGTAAGTTACATGTGATTGGTGGATTTGAGTAGGTTATTCAGCTTGGTTTAGCAGCCCATATGGAGGGCTGAGATGGCACCACTCATGGGTAAGTGGGCTAAATCTTGGTCATCCATTCTAGGTTCTCACAGTATAATTTCTATTGATCCGATTCCGACAATTTAAATTACAGAAATCTCACCGATTTCTTTTAAATTAGCAAACCGGTTTTAGAAAAATTCTTTGAGATTTCCTATGTTCCTAATCTAATTCCATCAAACCTAATCACTTCTAAATCATATTTAATTGGCTTTAAGTGAACGTTTAATCGAATTCTGATTAATCTCAATTATTCAATGAAAATCGAACAACTCGGTTATTAACGATAAAATTTTTCGAACGTTATATTTCTACCCTCCTAAAAAAAATTTTGTCCTCAAAATTTAGTACCTAAGAATAATTCAGGATACTCCCTCCTTAATTCGGACTCTAGCTCCCACGTACAGTCTGTTGAGTCTTCGTGTTCCCATGCCACCTTCACTAACTATACGACTTTATTCCGAAGGTGTTTGATACTCCTGTCCACTATTCATGCTGGGGGTACATGAAAAGTCAAGTCATCCCTTAACTGGATTGATTCAGGTTCCAAGAAATGAGTAGGGTTAGGCTGGTATTTTCTGAGTTGGGAAACATAGAAAACATCATAAAGATTTGACAGATGTAGAGGTAAGGCGACTTGATACGCCACTGGCCCGATTCGCTTCAAATTTTGAAAAGGACCTATAAAGCGAGGGCTTAGCTTTCTAACTTTAATGGCTCTACCTACTCTAGTTGTGGGTGTGATCTTTAGAAACACATGGTCTCCTTCTTGGAACTCCAATGGCTTTCTCCTAACATCCGCGTAGCTCTTCTGACAGCTCTGAGCTGCAAGTATTTTGCTACAGATCCTTTTGATTTGCTTTGTAGTTTGTTTGACTAATTCCGGTCCCAACAGACTCTGTTCTCTTGATTCATACCAACACAGGGGAGATTGACACTTCCATCCGTATAAAGCTTCATATGGAGCCATGTCGATACTAGCATGGTAACTGTTGTTGTATGCAAATTCGGCTAATGGTAAGTATCGATCCCAGCTTCCACACTGTTCCAGAATGTATGGTCGCAGCATACTTCCAAAGTCTGAATCATTCGCTCGGTCTAACCATCTGTTTGCGGATAGTACACAGTACTTAAACATAGTCTAGTACCGAACGCCTTCTAAAGTGCTCCCCAAAACCGTGAGGTGAACCTTGGATCTCGATCTGAAATGATTGTTGAAGGAATACCATGTAGCCGTATCACTTCTTGAACTTACAATTGAGCTAGCTTCTCTAGAGGGTCATTCGCTTGAATGGGCAAAAAGTGAGCAGGCTTAGTTAGTCTATCCACTATGACCCATATAGCGTCATATCCTAAGGGTGTTCTTGGTAAGCCCGTCACGAAATCCATAGAAATGTTCTCCCACTTCCATTCTGGAATCTCTAAGGGTTGTAGTGTCCCTGCTGGTTTCTGATGTTCTATTTTTACCTTCTAGCAAGTTAGACATTTATTCACGAAATTTGCCACATCTGTCTTAAGGCCTAGCCACCAAAACATCCTCTTGAGATCTTGATACATTTTGTTAATGCCAGGATGTATAGTAAACTCGCTCTTATGGGCTTCTTTCAAGATCTTCTTCCTAAGGTTATCCTCCTTAGGTACGCATATTCTCCCTTGATATCGCCATATTCCTTCTGCATCCGAGTAAATCCTATTAGCTTACCAAATTGCACTAGTTGCAATGTATACTGGAAGCCATCATTTCTTTGTTGTGCCTGTTGGATTTGGTCTTTGAAATCACTAGTTATCTTAAGTTGGTTTAACTGAATGGCATTGGGGGTCATAGAGGTTCCCAAGTTGAGGTCTCGGAAAATTTCTATGAGTTTCGTATCTTTGATCATCATCCATGCCACAGTTAAAGACTTCTTACTCAGGGCATCTGCCACTACATTCGCTTTGCTGGGTGATACTTTAGCTCAAACTCGTAATCTTTAAGAAACTCCATCCACCTTCGCTGCCTCATGTTCAATTCCTTCTGATCAAGAATGTATTTCAAGCTTTTGTGATCAGAAAATACTTCAAACTTCACTCCGTAGAGGTGGTGTCTCCATATCTTCAAGGCAAACACTATTGCTGCTAACTCGAGGTCATGTGTTGGATAATTCCTCTCGTGAATTTTCAATTGCCTAGAAGCATATGCGATTATGTCCTACATTAACACGCACCCTATCCCTTCTTGGATGCATCACAGTAAACTTCGAATGGTCCATGAGGATTTGGTAAGATAAGTACTGGGGCTGTCGTCAACTTTTCCTTTAATTCTTGGAAACTCTGCTCGCACTAGGGTGTCTATTCAAATGGGGCGTTCTTTCTGGTTAACTTTGTTAAAGACAAGGCTATTTGAGAGAAGTTCTTAACAAATCTCCTGTAGTATCCTGCCAACCCTAAGAAGCTCCTGACTTCCGTAACTGTCGTTGGCCGTTCCCAGTTTAATACTACTTTTACCTTATAGGGGTCCACTGAAATTCCCCCATGGGATACCACATGGCCAAGAAATTTTACTTCTTTCATCCAAAATTCACATTTGGATAGCTTGGCGTAAAGTTTCTTCTCTCTTAGAATTTGCAAAACCAGTCGCAAACGTTCTGCGCGCTTCTGCTCCATTTTCGAGTAAACAAGTATGTCATCAATGAATACCACCACAAATTTATCAAGATATGGTCGGAATATTCGATTCATGTAATCCATGAATATTGCCGGTGCATTCGTCAACCTGAAGGACATCACAGTATATTCGTAATGTCCATAACGAGTCTGAAACGGCGTCTTCGGAATATCTTCTTCTCGAACCCGAATCTGGTGATACCCAGACCATAGATCAATCTTGGAAAGTATAGTAGCCCCTTGCAGTTGATCCATGAGATCATCAATCCTTGGCAATAGATACTTATTCTTGATCGTCGCCTTATTCAACTGCCTGTAATCCATACATAGTCGCATGCCTCTGTCTTTCTTCTTAACTAGCAGGACTGGGCTCCCCATGGTGATACACTTGGCCTAATAAATTTCTTTTCTAGGAGTTCTTCAATTTGTTTCTTAAGTTCGGTCAACTCCAAGGGTGACATTCGATATGGCACTATAGATATTGGTCCTGCTCCTAGTACCAATTCAATGGTGAACTCAATTTCCTTCTCGAGAGGAAAATTAGGAATATCTTCAGGGAACACATCGGGATATTCCCTAACAACTGGAATATTATCTAACTTCTGATCAACCTCCGCTACACTGGTTGATAAGAGAATATACCCTTGACTTTTATCCCCATCATGGTATACTATTAAGGAGCTTAAATAAAGGCTTATAGGGATTACTAATTCAAAAGATGAAATAGAGGGAAGCACAATGGATTTATCAGAGCAATCTAGCAGGGCCTGGTTGGCAGAGAGCTAATCCATACCCAAAATAATGTCAAGTCCGGACAAGGGGAGACAAATTAAATTGGCTGAAAAAGTCCGACCTCCTATCTGAAGGGGAATACTCATACAAATATGATGGGTCTTAACGGGCTCACTTGTAGGAGTAGAAACTAGCAAGTCATAGGATAATTCAGAAATAGGTAACTGTAAGGCTAACATGCAATCATGAGAGATGAAAGAGTGAGATACACCTGAATCATATAAAACAGTTAAGGTCTTACCATTCACTTCACACATGTCTTGAATCAAATCTTCTGACTTGTTGACCTCCTGTGCATCCACAGTGAAAACTCATTGGGAGTCGGCTGGGGGTTTCTAGTAGGACATTCATAGATTTTGTGGCCTGGTTTGCCACATCCAAAACAGACATTTTGACCTGCCAAGTAGGGACGGTTGCCATGATTCCTGCCGCACTAGCTACAAGTCTAGTTCCCAAAAGGTCTCTGAGGTCGCTTGCCTTTGTTGCCCGCAGGCTGAAACTTCTTCTGCCGCTAAAAGTTGGGCTTGAAACTTGGGCCTTGCGGAGCTAACCCCCTCTTAAAGTTACTGCCAATTGACCTAGCAGCAACCAACTTCTTATTACAATCCTCCACTAGGCATCACTTGTTCACCAAAGTAGGGAAGTCTCTGATCTCCATTGGTCCTATGGTGGTAAGGATGTCTTCTCTCAGCCCACCTTCGAACTTCATGCATTTCCATGCTTCGTCAGGGTTCCATTGATAAATGGTGGAAAATTTGCACAACTCCTCAAATTTAGCAATGTATTCTGATACACTACTATTCCATTAACGGAGGTGCATGAACTCTAACTCCTTAGCATTGCGGATAGAGGCAGGGAAGTACTTCTGATCAAACGCGTCTCTGAATACATCCCCAGTAATATCTATTTGGGATCCCTCTAATAATCGGCGTGCACCATTCCACTAGAACTCTGCATCTGCTTCTAGCATATAGGTGGCAAAGGTCACCTTCTGACGGTCTATGCAATCTAATACGAAGAAGACCTTCTCCATAGCTTTAACCCACCCATCCACCTTATCTGGGTTAAAGGCTCCCCTGAAGCTGGGTGGGTTGGCCTTCCTGAACTCAACAAATTTGAGGTATTCCAGATCTACCCCAGGGCCATTATGATTCCCTCCAAGACCTACCTCTGGCTGCCTTCCTAGTTGGCCCATCATTTGAGTCACCACAGTCGCCTACTCGTGCATAGTGTATACTATTTCTCGCATGGTGTCCATGAACTCAGTAGATTCCTCTTAGGCTGGGGAAGTTCACAACCTACTTCGCCTTCCAGAAGCTATCAAGTTCTGAACACACAAAACAAGAGTAATTGAGTTGATCAGGCTCAATACTAAGTTTGGTGTGCTAGTAAATAATAGCATAACATTAGCCAATTCTCTTACATGCATCCTATCCATATGGACAAGACTCAGTGCATGATAATATCTATAGAATACAGAGCATATGAGAAGCATAGTCAGTCCAAATCCTCAGGCCTATATTAGGACGAATTGCTCTGATACTAAAAATATAACACCTTACCAAACAAAGTACTATGCTTAAGTCATAATATATTATCCGATAAGTGATTACACGTAGCGAGCTAATTAAATTCTGTTTTCTGTTGCATTATTAATTACCCATGTAGAGATGACTGTTCACTTAACAAATTTTCTGTTTGACAGTAGAATAAATACTGGATAATCGTTGTACCAGAAGTAAAGTAAAATAAATAAAATTGCGAAATAGATGAAATTACTAAAATAGCATCAAATACGTAGATACATATACTTCTGTTTTCAAAGTTGTTAAAAGATACATAAAGCAGTACAGGGTAATAAAATGAGGCCGCTAACATAAAATGAATTGACCTGTCTTTGTGAATAGTAACCTAACTGGTCCCCATAGGACATTTCGTGTACTATACAGCATACACTCAGCTATTGCCTATGGCCCAATACTGTCAAAAAAGGGCCATTCTATACATATCCTACTACCGCACTATACAGGCGCTCTAGGTGGATTCCGAGGAAAGAAATCCATTCGCCATATCGACATCAGCCAAAGTATAATCCATGCTCAGGGTAGAAAACGAGGAAGACGAACTCGCTACCTCCGATGGATCCTCCTCAAACATAGAGGCGGAGGGGATCTGCTCCTGTGGTGAAGCTAGAGGAGCCATGGGAGCTGTAGCCGCTACTGGTGCTACTGCTACTACTACTGCTGGTGGAGAGGGAACGGCTGTGCCATATGGAGGGAGATGGCTATATAAGGGATGGCAGGGTCGAATAGCGGATGCATGAGCAGTACAGCAAAGTCTCTCTAAAAGAAGAAATAAAGGCGAAACTGGCACCTACCGAATATATACACAGAGTCTATGAACGGATCGCGATGGATGTGGAGCTTAGGAAACTCGATGAAAAATGTAACATCCCCATTTTTATCTAAGCTAATTAGCTCGGTGTCTCCGACTAATTAGAGGGGTTAGCGATTAATTAAGAACTAATTGGCTAATCTCGAAAGCAAGGGCTTAGTAAATTAAAGGCAAGTCAACAATTGAGACATAATGTATTAAAAGTTACAATTAAAAGCCTAATTACCCAATCCTTATTAATCCATGATTTAGAACATAAAATCAAGGTGAACTAAGCTAATTAACTAAGAGCATATAAGTATCACATCTTAATCACATCAACCCTCACATCTTCTTACATAATTAATGAGAAAAATCCTTCTCAATTAAAATGTGCTAATGTGTAATTTAAACCAATTGAATTAATTAGCATTTAGATAATTATAACAATTGTAAAAATTTAGAAACTTCCCTTTAATTATTGTTTGAAAGTTTGGTCAAAGCAAGAGCCATATCCAACCATCCATTTGCTTTCTCATCATACACCACTAGATCAAGAGTCCATGTTAGTATATTCCTTGAGTCAAGACAAAAGATCTACTCTCCTCCATCAAGATTGTGACACTTGGACTGATCACAATCATCCAATGCTAATCCTAGGATAGATCATGCTTTTAACCACTTGAAAAGAAACACTACAAGTCTTTACCCAAGTGCTAAGACTCAAAGGAAACACAACTCCCTCTATTGCCCTAAGGTTTTTCCCACTCTCTTACTTGTTGTAAAAAGCAAAGTCATATCACTTCCTCCCCCCTCATTTGCGCCACCTTCAGCCCCCTCTCCCTCCTTAATTCATTTTCATTCCCTCTCTCAAGACACACACAAAGCTCTCACCTCTCTCTAAACCTCTCTTTGTTCTTCCTACTCTTCTTCTTGTTCTTCTTGTTTTTCCTACTCTAAGTCATCACTTTTCCACCACTATCACCCTCATCTTCTATCACCACCCTCATTAACTTATCAAGGATCACATTCTTGGGTCTTTGGTAGAGCAAAATAAACACTCATTTAGCCTCATTTGCTAGCTCAAGAGGAAGGAGGCCATCTCCAACCACTTCATTTTTCAAGCTTCCAAGAGAAACTCATTTGGTAGTGACTCTAACCTACTCTTTTCATGTATTTTTCAAGCTCTAGAACTCCTAAGCTCTTTATAGCTAGGTGGTTTTAGGACTTGCTTCAAGGTCTCATGACCATTTCTTGCTCTATTAGTTTTCTTGTCTTGTTGAAAAATGTTGTCTTGAAGTGAGAATATGTGGCATGATGGTTTTATGTATCTTGCTCTATTTTGTTTTAAAATACTGATTTGGTGACTAAAACCTTGAATATAATAATGAGATAAAACATAAAAATGGTGATTTGAAGTGGTATAACAACATCTCTATAAGTTTGATATGTAAAACTTAAAAACTAGTTAAGCTGGAATTCTGGCAGTCTGTAATGCATGCAGTATAAATCATTTTACAAAACTCAAAATGTAATGAAACTAATTTTCTTGAAAGTAGACTCAAAGAGCTTTCTACACATATAAAATTCATGAAATTTGGATTTAAAATGAGGGAGATATGATTTTTCAAAGTTGGCTGTTTTGTTTAAGTGGGGCTTGTTTTGTTTAAAAATAGACTCAGAGAAGTATATCCACACAAAAATTTGAAGCAAAAAAGTAAAAGATAAAATTATGGTAAATTTTCAAAGTTACTGCTCCACTGTAAAAGTAAAAACTGGTTATGGTAAAAATTAAAGAATAAGGAGAAATAAGCTCTAAAAAATGCCCCTACATTAAGCATTGGAAAAATCTTCATAATTCAACTTAAAAGTTTCAAGAAGGATAATAGATGAAATTGGCCCTATGCCTAACAAAAGAAGTTTACACAAGAGACAATCTCAATTAAAAGCTTGCACCAAATTTATTAAGTTAAGCTCATAAAATGTTGCTTGAGAATATGCCTATATTTATGTGCAAGCATGATGCTATGATGATATGATATGATGATGATGATATGACATGATGATGATGATTATGATAATGATATGTGATATTGGGTTTCTCTGTTTGGCAAAATTTTGGGAAGTTTCGGTCTAGCCGTTATGCTGCCGAAATTCTGCTAAAATTATGGACTTAGACATATTTTGTATCATAAGCTTTAATAAGAAGAAATTTAATTCAAGTAAGTGATCCTTCAAAAGGGAAGGTGACCTAATTTAAGCTCCCCTCACCCACGACTCACATGAGGCATGGCATGACCCAGCTAGTGTAAGTACCGAAATTCTATGGTGGCAACGACCATGGTATGAGCTCATTACCACTTATGTTTAGTGGGTGGAAAGATAAAGTCAAGTTAATAAAAGAAAAGGGACTTCGATCCAAAACCCTAAAAGGGGACGAAGTTAAGAGAATCTTATAGCTTGGACATGCATGTTTTATGTGATTACACTTGTGCTTATGTTTATTATGATACAAATGATTAGAAGATATGTTAAAAATTGAATCCGCTTCGGATATTCATGTTTTCGAAAATCTAAGAATTGGACCTTATGCATGCTCACTGTTTTCATTTATAAAACCGAAGTGGCTGGGACGATGACGACGACACTTTAGTGTTGGGTTCGAGTCGTACTGAGAAATCTTATTTCTCACTCCAGTTATCTTTCCGTCTTGTCACCAGATACCTATGGCACATCTGTGGAGTGGAGCATGGACCCTCCCCACCATGAGTGGGCCTACGATGGGGATGCTCATGCTATTGTGGCTACGACCACCACAGTAGTTCGCACACACTTTTACCTGGGTCGAATTTTTGAAGGAGAGGAGCCAGTTGTCGCGCCAGCCCCTATAGACGTTTCTTCGGCTCACCTTGGACTGCCGTTGGGTCCTTGGGATTTCCCGCCTGAGCCGTTGCCTGACATCGAGATGGAGCCGATGTCACCAGGTTTGCCCGCAGCCGAGTTCTTGCCATCGCCAGAGATCCCTGTGATTGATGTGAGTTCCACGGCCACCCCTAGGGCCGCAGCTGCTTCACCGCCGCTCCCCGAGTATCATCCTGCCACATCTGAGGAGGATCCCTCCGAAGAACGTTCTTCGGTGGCCAGCTATACCCCAGGTCGTCGCGTGCGTCGCATTGAGGTGATCAGTAGGCACCCTCGCATTATCCGTACTCCTTACATCCCCCGAGGCCGAGGAGCGAGGGGGACCAGGCACTCGAGGACTTGAGTCCATCCGATCGAGAGGCACGGAAGGGGTAGAGGAATCAGCATGTGTAACATCCGAGTTCTGATTTCCGACTTCACTTCCAAGCCCATGATTTCCGACTTCATTTTGGGATATCAGTTAGAATAATTATTCCCGATTTCCGAGTTTGCATAGCTGAATTCCCGACTTCATGTATTGGTACGACTTCTGATTTCGTTTAAGTTTGACTATTCCCGATTTGTGTGTTCGTGTTCAACTTTCGGCATTAATTCTGACTTCATGACCTCAGATTTCCGACTTCATCTAGTCTCAAACTCCTGATTTCCGACTTTATCTTATGATATTCTCCGATTTCCAATGTCTACGACTTCCGACTTCATGTCTTAAAAACATTATACCCGGTTTCCGATCTCATCAAATGTAAGATACCGATTTCCGGGTTTAAGTACTTAGGTTTGGAAATGTGATTGAATCACCCGCGTTCCGATCTTAAGCATCCTCATTCCGACCTCAGACCTCATGCTTCATTCGATCTCAGAAGTTATAGATTAACAAAATGGTACGAGAACCGAACTCCGAGTTTAATGTAACGAGTTCCGGCCTTAGTGTTGAACTCCATTGGGATGGACACGAGTTCGGATCCTTGAGCTGATTTCCACAACACACGAGTTCCGATATCCGATCTTATTACAAGGAGTCCCGACTTTGAACTGGGAGTTCCGAGATCATTTGATTGTCAGCTGTATGTCTTCCGACCTCCGACCTTGATTCCAAGTCTCAACATAAACAAGATTTCCTCAAGTCACAAACAAGATGATTATTCTGAATTCCGACTTAACCATGCACGAATTTCGATGTCATGTTCAGATACGCTGGAAGCGAGTTTCACTTCTCTGGCGACGTGGAGAGCAATTTTGACACAAAAGAAGGAGACATGGCTGAACCTTGTCCACAAAATTTCATCCAATCAAAGCCACTCATTCTAACTACCACTTCGAAGCTTTGTCTATATATATATATCCTCCTCCTGCCTCTTCAGCTCATTTCTCACGTTGCTTTCCCTTCCTCACTTCAGCTCTCTTTCCTCTTCTCAACTCTCCCACTCTATCCAGCCTTCAAGTTTCAGCACTTAGCTCAAGTCATACTCCAAAGAGGTAGGATTCTACTTCTATTCTTGAATTCCTTGCACTATGATTGCATGAGATTATACTCTTATTCATCTATTTGATGAATTATTGGATGTATTATGATGGATTATGATGAATTATGATTGAATTAATAGAAGATTTTGAGTTAGAATTATGATTAGAAGGAGAAAATTAGAAGGAGAGAAGAATCAGTATGCTATCTGGATGAAGAATTCCACGGCAATCCGTATGGCGGAGTGTACGGCGCCGTCTACAGCCAGTTAAATCCGATAAAACCATTTTTAGATGAAAGTAGACATTCAGGGCTTTCCATGGAAATATCATATAAGGTTATTGGATTAGTATTGAGGGAGATATGAATTTTTGAAGTTTGACCTAGGGTTCAAGACTTTCATCCGGGCAGAGTGACTTTAGAAGGGTATAACTCACCCTATACAACTCCAAATCGAGTGAAACCAATTTTGTTAGAAAGCTTACACACAGGGGAACACCCCAATATAATATTCCAAGTTTGTTATGGTCTCAATTGTTCCCAGTGATTCGAGGAGGTTGTCCTTTGTCCAATCTAGGCCAAAACAGAGTAGTTCAGAAAGGTAGAATTTCAGGACTTATAACTCGAGGTATACTTAAGCAAATGGAGTGAAACTTCTGGCAAATGAAAGGTTGTCCTGTTAGCTTCAATATGAGGCCAATTTCACATGATTTGAGCTTAGTTTCGATTTTTAGTGAAATTTATACTTCCAGGAGTGTAACTTGGGCTAGTGACTGAACGAGTTGAGGTAAGATTTAAATATCTTGAGTTATATGGATCAAAATGATATGGGACGAAAGGAGTTAGAAAATAGACATATAGAGCTATGATATACCCAAATTTCATATTTAAATGAGTTGAATAGAAATAAAGGTGGTTCATATGAAATTTGGGCAGAACCGACTAGAATGTGGCAGAATGGCCAAAGTGATAGTTTCACAAAGTGACCCAATTGAAGATTTCACAAGTATTAGGGAAACATATAAAGTTTGAGTTGAGGATGGCCAGTTTGATATTGATATATATGTGTTAAATTGATTTATGTTGCTATGACTGAACTGTCTGTGAGAGCTGGCACTATTCATGGGGAAATGGACCTAATCAGATTATCTTTGATTCTGACAAAAGTCTAAAAAGCTATGAATGCTTAGATGTAAGAAAGAATTAGAGTATGAATGGGTATATAGAAACCCTATATTTGAGAATGACATAAGTATAAGATGAGATATATGAAAATAAATGAAGTATATGTATGAGTACACTCAGTATGACTATGCTTGAATAAGCATGAGAATGAAAGAATGTGAATATATTGAATGTGAGTCCCTTCACTTGGAGGCAGTTACTTGAGGTCCCTCCTTGTGAAGGCAGCTTAATAAGATAAAATGTGGGTCCCTTCACTCGGAGGCAGTTATTTGAAATCCCTCCTTGTGAAGGCAGTTAAATGATAAAGACATGGGTCCCTTCACCTGGAGGCAGTTGCACATTGAATCCCTCCTTGTGAAGGCAGCTAAGATTTGGGTCCCTCTATGTTGGAGGCACGTGGTCAGATGAGGTCCCTCTATATTAGAGGCACGTGGGTCCCCTTGTGGGTGAGCCGGTGTGACGACGGTCACGGGTGAAGCTGACGAGCTCACTCCAAGGCTAGGCTGCCCAAGGGCAGTAAATGCACCCTAGGGACGACGATACGTAATGCCTAGGTGTGCCAAGTAAAAGCTAAAGATTAAAGACTAAAGATTAAAGATTAAAGCTTATGCAGATACCCCACTCACATGAGGCATGGCATCGACCTAGCTAGTGTGAGTATAGGGGACAGAACTTACATGAGGCATGGCTTGACCCAGCTAGTGTAAGTACCAAAGGAAGATCCCACATTCCTAAGGAACGTGACATGGCGATCACGCTCTGATGGGGTATGACATGGCGATCATACTCTGGAATGTGGCACGTAAAGATTTTATGATGACAAAGAAAAAGAAAGATGCAGAAAGAAAAGCAAGTTTTATGTATAGGCATAAATTTAAGTATGAGTAAAGTTAGGTGCAGATGTTATGTGTGCATTTAATATGCCACAGTTATTACTCATGGTATTATATTTGAATGGATTTTATGGATTTTCCCCAAATGCTAAGCATATAATTAAAATGAACTTTGCTTCGGATAAGACATTTTTCGAAATGTAAAATTAGACAGCTTATGCATGCATGTTCACCGTTTTCATAATAAACCGAAGCAAACTAGAGATGACAACGATGACATTACATGTGTATTATAGAGAATCCTACTGAGAATTTATAATTCTCACTCCTATTTTCCGTGTTGTCTCCAGAGAGTTCCAAGAGGTATCAGAGTAGCGCTTGTGAAGTTCTTTGTCAGATAAGGTCCGTTCAGGTAACCGTAACAACTCCAGGGTGTGGTACTATGACTTAAGCATAGTACTATACTTGGGAGGGTGTTACAGCATGCATTTACATGGGCCTATTTTTATTTGTGTTCCTTATCCTATGTATTTCATTTTGTAACAAACCCTGTCATATTTGTTTATGTTTGTTATTTTAAGGCCATGGCATGACCATGAGTCTCCTTCTTATGTATTGTCGAATATTGTGAGACCTTATATATGTATTCTTGTTCTAGTAAGATGAATGTATTTCCTTTCTACTTATCCATTGTTTCATTATTTTACGGTTTGTGGGACACGCTCATTTATCGCTATCTTCTCGCTCCAGGCTTTACTTTCCAACACGCTGCAAAGCGATGACGTATTTCAAGAAAAAAAAATTTACCGTATTTTCTGCGTAATTTAATTTCAAAATGAAGTTTAATTTTCTACGAGCATAAGTAACAACTAATAAAATACCGTAATACGACTTAAGCGTAGTATGGGTTTATTAGGGTGTTACAAAAAAGACACCGGTTGCTGCGTTCTCCATGATCTGAGAATAACGCGGAAACATATGGTAGGGTGAAAAATAAAGGTTTCTTAGTAGGAATCCTAAGTCTATACATATCTATCATTGCTGTCATTCTCAGTTATTTCAAATTTTAGTTAATTAAAAGAAAATATTGCATCAACAGGATGTCCTACTCAATTAACTCAATGCATGATAACAGAAATTGTGGATATGCATAAGAAATAATGCACTTGAACTTAACTCATATTTTTCCATTCTTGGTCCCTTGAGAATATATTGGCCATGAGACTCCTAGGTAATAGTCCGCTTTTCAAGATCGAGCTCGCTCCTATAGAGGGTCGCCGGGTTTACTTTCCCCGACTTTTCCACTTATCTATTCCCCTTAACTTTTTTCAGGGGCTGGCCCAAGTCACATGGAAATCCTTCCTCATTCTTATAAGGGTAGCATTGCTTGTCTAATACTGGTCTAATACTTTGACCAATGCATGCATAACTTGTAAATTCATATTAATTGAAATCTCTGCCGAAATTTTGGCAGCATAACGGATCATGTCTGCTTTCCCATGAATAGTGCCAAACAACCAAAAAATTTTAATCAAATAGCAAACCCAATATAAAGCATCATATCTTCAATAGTTGTCACACACAACAAAGTCTTATGAGCAAAGCTTAGGTAGTTAAGTGCAAGTTTTAAAACCTTAAGTCTTAATCTATCTTGCAAGCTTTTAATTTCTATTGATGTTCCCGAGTTTGAGCTTAGGACTGAGTTTCAAGATTGAATTGGGTCTGAGTTTCGAGATTATATAAGTTCCGACTTCCGGGGCTATGTTCGATCTTCGAGATTGATTCTGGGTCGAGTTTTGGAATTACGGGTATAAGAGTTTTAAAGCGTCGTAGTTCTTGACTTCCGAGATGCAGGCATAAGGTTTCATATTCTGGTACCAACTTCCAAGTTTATGTTGAAAAATTCGGACTTCCAGGTTTAGTTATTTTAGGTTTTATATTCTTGTCCTTGACTTTCGATTTCAAAGTGTTTTATGTGCTTGTGATCCCGATCTGTGACCTTAATCCACAATTGGTCTTCCAAGACCTTTATGAGTGTGTTTCCTAAGTTCCAAGTTTCTAACATTGACTATACCCGATCTAGTTTCCTATTCACTAAGTTCCGAGTTCAACATTAAGTATACACGATCTAACTCTCTGTTTGCTAAGTTCGGAGTTTCAATATTAACTAAACTTGATCTAGTATTCATATATGTCTCTAACCAGAATTGAACTCTTAAAAGAGAAAATTCACCAAAAATAGAAATCTAGATGAAATCATATGAAATTTATATCGCCGTAAAGCTAACAAATCAAGCTTTCAAATGAAAGAAGTTGCATATTATTTGAATGAGTATAATTCGAGATATAAGCCCTGAAACTTGACCCTACTAGACTACCCTATTCTAGCCCGGGTTGAACTTCAGGTGAATTCATTGATGTACTGGGGATAGTTGGCAACAAATCTGACTCTATAATTTTTATGAGATATTCCCTCATATGTTAGCTTTCAAACAATGTTGGATTCACTCAATTTGGATTGTGTAGGGTGAGTTATGCCCTTCTCAACTCACATTGCCCGGATGAAAGTCCTAATTTCTAGGTCAAATTTCAAAAATTCATAACTAGTTCTATACTAATCCAATGGCCTTATATTAAATATGTATGGAAATCCCTAAATGTCTAGTTTCTCATAAAAATAGATTCATGAAATTTAAATAGCTATAGGCGGAGTCGTACACTCCGCCGTACGGATCGCTGAGGAAAAACCCTAATAGCTTCTTGAGTTTTCTCTTCTCTTCAAGTTCTTTTGTACCAATTCCAACTCTATTCATAGTACACATGCAAATTCAATCATAAATCATCATCATCACTCCAAATCACATTAATATCATGAGGAAAACAAGATCCCCACACAGCCCCAAAACAAAAAAAAACAAGAAGAGAAGTTGGATTCCTACCTTGCCTAAGTGTGATTCTTGTTAGATTTGTGGTTGGAGTTGAAGAAATCTTGTTGTCGCTTAAAGGTTTGTTGGAGAAAAAGATGTTATGAGTTGAGATGAGATGAGATGATGGAGAAAAGAGTGGAGAGGGGTCAGTATATATGGACCGAAATTTCCAAGGGCAGAAAAAGAGAAATTTAAAAATTTCTAAAGTAAGTTACATGTGATTGGTGGATTTGAGTAGGTTATTCAACTTGGTTTGGCAGCCCATATGGAGGGCTGAGATGGCCCCATTTGCATAGGTAAGTGGGCTAAATCTTGGCCATCCATTCTAGGGTTCTCACAGTATAATTTCTATTGATCCAATTCTGACAGCTTAAATTACCGAAATCTTACTGATTTCTCTTAAATCGGCAAAATGGTTTTAGAAAAATTCTGTGAGGTTTCCTATGTTCCTAATCTAATTCCATCAAGCCTAATCACTTATAAATCACACTTAATTGGCTTTAAGTGAACGCTTAATCGAATTCTGATTAATCTCAATTATTTGATGAAAACCGAAAAACTCGGTTATTAACGATAAAATTTTTCGGACGTTACAATCAAGAGTTTAATTACATTCATACATACATGTTATTTATTCTGTTGCATTTATGTTTAGATCCTTTCCTTATGTAGTAAGTGTATGAATAAAATGAACTCTGCTTCGGACAATATGTTTTTGAACCATAAAATTGAACAATTTATATAACATGTTCACATTTTTCATAATAAACTGAAGCAGTTGGAAATAATATTGATGACACTATGTGTGACAATTTGGAGACTCATACTGAGAATTTTAAATTCTCACTCCTATGTTTAATTTTATATTATCTCCAAATAATTCAAGAAACTTTGAAGATGTTATCCTAGGTGGAGTTGACTAGGATGCATGGAGACGGCCGAAAGTTGCTGTCAAACAAGGTCCGTTCAAGAAACAGTAACAACTCCTGAATACGGTATTATGACTTAAGCATAGTACTGTATTTAGGAGGGTGTTATAAAGATAATTGAAAAAGGTGAAGGTCTGGTGGTGTTTTAATAAAATTTTTGTGATGAACTTGAGAGGCAATGGAGGAGGAAGGGGGAAGGAGAGGCTGCACAATTTGGGGGTGCTTGGGACTGATAGGAAGGCTTCTAAAGTGTGTGGTGGTCAGCCTAAGTAAGTCCTTTTATAGATAAAAGGTGATTTTAATTAGTTTTAATCACATAATTAGTTATTGACTTAACTAGGTAGTTTTGTTAACTAATTAAACCACCAATGATTAATTAACCTAACCACCAAACCAAACTGATTTAGACATGATATACTACTCATATTATATGGTGATTAAGTTTTAAGACAAGATTAAAATGGTTTATCACTTAATTAGTGCTTAATTAGTGATTTGCCTAAAAATTGATTTAGACAACTTAAGCTTTAATTAATAAAATAATTAACAAAAAATTAAATTTTTTTAACCTATTATTAAATCCATGTTTAATTATGTGTTAGAAGGTATTCTGAATTTTTTCAGAATTTGTTTTTTTTTTTAGTGAATTTTGGCCTTAATTATGCCCTTTTTGGGTTAAATAACATAATTAATTATTTATAAATTAAATAATAAAATTTATGAGGCAGCCCCATGTGCATAGCACACCATTTAGATCAAAGTAGGGGACAAAATTAGCTTAGTAAAAGATTGGTTAAAAAATAAGTTAAATTAGTAAAAGTTAATTAATGTAAAGTTGTTTTGATAATGACATCTGCTTGAAATTTGACTAATATTCATCCTAGTCTGATTTGATCTAAACCAAGGGGTTAGATGCTAGTTAGGGCATGGTTAGGGTTGTAGTTAGGGTTAGGGTTAGGGTTTCCATTTTTATTCAATTTATTTTATACTTTATGAAGGAATTATGGCCTTTTTGGTACATTAAGGCCCAAATTTAATTCAAAAATGGTGTAGCCCAATTCAGCCACTGCAAGGACCAATTAGAGGTCCACTCACATGATCCTTCAAGCCCAGGCCCAGAACTCCACTAATTCTTTGCCACACTGCAAGTTAAAGGGGTCTTATAAGGTTTTCAAGGCTCGTTTTGCACCGCAATAAGGTTATTTTTGTGTAATTATGCAAATATTGGTCAAATTTGCTAAAAATTGATTTTTATCTTAAAAATATATTAAAAATGTATTTGTAATTTTTTGAGAATTTTTCGGGGTCTTCCGGGTAGTTTTCGACCTTTAGTAAGCCCTTTAGTATTTTTTGTCGGAGCTTCTACTATATTTTCTATTCTCTGTAACTAATGATATTTTCATAATTTTGAACAAATCTAAGGGTATCCCATGTCATTTCATACTTGGATACCTCCGTGGCTTAATTGGCTAAGATTTAAGTTTCTATAGTTCTACTATGTTATTCTGCTTTACTTAAACTCCTATCCTGCTAGTTCTATTGATATAGAGACCTATATGTCATTTTCTAAAAGGTTTTGGGGTCAAACTAGAAATAACTTCTGGGGTTTAAGTGTAAATACCAAAAATTCTGGGATAATTTTGTAAATAGCAAAAGTTTACACATAAGGGCATTTTCATCATTTCCTTTTTTTAGTATATGGCTGTGCTATATTTCAACAGAAATGTTACACTACCTTATGATTCTAAATGTGAGGATCATCATGTCATAGTGCTGATTGAGAAATTCTCACATTACCTAAGTGAAATAATTCAAAGTTTCTGTTATGTTATATTAAAAAAAATGGAGATGTTGCACATGGCCTAATGGTGGGGTTGCCACCCAATCATGGCTTTCCCTCTGAGATCGGCCTAACAAGAACATTTTTTAATTCTTTGAAGAGTCATATCAAGAGTTCAAACACTACTACTTTAAAGTTCCTACGAAACTGAGTGTCTACCTTTTTTACATGACTTTGGAAATTAACCTCCCAGTATAACTATTTATTGGAATAAAAATAATATGAGAATAAAGATAGAGATAAGCAAATATGTCCCTTGAACAGGGACATTATAGATGTCTTACTAGAGAGTTAGGGGGAGAAAAATCTCAATCTAAGAACACTTTTAGAAGTAGACTAGGAGACCACAAAGGCCAATGTGATTTGCATTATATCATCACATTGAGAGCAACATGGCACCCAAGGCCAAGGTTGCTACTCTCCACCACAAGATCATCGTCAAAGTGCAATCTAAGGTAAAAGAAACTAAAAATTTGTCTTCCAAAGAGAATAGTTTTGAAGCCTCTATTTGTAACACCCCCATTTGTAATACCCTAGTATGAGTTGTAGTGATCTGTTGATATTGGGCCCTGAAAATTTAGTCTAAACCCTATGCCTCCTTGGAGGGCTATAGGATTGAGATATTTTCTTAAGATCAAAAGTCCCTGTAATGGTTCCCTGGGCATCAATGAGTTGAAGAGGGATTTTTAATGAATTTTAGGGAATGGGTAAACCCTTCGATTTCAACCCTCAAGTTTATAAAAATGCGAGTTTTTGGAGGATTGAACTAAAACCCAAAAGTTGGATTCCGAATGTTAAGGATTTTGAATTTTTGGATATTTTTATTGAATCCAAATGGGGAGTATTTCCTTATTTACATTTATGTTTTAAAGTTATTAGCTTCAAGTTAAGAAATGTAAATAAGTGTATGATACCCATGTCTCCAAGCTGTGAGTCTGTTCTGAGTTTTTCTGATGCTGCATTTTTTCCTGTGGTAATCGATTACAAAGGGCTTGTAATCGATTACCAGTGGCTGATGATATTCGAAGATAAAGTTTTCTTCACTTGTAATCGATTACGTAATCAATTACATATGGCTGAATGGGTTCTTAGGTTCCTGATGCTCTATGGTAATCGATTACATGGTCTTGTAATCGATTACAATTTTTGGATTCTTGGTAATCGATTACAAGGAGTTGTAATCGATTACCGGTCGCCTATATAACTTTCTGGAACGCTCTCTCTCTCATTTCTCGCAATTTTTCTCTCTCTAAAACTCGAAAATGTCTCTTTCTCTGTGTCTCTCTACCTCCATGGATGAGCTTGGGGCTTAGAGGAGAAGGAAATCGAAACCCACCACAATTCTCACTCCCATTAGCTTCCTAAAGGTAAATCTAACATCCTTCCTCCTTCCTTTTCCAAGAAATTCGAATCTCTACTTAGATTGAAGTTGTTCTTGAACCCTAAGTTAGGAATTGGGGGATTTTATGTTTTGGGAGTAATTACTATTAATTCCTTGTGTCAACAACTGATGGTTAGTAAATCTATCGGAATTTGACTCCAATGACCACTATATGAGCCCCGGAGCTCCGTAGGATCGAATTTCACCTTTGGGCTAGTGAACTGTGAGTAGATAGTCTATTTCTATCTTAGTTTCCAACGTATTTTGTATATGTTTATATAGATATATATGTGTGTGTGTGTACAAATGATTTGGCATATCTTAGAATTACGATTTAAACTTGGTAGCCTATTCATTCAAAATTTACCACATGAGACAATGATTGGATTTTCAAAAAGTATAGTAATTGTTATATTGGTTCCTATTAAACTTTGGAAAATGAAGATTGTTTTGAAAGCATTTGATGTACTTGATGGTCTATAGCTTGGTATGGACTTGCTCTGCATCTGAATTGTGAATGACTGAGTAAGAGATAAAATGAAAGGTTTTCTGAATAAAGCTTTATTTTCTCTGAGGATACGATTTTATGTTTTATTTATGATATATTGCTATGTTTTATGAGAATTATTAGTATATGTATGTATAATGAAAAGGAAGGACTTAGGAAGTCTAGACCGGGATCTGTCTGCTAATGGCAATAGACGTTAGCCCTAGTACACCTTGAATTATGAATTTCACAGCTACTCAAGGGAGTGGTGCGTGCCTGATATTCACTGCCATACATATAGTGTGGTGCGTGCCTGATATTCACAGCCACTCTAATAGTGGTGCGTGCCTGATTTCGGGACTCGCACGAAGGAAGGGCCACCTAAGTGTGATTCTTGCCTGATTATCCTAGAATAGATGGACTCTGTGTTTTTGGAAAGGAAAATTTGGATAATGTTGGATTAAGGTTTCTATTTCGGTTTTATTATACATATTATAGTATTACCTTAATATTTACAAGTTTGCACATTGTCTTATGTGAGTTAGGGACATTCTATTTCTCACTGAGTTTCATAAACTCACTCTGTTGTTTCATTTTCTTTTTAGTTGCAGGTGTTCCATTGATTTGGGCATTTGTTCCTCAATAGAGTATTTCTGTTATCTCGGTGAGCCCTTCTCTATTCAAGGGCAATTTGTAAATTATTTAAGTTTAAGAAGCTCTTAGTTTATGGTAGCTCCATAGTACTACAGGTAGGGTCCGGTCTTGTCCTGATTGTATTGTTGCTATTGTTGTATTTTATTTATGTGTATCAAAATTGTTGGATTTTCTAAAGGATTGGGATTATGTGTTTGAACTAAAGTTGTTTAAAAGAATTGATTTTCGAAAGAATTGAAGTTATGTATTTTGGACGGATATTTGTAATTATATATTTTACTTTTATACTATGTGCTGTGGGGTGCATTCTAAGAATGTCAGGATCCCCAATGGATTGTGTGTTTGTGTTTCTTTGTACAGGGAGAAGCTCTGTATTTGGGGAATAATCTTGAATACAGAGGAGACTCTACCAAAATTTTATAGAAAATTCTGTGGTGGAAGGCTTGAGTTGGGACTTGTCCTTATGCGCTGGTCATGCCCCGGGTTAGGACGTGACACCATTTTTCTTAATATAGCATAATAAGAACTTTGATTTATTTTACTTAAGCAGTGTGAGAATTTCTCAAGCAGCACTATGTCATGGCAATCCTCACACTAAGAACTGTAGGGCAGTAAAACACTGCCATTGAAAATATAGCACTTCTATATACTAAAAGTTAAGAAAAGATGAAAATGCTCTTATAGTGTAAACTTTTGTTATTTATAGATTTGCCCTAGAATTTTTAGTAATTACACTTAGAGCCCAAAAGTTATTTCTGGTTTGATCCCAAAACTTTTAGAAAATGATATTTAGGCCCTTGCATCAAGTAGAATTAGCAGAATAGGAGTTTAAGTATAGCATAATAATATAGCGAAGCCGTAGAAACCTAAATCTTAGCCAATTGAGCCTTGGAGGTATGCAAGTGTGAAATAACATGGAATACCCTTGGACTTGCTTAAAATTACAAAAATGCTATTAATTATAAAAAATAGAAAATACAATAGAAACTCCGATAGAAAACACTAAAGGGCTTATGGAAGGCCAAAAATTGTTTGAAAAACCCTGAAAAATTCCAGAAATAACATATTTTGAAGATAAATATTAATTTTTAGCAAAATTAAGCAATATTTACATATTTACACAAAACAAACCTCACTGAGGTGCAAAACAGGCTTTCAAAATCCTATAAGATCACTTTAACTTGCAGTATGGCAAAGAATCAATGGAGTTCCGGGCCTGGCCTTGATGAACTACATGATTGGGCTTCCAAATGGGCCTTGGCAGCCATTGGATTGGACTCATCAGTTTTTGAAACAATTTTGGACCTAATTACACTAAAAAGGCTAAATTTGCTTCATAAAACCTAAAATAAATTAAATTTAAAATATAAAATCATAAGCCTTAGCCCATGGACACCCCAAGCTGCCCCTCCAACCCCTTGATTCAGTTTTAGGCAGAATGTGAAAAGGATTAGTGAGTTTTTACCAAGTGACATCATCTAGTCAACATTTTATTAATTAATCTTTTACTAAATCTTTCAACTTTGACCCAAATCTTTTACTAAGTGATTCTTGTCTCCCAAACCAGCCAAGGCAGTGGAGCACAACTCATGGATAGTTGTAACAGTTTTTTATTTTTATTTTAGATAATTAATTATGTTAATTAACTTAAAATAGCTTAATTAAGGTAAAAATTCACTAAAAATACTAAAAATTATAGAAAAATTCTGAAAAAAATCAAGGATATCATCTAACACATATTTAATCATGTATTTGATGATAGATTATAGAAATTTAATTATTTGCTAATTATTTTGTTAATTAAAGCTTAAATTGTCTAATATAGATTTAAGTAAAATTGCTAATTATGCACCAAATAAGCCTCAAACCACTTTAATCCTTTCTTAAACCTCAACCAACACATAAGATAAGTATTATAGTACTTCTAAATTAGTTTTAATTGGTTGTTAAATTAAGCAATCATTGGTGACACAATTAACCAATTAAACTACCTAATTAGGACAAAACTAACATATGATTAAGTTTAATTAATTCTGCCCTTTTTCTATAAATCGACACACACCCTCACACTTTAGAGACATCCTCCTCAACCCCAAGGCCGCAACCCTTTCCTCCTTCTTCTTCCACCATTTTCTCTTAAAAACTCCAAGAAACCTCCATTGAAACACCACCTAAACTCCATCAATTTGCATCACCCTTAAACATCAACATTCCTCACACCTCTAACTTGTGGTTCATCCCTCAAAAGGAGTTTAGAAAGGTTGCAAAACTGTAGGTCCAGCCCTTGCATAAATCAAGTTCAAACACCATAACACAAGTAGGGTTTTCTTTTTCACTCTTTAGGATTCATGCATGTGTTTTATGTGGTTCTTTGTGTTATTTAAAGCTTTTAACTTCATATTTCATAATATATGTTCATCCTCTAAGTTTCTAGAATTTTATCAAAGGTTGAGGTTTCAAGAGTTTCTTTTAAGGATTTGAAGTTTTATTTATATATATTCTTGAGTTTTGATGCTCAAAAGCATGTTTCTTTGCATGTTTGTGACTTAAATCACCTTGTTCTTGCTCATGTGACTTTTGGCCATAGCTAGGGCTAAGGATGATGGTTTTGTTTCATTAATTTCCATAATGTTTCTATGTCTTTTTTATGATGCTTTAAGTGTTAGAGCATGCTACCATGAGTTTTGGGTGATTAAAGTTCAATAATATTTCAATATGGTAATGAACCTCACAGCCTCACCAACGGCAGTGGGTGACTCTTGTGTGTTCATGTGTTCCTATGTGTTCTTAGAGTTTATAGATGATGAATTAATGTCTTAATATATTGCACTCGTTCTATAGTAGCTAGATTATTATATAGTTGCAATTTGAGACATGAACTTGTAATTTTCTCATATGTATGTTCACTGCCTTGCTCATGTGTGCAATTTCCAGCATGGTTCTTGCATGTTTAAAGTAATAAAAATTGTGGTTTTGATGTCACATAACTTATAGATTGATATTATGTGCCTATATGTTAATTCTACATGAGTTTGGTGCATGAAACTTATGTTTCTAATTGGTTTTGTGGGCTGCCCTATTTTGGGTAGCACCTTAACTCAATTTATCCCATGTATTTTGAGCATTTAAAAGGTTGGTTTTGAACCTTAATCGATACACTATCACTTGTTTAAGCTTTTGAATTAGTACGTGCAAGATATATGTTATTTTCTTACTAGTTACATTTGATGCACATGAACATGTTCAATTACATATTTTGTACCCTTTGAGCTATAACTCTTTGACATGGTTTTGAAATGTTTTATTGTCCTTAAATTGATGGTTTGATGCTTAAGAATCTATATTATCATGTCATGAGTTTACTTGCTAAGTTTCTTGAATCTTGGAGTTGATTTCCATAATTAAAAGTTGAGTTTCAAATCTACCCTGTTTTGGCCAGGGAGATTTTCAAGGTTATTTCTGTTATTTTATTATTTTATAAACTTGGTTTGGTGTCTCATATCATGTATTTTTACTTGATGAAGTATTGTGCACAAGTTTAAGAAGTTTCGAAATAAAATACCTTGTTTATGGCCATATATAAGGCTTCAGCCATATACTCCCTTTTTACATGAAAGTTGTTTTAATCCTTTTACTATATTGAGATGTTTTCAAACCTTTGAGCATGTTTGAAATAGTGTTGTTTATGTGATAGTTTCTTTTGGAACCATTAAGACTTAGCAAGCTCCTCAAAGACACTTAAAACTTACTAAAATGAATCATGACCTATGCTATGGAGTTTATGACTTCATGGATCTTGACCTATGTTATTGGACTTTGTATGAACTTATTTGGACTGTTTATGAGACCTTGAGACTTGCATTAGATGTATTTGAGGCCATTTCTAGTCATACTTATGCATTGGAGTACCTATGCTTGGACATTGGACTATGGACTTTGGACTATGTCTATGGACATTGGACTTAAGCACACTTTTAATCACACTAATAAACATTATTCATGAAGATGTAAGTTAAAGGTCCCATTATAAATGTCATAAAAACTAGCTAGTTCCTTGCTTGAATTGGTTTTCTAAGCTTGGGTTTAAGAACAAATGTCTTCTTGAACTATTCCTTGAGATTTGTTTTTGGAACTTCATTTGCATAAGAATACGTCCAATTTTCTTAATATGAGTTTATACATGAAAGCTTAGTTGAATTATGTGTTACTATATGTGTTCTTGTATTATCCTATGTCTAAATGCCTTTAAATTATGCATGCTATGGTACATAGAATTTCTTAGCTTGAATTGAGTGTGATGTGAAATTGGTGAATTATGCACAAGAATATGATCATGAAATTAATTTAGAGATTAATAGCATATGCTTTGATTGTTGATTGTTGATTGATGGCATTATAAATTGAATATGAGAATATGTTTAGCATGGTATTGAGTATGTTCGAATATGAGCATAAAAATTGGCTTTGAATATGTGCTATTACAGGTGCATATGTGATATGAGTTATATATGCTCAAAGCTTTGGAATTGATACTAACATAAAGGATTATGATATTCGATTTGGATTGGTTATGACAAGGAATTATTAGAATAAGCATATGAACGTGATTATGATTCTTCATGGCAATTGCTTTGATAGACTGGAATTTCTTAATTAATGGCATTACGTATTGAGCATGATAGTTATGTGCACTATGTGATAAACATGAGACCAATTGTGTGCACTATGTGTTGGGCTACTATGTGAAAGTAAATGAATCAATGACACCTCAGGCCCTGCCATGCTAGCAGACAAGGACTTGGTGCTAATTCTCTAGCACCTCGGGCCTCTAGTTCAAGCATGGAAATAATCATACAATAGATAAAGATGCTTTATTTTGATAGATTAAGTTACCAAATAAAAGCAAATAAGTTACATGCTCATGAATGCATGACTTGATACACCTTCTCATTTACTTTCTTATTTAGCATATGCCTTTAATCTTTATTAACGTTGGAAAGATTGGTCTGGGAAATGAGCTCATTTCGTGACTGTGATCACACAGTACTAATCGACAAGGGGATCCACGTGTCTCTAAATTGGAGGGAACTCATTTTGGCCAACTGCCTCCAAAGTAGAAGAATCTAATAGTTTTATTATAACTGTCTTTGAGTAGAGGAATCTCGTAACAGCTTCCAAGCGAAAGGATCTCATAATCTGAATATATAACTGCCTTCACATGGAGGGATCTCATAACTACCTCCAAGTGAAAGGGATCTCATAATCTTGATTATAATTGCCTTTACGTGGAGAGATCTCATAATTGCCTCTAAGTGAAGGGATCTCATCTTCTCATATTATTAACATGCATTATCTATTCATATGCTTATATGCATTCCTTAGTCATAATGATTCATGGAGATGTTTGAATTTCCATATGCTCATGCCATATACTTACTTTTAAAACATTTCTACCAAAAATTTGATAGTATGATAGCTATAATATGAGAGTCCCCAAAGTTTACAATAGTAGATAAAATAGTCAATCATAGGAAAGAACCATTCCAACACATGAATCAAGATTTATCTCTATTACATACATATTCACATAAGGCAAGAAATGCCTCATCATAAGAATTCCAAGGAATAGCAGTACCTTGGTATATATATATATATATATATATCAACATTGCAGTGAAATTAGCATCTAATCTATTTTCTTTCAATTAGACTTGGTTTTACATAGTTTGGAAACCTTTAAGTGAAGTTGTGGGTAATTTAACTACAAACTCGACTTAAGTTCCTCAAATTATGCCTGAACTTTCAAGTTTTGCCAAAATTTTAATTTAAATTCTTTTGATTTCAACTTGTATAGAAATATTGCTCTATTAGTTTATTTTCAAACCTTTTTGAACCCTACTAAGTTTTGATAAGTATAAATTAATATATTTACTTTTAATTCACTGCTACCCTATTTTGGGGCATATTTGGATATAAAAAATGGGAAAGTCACAAAAAATCCATTTCTTATCATTTTGCTCTAAAACTTTATATGATTACAGCCACTTGAACCCTCTTTCAAATCAATTAAGCCATCTTCAATTTAGTTAAGCAGAGCTTAAGTTATAAGCTCGACATTATGGCTATCCTATTTCGATACTCACAAAACATGGGGTAACTTCATGAAATTATTAGGAGCAATCCACTAGGGGTTTAAATGTAAAAATTTATAGGCTTATTCGCTATGTGTTAGTTTTTTAGCAAAATTGGTTGTATGGGTCAAGTTGTACCCATTAGATCACATCTTGCTCTAGTATGTGTTACTTTGCCTATAGTCTAATTCAAAAATTTATAATTTGTCCATCTTAAGTCTAATTGACCACAAATTTCATGGGTATACTCTTCTATGAGTTAAGTTTCATCTAAAATTGGTTTCACTTCAATTGAGGGTCCCTAGCTCTAGATATAGTCCATGAATCCAACAGTACTGAGGGTTATCCTAGTTGTCCTATTTTATGTTTTTGAACATCATTGAGTCCCTAGTTTGTTTCCTTCACTAACACAAGTTTCACTAGTTCCAACTCATTATTATGACCTAAAGAACATCATTCTCAACCAATATTTATGAGAAAGAGAAAAAATGAAAACCCTATCTCATCTAGCCATATAACCACATATAAACTTCCAAGTTTATGGGAGTTTCAAGTCTTGTCTCCCCTGTAAAACTCCCTTGGAGCCACAAACTACACTTAAACCCTTCTCTTTTTCTTCTTGGCTAAAGTTGAATATTACCCAAAAGGGAGAGATTTTTGCTTCTAAATAGTTTGAGATAGGAAACAAGTTCAAGAATCAAATAGACTTTGAAGGTACAAGGAAGAACTAAGGGTTTTATGAGATGGTGTAAGCAAAAATGAAGAAGAAAGGACAGGGAGAGAGGTTTAGCTAGTGCAAGGAGAAAAAGAGAAAAATCTGAAAATTTCCTAGGGTTTCTAAGAGTATTTAACCTAAACTTTTAGAAAAAAGGTGAGCGGTGACCACTATTAACAAGTGGCCCACATTGCTCCATAAAATTTGGTTGTGTCATATAATGGGTGTGTTTTCCTAATAATTAAACTCTTATATTTTAAGTTCCTACTGGATCAATTTGTTAAACTATTCTTAAAATTTTTACAGTGCGATTAAAATTTTATTTCCGTAGAAATTCTAACTATACGCTGCTATTTCTTATACTATCCTACACTCTCATCTCCATTTTATAAATTTAGTGTTAATTAATCTCTAATAATGTTAATTATAGACTTAGTTAAATTGGGGTGTTACACACTTGCCCTGTCCTTGATTTTAAAATTACACCTACCCCCTTAAGAGTAAGCAAACATGTACAAGAGAAGAACACTCTAAATTCTGAAACTGAATAAAACCCATTACAAAAGCAAGGTCTGATGTTAAACTAGTGGCAACAGTAGGATAAGGGGCTTAATTCCTTCTTCAAAAGTTTTGGTCATGTCAAAGGGTTTCATGCTTCTCATTCTTTTATCCACTATTTTTTTTTTATCAAGTCATAGATACACTGTTTGTTTTTTCATCATTTGGAGTTGTTTTGGAGCGCGCATTTGCGAAAGTGGTGCTGGAAAGCATGGAAAGGTAGTGCCAAAATCTTTTATTTTGAGTCATGTAGTAGCCTTTGGAGGTTCTATTGTGTCCTAAGTTAGTGTTTGAGGTCTTTGGCTTTATGTGCAACAAGAATCTGTTTTTGATTTTGAGTATGTTTTGTTGAGTTTTTTTTTTTTTTGATTTTGTGATTTTGTGTTTGAATGTGAATATAACAGTAGTGAACAAGACATAACAATATGGGGACTCAGAATTTGGTGGTTGAACTTGGTGGAATAGGATGGTGAGAATGAAGGTTGAATATGGGTCATGAGGCGTAATATTCAAATAAAAGTTGAAAAAAAAAGAGTATAAAAATCAATTTATATGTTTTAGTCATATACAACTCATGTCATGTGCCACTAAAGGTAAAAGGTGTCACTTGTAACATTCCCACTTTCGTAAACAGAACGTAATAGGAACTTTGAATTATTTCCCTTAGGCAGTGTGAGAATTTCTCAGGCAGCACTATGCCATGACGATCCTCACACTTGGAAGTATAAGGTAGTGTAAAATTGCCATTGAGAATATGGCACTGCCATATGTTTAAAATTAGGAAATGACAAAAGTGCCCCTGCAAACTTTTGTTAATCGCGGTGATACCCTGAATTTTTAGAAATTATGTTTTGACCCCAAAGAATTATTTCCATAACAACCCTTGAACTTTTTATAAAATGACTTTTGTGTCCACCCTATAACTTTTCATAAAATGACGCTTATGTCCCCACATCTATAGGATTAGCAGAATGGGGTTTTAAACGGAGCAGAATCACGTGGTGAAAGCGTAGGAGTTTAAATCTCTGCCGATTGGGCCATGGAGGCAGTCTAGTGTGAAATGATGTGGGGTGCCCCTGGACTTGCTCAAAATTACGAAAATACCATTAGTTACAGAAAATTGGAAATAGAAAGGCTCCGGATTTACGAAAATGTCTAATTTACTCCGTTAATTCACTTATTCGGTTTCAATAGTTATGTAAGGGCAATTAGAGGTTAAGTAAATATTAATCAAGAGTTAACTAGATATTAGTTAGAGAGATTAGGCTTAAGATAAATTAAAAATGAACATGTAGACATCTTACAAAACTATTAAGTAACGTTTGACCGGTTTGGAGAAAATCAGCGAAGATTCGGTGTTTTAAACCACCAGAATCGAACCAGTAAAATTTTCTACTGGAATCCCTCACTTAAATGGCTGAAATTCAGCCTCTCCTACCACATATGAGTGGCGCCAAGTGTTGCTCTAGATAGTGGGAAAACTTGGCTTTACCTTCATCAGATTTTTATCGTTTTTGCCTAGTTATTCGGTTTTATCAACTACTTAAGATTAATTAGCATTCGATTAAATTTTCACTTAAAGCCAATTGAGTGTGGATTAGAATGATTAGGTATAATGGAATTAGATTAGAACCATAGGAAACTTCATAGGATTTTTCTAAAACCGGTTTACCGATTTAAGGGAAATCGGTAAGATTTCGATATTTTAAACTGTCGGAACCGGATCAGCAGAAATTATGCCATGAGTGCCCTAGGATCAATGACTAAGATTTAGCCAAACAAACCACCCAAGTGGCGCCTTGGTAGCCCTTGATGATGGGGAGTAAACCAGATTTTATGACTAAGATTAGGTCCACCAATCATAATCAAGCAACCTTCAAATATCTTCACCTTATTCTCCTTGTCTCCTCATCAATTTTCGTCCTCCTTCTCCAGCTGCTGAAGGTCATCTCCTTCTCTTCTCTTTACTCTCATTTCCACTCCATTCTCATCTATTTTCAAGTCTCATCACAAGTTGCTTTCATCAAAGACACAAAATCCACCCAAATTCAACTAGACAAGGTAGGAAATCCTACTTCTTCTCTTGTTTCTCTGATTTGGGGCTGCATGTTGGGCATGCATAATCTGAGATGTTGGTGTTTTATAGAGTGATGATGATGTTTTATAACTGATTTTGCATGTATGTTGTGATTAAAATTGGAATTGAGGGCAAATAGCTTGAAGGAAGAAGACAAATCTAGAGGCTGTTAGGGTTTTCCCTCGGTGGTCCGTACCACAGAGTGTACGACTCCACCTACTACCGTTTAAATCTGATGAAACCATTTTTAAATGAAACTAGACATCCAGGGCTTTCCATACATATAAAATATAATGCCATTGGATTAGTATAAGATTAGTTATGAATTTTTGAAGTTAGACCTAGAAATCTGGGTTCTCACCCAGACAGCATGGGTTGAGAAGGGTGTAACTCACCCTATACAACCTCAAATTGAGTGCAACTAAAGTTGTTTGAAAGCTAACACATGATAGAACATCCCATAAAAATTTCAAAATTTAATTGGTTGCCATTTGTTCCCAGCACATCAATGAAATTGGCATAGGTTTAAACTAGCCTAGAACAGGATAGCCCAGTAGGGTAATGTTTCGAGACTCATAACTCAAAATCTACATAGGAAAATGACATGAAACTTAACTCATTTTAAAGCTTGTTGTGTTAGCTTTATTTTGATATAAAATTTGCATGATTTCACCTAGTTTTCAATTTTTAGTGAAATTTCTTCTATAGGAACCCAATTTTGGCTAAGAACAGGACATGCTAAGATAAAATATTTATATCTTGAGTTATACAATTCAAAATGAGATGGGACTAAAGGGATTAGAAACTAGGCATATAAGGCTGTAACATATCCAAAAATGAGATTTAAATAAGTTGAATTGAATGAAAATTGGGGCATGCCAAATTCGGGCAGAACAGGGAGGAACAAATTGAAACCTTAATGATGTTTGATTTGGAATTATTGAATGATGCTATGAATATATGTATGTAATTGCTAGTCTATTCTGAAATTGCAAGTTTGTATATTTGTACTGGTTGCCTAGCACTATTCATAGGGAAGCGGACTCGATCTGTTATGCTGCCGAATTTTCGGCAGGAATTTATGAAAACTTATGCTATGGATGATTATGCTTTAAATATATTTACATTTACATGTCATATTCATGTACATCATGCATGCAAGTATATATTTAGAACATGATATGATATATAAAGTATGAGACATACTCATGAATGCACAAAGCGTCTGCATGTATGACAAGATATGAAAAGAAAAAGATAATAAGAACTTGCAAAAAAGACGTACTAAGCTACCACGTGAGGCATGGCATAGACTCAGCTAGTGTGGGACAGGCAGTCTATCTAAGACTTAGGTCGACCAGGCCAGATTTAAGGGAATAGGCGGTGTGAGGTCGGGAAAGTAAACCCGTCACTCATGTATAGACGAGCTCGGACCGAAAAGCGAGCTATCACCCAGGGTGAGAGAGGCCATTGACTCAGGGGACCAAGTCTGAGAAAGAGCAAGATCAAGTTGCAAGTTAAAGAAAGATACGAATTAAGTCAAGTGCACTTGCATACAGACAAGTACAAGCATCTTTATGTGCATCTTCAGTTATCCCATTAAGTCATATGGTTATTAAGATTCTTGTTGAAGCATATTGCACTATTTGTATTTCTATGTTTGTCATATAATATGGCAAGTGATTGTTAAAACATAACCCGCTTCGAGAAAGATGTTTTCCACTTAAAATTGAACCACTGTTTGTGTATATGTGCTCATATTTTCATAATAAATCGAAACGGCTGGAATGTTTATGATAGCACTGTATGAGAATAGTTCATGTTTACCTACTGAGAACCTTAGGTTCTCACTGCCTGCTTGCATGTTTTTCTTTTCCGTAAACATTCCAGCACCCAAGTTGGAAACCAAGTGCGAGGCAGAATACAGGGCCATTCATGGAGCAAGAATTGGGCGTAAGCCAGATCAAGAGACCATTGAAGCTAGTAACGACTAGTCAGAAGTAGACGCTGTGTATTATATCAGTCACAATTTCTTTTAAAGTGTAATTATTTTATATTTTTCCATGTATTAAAGACTATTAGTTGGTAATAATGTAAGTAGTTAAAGGGCCATGTATTATATTTTCCATATTTTAAAATTTTCTTAGCACAGTAACAACCTCTTAATATAACTCCATGGCTCGAGCATGGCTAATATAATAGAGGGTGTTACATCACTCTAATGGTTTTTCAACAATTAAGGGAGACGTGTAATTCTAAAATTTAGGAGGCGATAAGTGTATATTTAATAGACCTTAGGAAAGGTCAATATAATTTTCCAAAAAATAAAGCACTAGAATAAGTGTCAAAATTACTTTTTTAGAAGTTATAGTTTTGATTTCTTTATAAAAAAAATCCTTTTTATAATATAAATAAAAATTTATTAATATTACATTTAAATATAAATTAATTTTACCCATAAACATAAAATATTTTATTATTTTAAATATTTGAAGAAAAATTATTTAAAATTTTTTTTAAATGCTCGTACAAAATCAAATTTTACATATCAAATTTATTTGGATTTTTATATATCTTAGTGTATAATATGCCATCATTTGAGTTCTCCATAATTGTCGTCATTTGTGTTACTGTTCGTCAATTATCTCCCGACTCCCTGGCTTGGCTTGTACGCTATATCTCTTGTTCCCAACACGAGGATTCTCGTGTCTTGCTTCTTTGCCTCTTGCCCTATATCCCTCCCTTATTGTTATATCAAATCCATTGTCACTGGTATGTTGCTTGCTCTACACCTCTAAAGATACTTTATTATTTATTTGTTATTATTTTCTTTTTTTTTTATTGCTTTTACAGTCTTTTTTAATAATTTCCTTTTGGTGATTGTATTGCTGTTGTAATTCCAATAATTCGAAAAAATCTCCAGAAGATGAAAAGTCTCGAGTGCTAAACTGTCTTCTGAACTGCTTGGTCACATGCGTGGCCATTATGGTCGTTGGATCAACTCTAGGTGAGTGTAATAATATATTATAAGCATCTCTTTACTGAACCTTCACCTTTATTTTCTTTTTTATAATTTTTCTATGGTTAAATATTACAGAAGCAAAATTATTAATATATGTTATCATTACGAGTTACTAGTGGTTAGAGGAGGGAGTATCCATGCATTTTGGCATTGTTTGCATTGAAAGGAGGAGATGTGATTGAAGAAGTGAATCCAAGAAGAAGAAGAGAGAAGTTGATGACAAGGAAAGGGCATCTGTCGAAGATTATTTGCCAAGGAGTGGCATTGAAATTGGAACGAGAAAGGCCAAACCCAAAAAGAAGAGAACGTCCAAGAATCAGACTCGAAACGTCTCTCCGTACTTCAGTAATAACTATGAAAAGAAGGCGGTTATTGTAGAAGAGTGCGAATATGAAAGTGACTTTCAGTCTGCCACTTTGATAAGTGCTTGTGAAAACACCGTGAGAATGAAGCGGATAGTTGTTAAACTTTCGATTTAACGAATAAATTTTTACAAGTTTATGAATTTATTATATAAAAATAAGTTAATTAGTATATAATTTTTTTTTGATAAACTCGCATCAATTTAAATAAATTTTAATAATATTGGTAAACTCTCAATTTTATTTGTGAGTTTAAATTTGTTTAATTTTGAATTAATTTACAAGTAATTGATTTTAACAAAAATTCTCAAATAATAATTATATATATAATGTTAGAATACTACTTCTTCTAGCGTTTTTATGCAAAGTTTGTTTTCTATTCATATTATATGATTAAAAATTTTAAAATTTTTATGTAAAATTTATTTTTTACTCACACAAAATTTACTTATCATCCATTCAATTTAATACTAACATCGTAAATATACTAATAAAAATTATTCCATTCAAAATATCATATAAAAATTATTTATTTTTCATATTTTATGATCGATAATTAAAAAAATTAAAATCTCTCATATAATTTTTTCCTTTTATAATTTATTATATAACATAACATATTTATTAAAAATAAAAATATAAAAGAGAAAAAAAAAACAAAATAGATAAATTAGATAAATTATATAAATTTAATATTTTTTAATAGGTTTCATATTTTAATTGAAATAAAAATGAAAAAATTCTTTTTGATATATTTCTTTTAATTATTTTTTTATAGAAAGTTGACTAATGAAACTCACATTTTTATTTTTTATTCATTTGTGCTTAAAGATAAATTATTAAGAAATATATATTGATCATCGTTAATCAACATTTTTCTTTCAAAAGATTAAGATAAATACTTTCAATAAATTTTATAAATAATAATAAAGCATGTTTATTAGAAATAAAATATTTATATATTTGATTGATTTTACTTTAAAATTGATATAAAACATAAACATAAAAATCTATGCCACTCAAAAGAGGAGATTAGTTCAATAATTTTAATTATTATATAAATGCATAAAAATTAAGAAGAGTTGATTGTACATTCTAAATGTATGAATACAGGATTTAAGGGATTTATTTCAGAAAATAAAGATAAAATATACAAAATAAGAATAAAATATTAGAATTAATGATCATTATTTTTGCATATTATTGTCTAATGAATTATTTAACGAACCATTAAAAATTTAAGTGATAGAATATTTTTAATATTTTTTATATAAAATATTTTTCAATAATTATAATTAAAATATTACAATTTCATAAATTATTATATTTTTTTATCATTTAAAAACTTTAAGAAGAGTATATTATTCAATTATATTTAGTTTCCACAATATATTTTTTAAATTATATTTTTTTAATATGTAAGCTCTTATGAATTTAAACTTCATCGATTTACTTGAACTCTTATATTGCATGCAAAGAACATCATACAAGTGCTGCTATTGTTATCAAAATTGTGAGTTAATTTGTAAAATTGTCTCCAAATTTATAAGTTTATATAGAAAAATTGAGCTGACTCACTCACAAACTCGTTTATGGATGAACTCGGGTAAATTCGAGTAAATCGGAAGAAAAATCCAATATTACGAAAATCGGACCGGACATCGAACCGATCAAGACAGGGATTCAAAGATTCAGAGGCCCAACTGGTTCAACCGAGAGTTCGATCGAAATATAATAAAATATATGTATTTAATTATTTATATATATATATATAATTTATTTATTAATTATTTTTTAAAAAAGAAAGAAAAAAGCATTTTTCAAAAAACAAAAAACCAAACCGGTGAACCGTTAAAACTGGTCCGATTCACACCGATTTTAGTAGTTCAACCCAGTTCAATCAGGTTTACTGCCAATTTTTGAAGCCAATGATTTAAAGACAATGAGCGGATTGACCTAGTGACTGGTTCTCGGTCCAATCGATCCGACCGGCCGTCCGATCTGGTTTCCTCTTCCATGGAAAAATCACATAAACCGTCGATTTTATATAGATTTTATGAATTTTGACGTGTTCCCTGTAATTTTGCAGTGCCAAAACGATGCCGTTTCGTTCACCCTAAGCCATATTCCCGCGGTCTCATTTTCAGCCCCATTCATGAGCCCCTTCTACAACATTGAGCCTTAAGCTTCATCGCTAGTGTTGTCTCAGGACGACTGCGACGACGACCACCACCACCATCTCACTTTGGCTTCGCATCTTACCTCCATTTTCAAGCTCACCGCCGCCACAATCTACCATTGGAGCCACGTCGCTGCTGACGTTCCTTTTCGAGCCTAGCCCCTCGTTCACCCTCGTTCCTCATTGCTATTGCTGCCCAGCCGCCTCTGTTCCTCCTCGTTCACCGTTGTTCCACCTCGTTCTGCTTGCCAGTTCTTTTATTTGTGGTCCTCCTTCAACTATGTTAATTTGCTTTTTGTCTCAAATTGTTTATGCATAGGTATTGTGAAATTTGGTCCTCCTTCAATGTGATATCAAATCAATTGTTTATGCATAGATATTGTGAAATTTGGTCCTCCTTCAATGGTTTTCAACTACGATGATATCTGTTCTTGTGGGTTGTGCTATGAGCTATGTATGTGGTTATGCACATGTGCTATGTTTCAATTCAACTTTCATGCTGCAAAATATTTGTATTTGTGGGTTCATGCTATGTTCATTTTGTGGGTTCTGATGTTCTAAAATCTTCAATGCTATGTTCATTTTGTTGTCAATGTGTGTGCTTTGAAGTTGGAATGCTTAATTTTGCATTTGAGGTTATATTAGATTATATTTTTATACTATAATATTTTTTTAAAAAATGATTTTTAATATAGGTAAACTTTTACGAGTTTACGAGTCGAGTTTACAGAGGCTCCACGAGTTTACTTAAACTCTTGAATTTGACAACCTTGGAAGCCGGTGAGGGGAAGCTGCAAGAGAGTGGAAATGAAACCAAAACTATTGATGCTAAGGCCAATAAGATGAAACCTAAGGCTCAGAAAGATAGAGCAAATGCTGCTGTTAGATATGTTTCCCTTTATTTTCATAATGATGGTGGGAAGAATATTAAGCCATATGGACTTAAAAGTCATGTCAATTCTGTTGCTTTAACTGCTAATTCTGGGGACTTCTTTGAGAATGAACTGCAAGAAAGTGGAAAAGAAATTGAAAGCATTACATTTAAATCCAAGAAGAGGAGAGAATCCAAGAATCAGAAAGCTGCTGAGGACGAAGCTGAGGTTTGAAAGGTTTCACCTTACTTCCAGAATGACAATGAGAAGAAGACATTTAGTGTAGAAGCAGTTGCTGATGATGAAAGTGACTTTCATTCTGTTCTTTCAATGGGTACTTGTGGAGACATTGTACAAGATATGGTGAAAGAGAACAGAGATAAAATTGCAATTAACAAGATCAGATCTAAAGGGAAGAGACCACCTAAGAAGCATGAGCATGTGGAGCGTGATCAAATTCAAAAGGTTTCTTCTTTCTTTCAAAGTGGCAATGAGAAGCTTGATTTTGAATCACATTGTTATGGCTGTGAGACTGGATCCGTTGCTTTACCACATACCAGTGATAGCTTCCTTGAAGATAATTTGCTAGAGAATGGAAAGATTAAATCCAAGAAGAAGGAAAAAGCCAGTGCAGATAAGCTGCAAGAGAATGGAAATAACAGTGGTGTTAAACCCAAGAAGAAAACACTTAAGGTTCAGAAAATTGTAGCCCATGATGCTGTTAGATATGTCTCCCCTTATTTTCAGAAACATAGTGGGAAGAAGATTAATGTCAAACCTTTAGACGTGGAAAGCAACTCTTCTATTGCTTTACCTACCTTTGCAAACGTCATGGAGGATAAACTACAGGAAAATGATTGTGAAATGAAGATTAAACAACAGGAACTTGAAATTCAGGATAATTCTGTTGCTTTAACTGCTAATTCTGGAGACTTCTTTGGGGATGAACTGCTTGAAAGTGGAAATGAAGTTGAAACTGTTGCAATGAAATCCAGGAAGAAGAGAAAGACTGTAAATCAGAAAGCTGCTGAGGAGCACACTGTGGTTCGAAAGGTTTCACCTTACTTCCAGAATCAGAATGAGAAGAAGACAGTTAGTGTAGAAGCACTTGATCATGAAAGCAAATTCAATTCTGTTGCTTCAGTGGCTACTTTTAGAAATATTGTACAAGACAAGGGGGAAGAAAATGGACATAAAGTTGCAAAAAGGATCAAACCCAAAGGGAGGAAAATATCTAAGAAGCATCAGCCTTCAGAGCATGCTCAACTCCCAAAGGTTTCCACTTTCTTTCAAGGTGGCAGTGAGAGGAAGGCTGATGCTGAATCATGTTGTTATGGCAATGAGATTGGATCCAATGCTCTATCAGGTTCTGTTGGAAGCATCCTTGAAGATAGGCTGCAGGAGAATGGAAACGAAATTGAAAATGGAAAGATTAAATCCAAGGAGAAGAGAGCCATTGCAGATAAGCTGCAAGAGAATGGAAATGACACTGAAACAAGTAGTATTAATTATAAGAAGACGATACCTGTGGTTCAGAAAAACATAACCAATGGTGCTGTTAGATCTGTTTCCCCATATTTTCACAATGATAGTGGGAAGAAGATTAATGTCAAAACCTTGAATAAGGAAAGAAAGTCTCAAGTCATTCTTGCTTTACCTACCTGTGGAGACATAATGGAGGATAAATTGCTGAAAAGTCATAGAAGGAAGAAGAACAAACAACAGGGACTTGAAAGTCACTTGGATTCTGTTGTTTTAACTGCTGCTTCTGGAGACTTATTTGAGGATGAATTGCAAGAAGATGGAAAAGATGTTGAAGCTATCAAAACTATCTCCAAGAAGAGAAAAACTAAAAGTCCAAAAACTTTGGAAAACGTTGAAGTTAGAAAGGTTTCCCCTTACTTCCAGACACCGTGCTTAACAGGATGCGAACAAGTTGAAAAGGCCAAGAAAGAGAGGACATGTGCAAACTCTAGTTCTTCTTCTTTGAAGGTCTCCCCTTACTTCCAGAAAGGGCCTAAAGTAGAAGATAACGGTGGTAAAAAATCTAAGAGAACTAAAAGAAATCTTTTGCCTTATGAGAAGATGGATGAAGCTTACAAAAGAAGAACTCCAGATAATACATGGAAGCCTCCGCGTTCTGAGTTCTGTCTCATTCAAGAGGATCATGCTCATGATCCTTGGAGGGTGTTGGTTATATGTATGCTTCTGAACCAGACTACTGGTTTGCAGGTATATCCATGTATAATAGCATCTGGAGGCTTTGATTCTTTGCTTGCTTTTATCTCCTAATTTAGTACCTATTCTTGGCCAATGTTTTACTGGCCTTGGCATATACTTTGCTATTGTATCTTTCTATTTGAAGGCATACTGTCTGTAGGCCAGTATGTTTCTCACTTTGATGTTCGTAGCTGTTATTCTGGAGTGGTGTCCTTCATCTGTTAATATGCTTCAAAAGGCTGTATAAATTCATATGCTACAGTTCTTGTTTTTGGCCTTCTGCACTGTTTATTCACGTGGGTTACTCTATTATTTCTTTAGAAAGCAATGCTGTTCTAATCTTTGAGACAATAGCTCAACAGTTACTATTTTATTATCTTTAGGTCTTAGTTATGGAGTTATGATTAATCTTGTGCCAAGTGTCAGACTTGTTGCTTCTAGTGGACATTTTAATGACACACTGCTGGTTTTTCTTTCAAATTGGTTTGTAGTTCTCAGTAAAGCTTATCTCATTAAAATGTATCATTAGCTCTCTCTCTCTCTCTCTCTCTCTCTCTCTCTCTCTTTTAATTAGTGATGTGCTTGGTTTGCACGAGTTTTGGAGTCTTATATCTATAGCAAGACAGAAATAGTTTAACTCCGTATGGCATGATATATTCTTGTAGATAAGTGCAATTTATTCTGTGTCTTTGATTTGTTGTCGAAGTTGGCAAACATTTCATATTAATAATATGAGTTATCAGTTTAAAGACTCTTTTAGTTAATATCCTTAATTTCCTCCTCACCAGAGCTACAATTATATGCTGAGCACATTGGCATCATAACTTTTCCCAAACACTTCCTTCATATGGCCTTTTTGAAATGAGAAAATGAGTACTTAATACTCCATTCTTAGCTGATTAGCATTTTAACTGTAGTTCAAGTATTTATGCAACTTGTTTTCTTCCTTGAATTAATATTTTTGACGTCTTTTTGCATCTAAGTATTGTGGAAGTTAAGTCTACATTGTCAGCTTTGTTATTATTTGAGATGTACAAGATGTATGAGTGGGGAAACAATTAGCATTTTAACTGTAGTTCAAGTATTTATGCAAATTGTTTTCTTCCTTGAATTAATATTTTTGACGTCTTTTTGTATCTAAGTATTGTAGAAGTTAAGTCTACATTGTCAGCTTTGTTATTATTTGAGATGTACAAGTTGTATGAGTTGGGAAAAAAAAAAGGGTTTCTGGATTGATAATAAGTTGTTCCAAGCTATATAGAATTGCTAACCATGACTACTATTCTGTTGCGATTTTGATGATAGAGAAACTACTGAACTACAATCTCTTGTGATTTTAATTGAGTATAATTTTCTCAACCAATCTAGAAAGTTTGGACCTTGGATTCTTCTGATGTTTCTCTAGTGGATCTTCCTTTCAATTTGTAGGTCTTACTCACACTTCTAACCTTCACTGCTTCTTCCTTGACAAACTCATTTGAAATTCAAAGCTCCGTCTAATGTTAAGTCTTTCATTTGGACTTGAGCCACTTAATCTTCCACTGTAAGAAAAGTCAAGTTGGGGTTGAAATATATGTCGTTTTTGTCTGATGCAGCATACTTACCTATGAAAAATAAGGTTTCTTTGCAGCATGATATGTGACTACTTCAGTACTTCGTTAGAGGGGATTCTAGTTGGAATTAAGTTGTTTGGGATTTGGTGATTGAGTTTGACATGGATGCATCTGCTATTTGTGATTATGATATCTATCAAGTTTCCAGCTTTGTGATATTAATCATGTCAATACTGTCTGGTTGTTTAAAAAACTCTTGTTTACTTCTTGTTGTTGGTAATGAAATTCGGATGTTTAAGCCTATGAATTAGAATATGTTAAACTTAGAAATCAGGTCACCTACTCTATTTATGTCCCACGATATCCCATGCCACCTTATTCTTAAAGGTCAATAGAGTGGCATTAGAAACAGTGGAATTTCCACTTTTGTTAGAGGACCCCTTTCTGTGTTCGGGGTTTCCATTAAATTATGATGGATCATCATGTGGTGGTTGTAAAAGTCGATGTGGACTTGTGTGTGTTTTCAATTGTATGGATGTTATCATGCAAGTACAGTTTTGAGAGATTATTTTTCAAAATGCAGGTAAAAAAGGTTATATCAGACTTGTTCAATTTATGTCCAGATGCAAAATCTTGTGCTCAAGTTGCAACAGAGGAAATAGAGAAGATAATAAAGAGTCTAGGTCTCCAAAAGAAGAGGTCAATGATGTTACAACGCTTCTCTCAGGAATATTTGGATGGAAGTTGGACACATGTAACTCAACTGCATGGTGTTGGCAAGTATGCCATTTTGAGCTTTTTCTGTTTTTGTGTGTCTGTGTGTGTTTGCCCCTTCTGTTATTGTTTATTTAGGTAACGCGGTCTCCGTTTCTTTTCCCTCTGTTGATACTGATTCTTTTTCAATCAGGTACGGAGCCGATGCATATGCCATATTTTGTACGGGAAAGTGGGAGCGAGTGAGGCCCACAGATCACATGCTAAACCATTATTGGGAATTCCTTCATAAAAGACAGGATGAATTTGGATAAGGAACTTAACGAGAGCATGTAATTTTTAAGAGGATTTAAATTACTCTTGATGAGTTACTTTGTTTGGATTTTTTGGAACAAAAATTTTAAAATGGCAATGGACTTCATCGGTATTATCATTAGTACTCGCATTATTATATTTTATGATGATTGTTTTGTTTTAAAATTAAAATTTGAGATTGTGAGAACCGAACATTTTTTTTAAGAGAAACAAAGAATTAGCAACGTGAAAGTTTATCGAAATTAGTGAGTATGGAGGATAAATATTTTTACCTTAGTTCAACTTGGTTAGGATCTATGCAGGCTGGTGGATTGGACCAACCTGATGGGTTGATGTTTAATTGTTATATTGGAGTACTGTTAAATAATTCATATGATATGCGAAGGATTTTATATTTATTTATTATAAATTAATATTTTTATGACAAAAATTCTTATTTGTTATTTGATTTTATTATTTGTTATTTAATAAGACATGATAGTTTACAATTTTACAGATTTTTCAAATCTCTAAAGCCATTTAACTGAAGGCCCTTTATTATAATAGAAATGAAATCTAAATAATAAATACTTCTAAAATATAATACTAGTTATATATATTGAACCTTTCGGTAATAATTTTTAACACATAATAGATGATGACTGATGTATTTGATTTTTTAATCAAAAGTATAATTTTATTTTAATTGTAGGAATTTTAAAGTCTTACTAAAGCATATAATTATGAAAATTCCTACATTTGTATGATGAAATTAACCCCGAATATGGCGCGTATAACAATTATCATGACGGAATAAGGATTATGTATTGGCATTACTTGGAACGATTGGATGAGAAATCTACAATTAAGGGATCACTTGATAACTCGATCTACGTGAGCTAGCACTGTCAACCAAATGATTCAAGACGAGATAATAAGCACCTTAGCAATGCAGAAAATCATACTCAAAGAAATACTAATATCATATATGCAATGTACTCATTTCCTCATGACCCAACAAAATGTGGTACAATGATAAATGGTAAAGAACAACAAAATTACACGTCAATATATGAACAAAGTGCAATTTCAATAACATCCCCGCTAATTAATATATCGATTAGTTAAGGCAAAACGTAAAATTTACTAGCACTAATTTGGTTAAATTAATATTGTTACCTACAAAATGTTCCATCCACTGGTAGTGATCATAAGAGAAAACAAAAAATTTTAACTAAAATGTCATTAACAGAGGTAATGGCAAAATGGCAAATTTTCTAAGAAAGTAAGGGCAAATGTAACACCCATCTATAAAAAAGTTAATAGCATAAATTTACACAAGTTTAAGATACACGAGTATATTGAAGTATTTATATATAGATATAGAATGTTACTGGCCATAAATAAAACATTGCCAAAAGCTAGTAATAGTAACCACAATTATTTAAAATACAATCCGTACATCGCTAGTGATTGGAGGAGTCTGGCTTCCTCTAGAATGTTACTTAACTAATCTAAAACCATCACAAATGAAATAAAAATTGAAAATTCTTAATAAAAAATAAATAATTCTAAAACATTTGAAAACTATGGTTAGTTCCAACCATGTCATAGTACAGAAAACTACATAACTACTATACCATAATCACACCAAATTACTTCCATGGAAAATCGTACTTCATAATAATATGAGCAATAGATACTGGACAAAAAAAGGTATGACATGCAATTATAATTTCCTTACTTTAGTTTTCATTTTCTTTTATCTGCTTGTTTTAAATATATCCGAAGGCCTTCTCTTGGAAAATTTTCATCCTCTAGTGTTTCTCATAACGTCGTTACGACAAAACGAGATTATTACGCCACACTAACTAAGGTAGATAACATAAAAGGATCTTAATCTATCCCTTTACTTTCTTTGCGATTAGTGACAAATCTTAAATAAATTCTTTTTAAATTACTTACTTACCATTATGCATAAGATCACAACAAAAATAGTAATGTAGAAACTTGAACAATGATTATATATCAAATAATAAAATAATCTTTTCTGAAGACGACAATGAAATAACCTTGGTATCGTGTAATAACTCAAATAACATAAATAAATAATAAACTTGAAACTATGGAGTGCATGATAACTTAAATACATGAACTTGAATAATATAAATAAATATTTAATTAGTCATAATATCCCAATGAAAATTCTCAAAACAAAGAGTTATGAAATTCAAATGCCAATTTCTAAAGGAACCAACTTTATAATAATTATTGTTTAATTCTCTTTAACGGTTCTTGTCAGAGTCTATTAATTTCCTTGTCGTTGTAACATTGCTAAAATCATGATAATAATTATAGGAGGTTTATTGCTAATTTGTTTGTTAATTAAGTTAGCATAATTGATTTTTGGGAAAATAAGCCCAAAAAATTGAAGAAAAATTTTAGCAAAATCTCAGTGAAGTTCTAATTCATCAGTGACCTCATAAATAATGTACAAAGTTAGAAGGAATTTATTTGGAATTAATCTAGGCGATTTTATAATTTTTACATAGAAAACAACTAAAATTTTTTAGAAGATTAGGAAAAATTTGGAAAATAAAATTACAAAAATTCTGGAAAAATTATAGGAGCTTAATAAAATCATAATTAGTGTTTAAAAGTTAGTGATAACCATTTTATAATTTATTTGGGCATTTTAAGTATTTTCGATAATAAATAAGTAATTAAATGATTAAAAATTGCGAGAAAATTTAGGAAAATATAGGAAATTAAAATAAGAAAAATTAGAATAATATAAAATAATAATAAATTAGGTCTATGAAAATAATTATTGTGAACTCAAATTAAATTTTAAGGATTTAGTTGATATTATACTCAATTAACTAGTGAGAATTAGTAATTAAATGAAAACAATTCCTCAAATAAATAAATCAAAATTTATATTAAAAATAAGCAATCATGAAAAGAAGCAATCATAGCCATTGATTTGCAACAAGTGTCTTTACAAGATGAAAACTTAGTGGACAAGTAGATAAAATAATTTTATTTTGAATTAAATTCTAAGTGAGTAGTGCATGAATAGTACTGTTGGTGTACAAGAGGTATGGCCTTAACTTGGAGAGGAGGATAAGCAAAATGATCACCTACTCCTCCTCCTCATTTGGCTGAAGCTAGTTTGGAAGAGTTGAGAGAGTTTTTCCACTTCTTTCTTCCTCAAAATCAAGAGGAAGTAGTCTTGAATGAATATAATTGTGGGAAGCTATTATTGCTCTTGAGAGTTGGAGTTCTTGTGTCTTGGATCTTCCATCATCATCATCATCATCATCATCATCATCATCATCATCATCATCATCATCAACTTCATCCATCATCTTCTCCATCCTTTCCTTGTTGGGTAGGGGGCTCTTATATACCCTATCTCCATTCTAAACCCTCCCATGTTTTCTTTGATTTTGATTGTTACATGAACGTTGAGTTCTAACACTTTTGTGCATGTTGATAGCACCAAATTGAGGGGAAATGGCTGTGTCGTAGTTGCTGTTTTTGCTTGATTCTATCTTACATTTTGATGCTCATTGGCTCTTAATGATACTTCTTGATGGTTTTAGTTGTTGTTGCTTGAAAATGAGACAAATCCATTGAAGTGTGCATCTGTGTTGGCAGCGGGTTCTGTAACGTCCTATTTCCGACTTCCGATCTCATTTAATGTTGAAATTTACGATTTCCGAGTTTGTCTTGTAAATTCCGACTTCCGGCTCATTTTTCCGATTTCCGACATTGTGTAAGCGTGTAAGAATTTCGACCTCATCAGTATGAATTCCAATTTCCGATCTTAATATTTCCGACCTAACACTCCGACGTCCAATTTTATCTCGACCAGAAATGGACACGAGATCAGATTTTTCTTCCGGTCCGAGTCAAATTTTAACGAGTTCCGACCTCGGGTTTAACACCAAGAGCTCTCATTTCTCTATCCTTCCGAGTTCCGATATCGAGGTCCTACAATTCACGACTTCCGACTTTAAGTGCTTGGCTTCACATCAGGCTTTGCTTTCAAGTTCCAAATAAACTGGATACGCTTCCTCGAGTTCCGACTTCATATAGGATGTTCATGAGTTCCGATTTCATAATGGATACGAGTTCCGACTTCATTTTTCAGAATATACTGGAAACTAGTCCCACTTTAGGCGACGTGGAGAGCAATTCTACCACACAAAGAGGGCAACGTGGAGAGCAAGGCTGGCTGAAACTCAAATTTATGTTTTGAGGCCAATCAAAACCTTCCAAGTTAACTCCCACTCATGCCTATATAACACTCTCTCCTCCTCTGATTCAGACCCCCCTTCTACGTAACTTAGAACTCACTTCAGCTCTCTCTTTTCTTTTTTTTCCACTCATCCAACTCCACCCAACTTTGAGATTCACTCAAGTTCCAGCTACAAACTCAACCAAAATCATTCATAGTAAAAGGTAGAGGTTCTAAATTCTTACTTGATTTTTTTTTATTCTTGAAGAATTGATAGTGGTCCAATTTCTTAATTTTGATATGTTAATTGAATAATTATGATAAATTATGGCTGAGTTATGGGCTGTTTATGGGATTAACACCCGAATTGAAAGTGAGGAAGAATGAAGATATGAAAAAGTTGGGAGGCTGGAAAACTCAAAAACCCTCGGCAGTCCGTACAGCGGAGTGTACGGCTTCGCCTCCCGCCTTTAAAAATTAACGAGACCATTTTTAGGTGAAACTAGACATTTAGGGCTTTCCACACATATATCATAATAGGTCAGTGGATTAGTATTGAGAGAGATATGAATTTTTGAAGTTTGACCTAGGGTTCAGGAATTTCATCCGGGCAGGGTGACTTATGGAGGGTATATCTCGCCCTATACAACTCCAAATTGAGTGAAACCAATTTTGTTAGAAAGCTTACACATAGGGGAACATCCCAATATAAGATTCCGAGTTTGTTATGATCCCAATTGTCCCCAGTGATTCGAGGAAGTTACCCTATGTTCAACCTAGGCCAAACCAGAGTAGTTCAGGAAGGTCGACTTTCAGGACTTATAACTCGAGGTGTACTTAACCAAATGAAGTGAAACTTGTGGCAAATGAAAGGTTGTCCTGTTAGCTTCAATATGAGGCCAATTTCGTATGATTTGAGCTTAGTTTCGATTTTTAGTGAATTTTACTCCATAGTAACCCCATTCTGGCTAGGAACAGGACAGGCTGAGATAAAATGTTTATATCTAGAGTTATACACCTCAAAACGAGATGGGACCAAAGAGAGTAGAAAGTAGACATATAAGGCTATAACATATCCAAAAGTGAGAATTTAATGAGTTGAATTGAATAGAAATTGGAGCATGCCAAACTCGGGCAGAGCAGGGAAGGACAAGTTGAAACCTTCTTAATGCATTGATTTGCAATTGTTGAATGATGTTATAAGTGTCTATACATATTTGCTGGTCTATACTGAAATTATTAGTTGTGTGACTGTACTGATTGTCTGGCACTATTCATGGGGAAGCGGACTTGATCCGTTATGCCGCCAAAATCTCGGTAAGAAGTTCATATGTTGTGAAACTTTATGATATTTTGAATGCATCATATTCAAGAGACAAACTAGATGTGCATTCTTTTCATGATATTACAAGAAATTCCATATCACTTGGGCCAGCCCCGGAATAAATTAAGGGGAATAGATCAGTGGGAAGGTCGGGGAAAGTAAACCCGCCATCGTATAGGAACGAGCTCGGTCCTGAAAAGCGGACTATTACCTAGGAGTATATGGCCAATGACTCCCAGGGGACCAAGGATGGAAATAAGTTGTAAAAGGCAAAAGCCTCCAAGAATAAGATGCATCCTCTCATTGCACATGCATATGTACAGTGTAATACTTTCTATTAATTGTTCTAGATCTCTGTATTTTTTTTTAACATGCTATTGTTCTGCTGTGATTACTGTTTAAGTACATTAGTATATCTGTTAATTAAAATTAAACTCGTTTCGGTGTATGCTTTACAAATGAGTATTTAAGTTAAATATTATCATTTTACTGTACTATCTGAAAATCATGTACAATGAAACAACTGGGAATGACAGCGATGACAGATGTATAGAAGTTAGAATTTTCTACTGAGAAATATTCATTTCTCACCCTATTGTATACTCCGCGTCATTCTCAGACCATGGAGCATGCGGCGACCGGGGTCCTATTTATTGAGTTTCCAGAGCTTCACATCCACATCGACCCTTTTCTAGATTCTATATATATATCCGGTAGATGCCAGTTTCGTTTATATTTCTTCTTCCAGAGGGACTTCGCAGTACCCTTGATGCACCCACTGTTTGATCCCACTGTCCCATACATTGCTATCCCACTTCATATGGCCCATCCGTTCCCACCTCCTCCTGCAGCAGCAGCCCCTGCTCCTATGGCTCCTCCTGCGTCACCACCACATCCGATGCTTTCCGCCTCGACACCAGAGGAGGACCCATCAGAGGCAGTGAGTTCGTCCTCATCCTCTGCTCCCAGCACAGGCCACCCTCCCGCAGATGCACCCATGGAGAATGGGTTTCTTTCTTCAGATTCTGGTTAGATAGTGGGCGTATCACAGTGGTAGTAGGTGTATAGAATGACCCTCTTTTGGCAGTTTGGGTCATGGCTAGATGGATAGATATTAGTAGATGTACATGAAATGTCCCATGGGGACCACTTAGGGTGCCGTTCATAGATACTGGCCGTTTCATTTTGTATTAGCGGCCTCATTTTGACACCTTGTACCTTTTGACAAACTTTAAAATCAAATATCTATGTACATGTCTATGATGCCGTTTGTAGTTATTCTGTTCTTATTGTGTTTTATTTATGTTAAGTTGTTTACTGATTCTGGAATTGATTAGTATTTATTCTGCCATCACGCAGAAAAATTTGTTATGAGACCAGGTATTCTTATGAGAGAAATTGATACTAGTATAGAAAGAGAAATTAGATCAGCATTACACGTAATCTCTTATCGGATAGATTATTATGACTTAAGCATAGTACTTTGTCTGGTAAGGTGTTACAGGTTCTATAGGAAGAAAAAGTGGGTCAAATGTGCAACACCCTAACTCTTAAGAAATTTTGAGGAATTTTATTTTTTTTTAATTTGTGGAAGCTGCCAAGCTCATTTATTTGCTTGATTGATTTTACCTACTATTTACCATTAAATACTAAATTTATTTATTAATTCTAAGCATAATTTAAATAATTACTTTATATTATATACTACAGGTAGTTTAAGCTTTAAACAATTGACCATTATAAATATGTACTATTCGAATGCTTTTCAAAAATTACAATGGGGAGACCTGAGAGTTACAAGCCAAAGGATAGACGTCCATAATTTTCTTACTAAGCTAATGCTTTACAATATGCAGTTCAGCTACATAGCCTAATTTCTCATAAGGACATGATCTCATGCCTTTTTTCTCCACTATTGTGTTTATCTATGCCATCTAGAAACACCAAGAAAAATTGGGTCAAAGAAGTCTCTCAGTAAGGTAATATTTCCAAGGGAGTCCTAGTTAGAAAATATAAGAGATAAACGTAGTGGAACGAACAAACAAAATTTTAATCACATGAACATATTTATATAAGATCAAATAACACTCATGAAATCATATCTCATGAGTTTGGTATTACCTTGTATTATTTAAACATCGTAAATACCTGAAAATATAAAAGGATCGTATGAGATATTTACCTCTTGAAGTGATCTCCTATAAAAATTTGATGTTTGTCTCATAAACACACAATCGCACGACCTCTAAATCATGGGTAACACCTAGCACAACATGTCATAACCACCTAAGTAGCGACGAATATATTAATTAGAATATTCTGATGAACCAATAATCATATTTACCATGCACTCGAATCCTTTCATTACAGCATCTCGATCCAACCAAGGTCATGGATAATGTCAAACCCTATAACTTAGATCATATGGACTTTCTAGGTTTTTATTCTTTAATCAATATGATATAAAATAGAAACTCTTTTCATTAAGTCCAAGTACCTTCGATACGTGCTCAAGAGGGTAATTTGGTTATTCCAACACTGGAAAAAGAGCTTATTTCTAGCAAGTTAGTTCTGCCTTGGAAATCAAGCAAACCAAGAGTTTATTTCAAGTTACTTGGAAATCAAGGAATCAAGCATAATTAAAGTAACTTAAAGAGCAAGCAATCTGATCATGTTGGAGATAAATTTAGATTGTGTCTAGATTCACTTTTTTATTTGTTTTAACTTAGCATAGATTTGTTTAGATTAAAATTGAATTAGTTTAACTTTTAAGATTTAAATCAAATCTGATCTAATTTGTAAAGATCAAATCTGATTTAATTTTGTTAAGAATAAATCTTTTAGGATAGAATCATATCTTTAATTTTAAATTTTAGTTTCAGATTTAATTTTGTTAAGAATAAATCTTTTAGGATAGAATCATCACTTTAATTTTAAATTTTAGTTTCAAATCAGATTTTTTAGATAGGATTAGATAATTTTCAATTTTAGGATTTATATATAAATAGGCAACTTGGCCTGTAGACAATGGAGAGAATTTGATCATATAGTTTATCATGGTTTAACTACCAATACATTTGTGAGGTTTTCCTCATTTTGTTCTGTGTGATATAGAATTTTCTATCTTTTCGCTATTATCTACATTTCCAAGGATAGGTTTCTTAGGGGTTTAGTAAGAAGGGTCTTTATTCTATATCTTGTATTCTATCAAAGAGTGTGCTTGGGTTTTTGAATCTTTATATCCACAAGGTTCCTCATCATTTGGTATTAAAGCAAGGTCTAGATAAATTCCTATTTATCTTTGTCTTTTACGTTTCTCTTTTATCTTCTTTTCTTGTCCGTTAGCGTTCTTGTCTTTTGTGTTTGTGCATTCTATCCTTCTGTGTTGCTGTCACGTCGTTATCTATCTCTATGTTTCTTCTGTATCTAGCATTTGTCTTTTTGTTGTTAGTTTAGATCCAAAAAAAGGAAGAAAAAAAGGAGAAGAAATGAAAAAAGGTGAGGATTATTAGCATAATTTTTTTCCCTTTGATCTAGGTTGTCGAGGATATGTTCTTTGAAGGTCTAGTAGGGAAATTCTTTCCTTTGATCTAAGTTGCTATGGACAGGTTTGATATAGGTCTAGTAGAAAAATCCTTTTCCAGTGACCAAGGTTGGTAAGAACAGGATTTTTAGAAGTCTAGTAGGAAAACCCTATGTTTACTATCTTTTGTGCCTATTTCGTTTCTACTTTGTTAATTTTATTTCTTTGCATTTTGAGTCTCGTTTCCTTAATTGTTGTGTTTACTTTGTCCACATTTTTTTTTATTTGAGGTATATTCAGTTCAAAAAGCAAAAAAAAAAAAAGCAAGAAAAAAAGAAAGAAAAAATAGAAGGAAAAAAAAGCCAAAAAAAAGAAAAAGGAAGAAGGAAAAAAAAAAAGAGAGAGAAAAAAAAGGATGGCTTCATGGAGGAAAGGCAACGGTGGAGATGTGTTTAAAGATTACAAAGGCAAGATTCGAGGTCGAATCTTTTTGAAGAGAGGGAGAATGATACGTTCTAAGGAAGATAATTTGGTTATTCCAACACCGGAAAAGAGCTTGTTTCTAGCAAGTTGGTTCTGCCACGGAAATTAAGCAAACTAAGAGCTTATTTCAAGTTACTTGGAAATCAAGGAATCAAGCTTAAAGTAACTTGAAGAGCAAGCAATCTGATCATATTGGAGATACATTTAGATTGTGTCTAGATTCACTTTTTTATTTGTTTTGACTTAGTATAGATTTGTTTAGATTAAAATTGAATCAGTTTATCTTTTAAGATTTAAATCAAATCTGATCTAATCTGTAAAGATCAAATTTGATTTAATTTTGTTAAGAATAAATCTTTTAGGATAGAATCATATCTTTCATTTTAAATTTTAGTTTCAAATCAGATTTTTTAGATAGGATTAGATAATTTTCAATTTTAGGATTTATATATAAATAGGCAACTTGGCCTGTAGACAATGGAGAGAATTTGATCATATAGTTTATCATGGTTTGACTACCAATACAATTGTGAGGTTTTCCTCATTTTGTTCCGTGTGATGCAGAATTTTCTATCTTTTCGCTATTATCTACATTTCCAAGGACAGGTTTCTTGGGGGTTTAGTAGGGAGGGTGTTTATTCTACATATGATTTTCTATCAAAGTGTATGCCTAGGGTTTCTGGATCTTTATATCCACGGGGTTTCTCATCATTTGGTAGCAAAGCAAGGTCTAGATAAATTCCTATTTATCTTTGTCTTTTATATTTCTCTTTTATCTTCTTTTCTTGTCCGTTAGCGTTCTTGTTTTTTGTGTTTGTGCATTCTATCCTTTTGTGTTGCTCTCACGTCTTTATCTATCTCCATGTTTCTTCTGTATCTAGCATTTGTCTTTTTGTTCTTAGTTTAGATCCAAAAAAAAAAGGAAGAAAAAAAGGAGAAGAAATGGAAAAAGATGAGGACTATAAGCATAATTTTTTTTCCCTTTGATCTAGGTTGTCAAGGATATGTTCTTTGAAGGCCTGATAGGGAAATTCTTTCCTTTGATCTAAGTTGCTATGGATAGGTTTGATAAAGGTCTAGCAGAAAAATCCTTTTCCAGTGACCAAGGTTGGTAAGAACAGGTTTCTTAGAGGTCTAGTAGGAAAACCCTATGTTTACTATCTTTTGTGTCTATTTCATTTTTGCTTTGTTAATTTTATTTCCCTAGCTTTTTTTTTGTTTGGGTTTTGAGTCTCGTTTTCTTAATTGTTGTGTCTACTTTGTCCACATTTTTTTTTATTTGAGGTATATTCAGTTCAAAAAGCAAAAAAAAAAAAAAAAAGAAAGAAAAAAAGAAAGAAAAAACAGAAGGAAAAAACAGCGAAAAAAAAAAAAGAAAAAGGAAGAACGAAAAAAAAAAAGAGAGAGAAAAAAAAGGATGGCATCATGGAGGAAAGGCAACGGTGGAGATGTGCTTGAAGATTACAAAGGCAAGATTCGAGGTCGAATCTTTTTGAAGAGGGGGAGAATGATACATTCTGAGGAGGATAATTTGGTTATTCCAACACCGGAAAAGAGCTTGTTTCTAGCAGGTTGGTTCTGCCTCGAAAATCAAGCAAACCAAGAGCTTATTTTAAGTTACTTGGAAATCAAGGAATCAAGCACAATTAAAGTAACTTGAAGAGCAAGTAATCTGATCATGTTGGAGATATATTTAGATTGTGTCTAGATTCACTTTTTTATTTGTATTGACTTAGTATAGATTTGTTTAGATTAAAATTGAATCAGTTTATCTTTTAAGATTTAAATCAAATCTGATCTAATCTGTAAAGATCAAATCTGATTTAATTTTGTTAAGAATAAATCTTTTAGGATAGAATCATATCTTTAATTTTAAATTTTAGTTTCAAATCAGATTTTTTAGATAGGATTAGATAATTTTCAATTTTAGGATTTATATATAAATAGGCAACTTGGCCTGTAGACAATGGAGAGAATTTGATCATATAGTTTATCATGGTTTGGCTACCAATACAACTGTGAGTTTTTCCTCATTTTGTTCCATGTGATGCAGAATTTTCTATCTTTTCGCTATTATCTATATTTCCAAGGACAGGTTTCTTGGGGTTTTAGCAGGGAGGATGTTTATTCTACATATTATTTTCCATCAAAGTATGTGCCTGGGGTTTTTGGATCTTTATATCCGCAGGGTTCCTTATCATTTGGTATCAAAGCAAGGTCTAGATAAATTCCTATTTATCTTTGTCTTTTATATTTCTCTTTTATCTTCTTTTCTTGTCCGTTGGCGTTCTTGTTTTTTGTGTTTGTGCATTCTATCCTTTTGTGTTGCTCTCACGTCTTTATCTATCTCTATGTTTCTTCTGTATCTAGCATTTGTCTTTTTATTGTTAGTTTAGATCCAAAAAAAAAAGGAAGAAGAAAAGGAGAAGAAATTGAAAAAGATGAGGATTATAAGCATAATTTTTTTTCCCTTTGATCTAGGTTGTCAAGGATATGTTCTTGGAAGTTCTGGTAGGGAAATTCTTTCCTTTGATCTAAGTTGCTATGGATAGGTTTGATATAGGTCTAGTAGAAAAATCCCTTTCTAGTGACCAAGGTTGGTAAGAACAGGTTTCTTAGAGGTCTAGTAGGAAAATCCTATGTTTACTCTCTTTTGTGTCTATTTCGCTGGGCTTTGTTAATTTTATTTCCCGAGTTTTTTATATCTTTGGGTTTTGAGTCTCGTTTCCTTAATTGCTGTGTCTACTTTGTCCACATTTTTTTTTATTTGAGGCATATTCAGTTCAAAAAGCAAAAAAAAAAACAAAGCAAGAAAAAAAGAAAGAAAAAATGGAAGGAAAAAACAGCAAAAAAAAATAAAGAAAAAGGAAGAAGGAAAAAAAAAAAAAGAGAGAGAAAAAAAAGGACGGCTTCATGGAGGAAAGGCAACGGTGGAGATGTGCTTGAAGATTACAAAGGCAAGATTCGAGGTTGAATCTTTTTGAAGAGGGGGAGAATGGTACGATCTGAGGAGGATAATTTGGTTATTCCAACATCGGAAAAAATCTTGTTTCTAGCAAGTTGGTTCTGCCTCAGAAATGAAGCAACCCAAGAGCTTATTTCAAGTTATTTGGAAATCAAGGAATCAAGCACAATTAAAGTAACTTGAAGAGCAAGTAATCTGATTATGTTGGAGATATATTTAGATTGTGTCTAGATTCACTTTTTTATTTGTATTGACTTAGTATCGATTTGTTTAGATTAAAATTGAATCAGTTTATCTTTTAAGATTTAAATCAAATCTGATCTAATCTGTTAAGATCAAATCAGATTTAATTTTGTTAATAATAAATCTTTTAGGATAGAATCATATCTTTAATTTTAAATTTTAGTTTCAAATCAGATTTTTTAGATAGGATTAGAAAATTTTCAATTTTTGGATTTATATATAAATAGGGAACTTGGCCTGTAGACAATGGAGAGAATTTGATCATATAGTTTATCATGGTTTGACTACCAATACAATTGTGAGGTTTTCCTCATTTTGTTCCGTGTGATGCAGAATTTTCTATCTTTTCGCTATTATCTATATTTCCAAGGACAGGTTTCTTGGGGGTTTAGGAGGGAGGGTGTTTATTCTACATATTATTTTCTATCAAAGTGTGTGCTTGGGGTTTCTGGATCTTTATATCCGCAGGGTTCCTCATCATTTGGTATCAAAGCAAGGTCTAGATAAATTCCTATTTATCTTTGTCTTTTATATTTCTCTTTTATCTTCTTTTCTTGTCCGTTAGCGTTCTTGTTTGTTGTGTTTGCGCATTCTATCCTTTTGTGTTGCTCTCACGTCTTTATCTATCTCTATGTTTCTTCTGTATCTAGCATTTGTCTTTTTATTGTTAGTTTAGATCCAAAAAAAAAAAGGAAGAAAAAAAGGAGAAGAAATTGAAAAAGATGAGGATTATAAGCATAATTTTTTTTCCCTTTGATCTAGGTTGTCAAGGATATGTTCTTGGAAGTTCTCGTAGGGAAATTCTTTCCTTTGATCTAAGTTGCTATGGATAGGTTTGATATAGGTCTAGTAGAAAAATCCTTTTCTAGTGACCAAGGTTGGTAAGAACAGGTTTCTTAGAGGTCTAGTAGGAAAATCCTATGTTTACTCTCTTTTGTGTCTATTTCGTTTTCGCTTTGTTAATTTTATTTCCCTAGTTTTTTTTTCTTTGGGTTTTGAGTCTCGTTTGCTTAATTGTTGTGTCTACTTTGTCGACATTTTTTTTTTATTTGAGGCATATTCAGTTCAAAAAGCAAAAAAAAAAAAAAAAAGCAAGAAAAAAAGAAAGAAAAAACAGAAGGAAAAAAGAGCAAAAAAAAAAAAAAAGAAAAAGGAAGAAGGAAAAAAAAAAAAAGAGAGAGAAAAAAAAGGATGGCTTCATGGAGGAAAGTCAACGGTGGAGATGTGCTTGAAGATTACAAAGGCAAGATTCGAGGTTGAATCTTTTTGAAGAGGGGGAGAATGGTACGATCTGAGGAGGATAATTTGGTTATTCCAACACCGGAAAAAGAGCTTGTTTCTAGCAAGTTAATTCTGCCTCAGAAATGAAGCAACCAAAGAGCTTATTTCAAGTTATTTGGAAATCAAGGAATCAAGCACAATTAAAGTAACTTGAAGAGCAAGTAATCTGATTATGTTGGACATATATTTAGATTGTGTCTAGATTCACTTTTTTATTTGTATTGACTTAGTATCGATTTGTTTAGATTAAAATTGAATCAGTTTATCTTTTAAGATTTAAATCAAATATGATCTAATCTGTAAAGATCAAATCAGATTTAATTTTGTTAAGAATAAATCTTTTAGGATAGAATCATATCTTTAATTTTAAATTTTAGTTTCAAATCAGATTTTTTAGATAGGATTAGAAAATTTTCAATTTTAGGATTTATATATAAATAGGTAACTTGGCTTGTAGACAATGGAGAGAATTTGATCATATAGTTTATCATGGTTTGACTACCAATACAATTGTGAGGTTTTCCTCATTTTGTTCCGTGTGATGCAGAATTTTCTATCTTTTTGCTATTATCTGTATTTCCAAGGACAGGTTTCTTGGGGGTTTAGTAGGAAGGGTGTTTATTCTACATATTATTTTCTATCAAAGTGTGTGCTTGGGGTTTCTGGATCTTTATATCCGCAGGGTTCCTCATCATTTGGTATCAAAGCAAGGTCTAGATAAATTCCTATTTATCTTTGTCTTTTATATTTCTCTTTTATCTTCTTTTCTTGTCCGTTAGCGTTCTTGTTTGTTGTGTTTGTGCATTCTATCATTTTGTGTTGCTCTCACGTCTTTATCTATCTCTATGTTTCTTCTGTATCTAGCATTTGTCTTTTTATTGTTAGTTTAGATCCAAAAAAGGAAGAAAAAAGGACAAGAAATTGAAAAAGATGAGGATTATAAGCATAATTTTTTTTCCCTTTGATCTAGGTTGTCAAGGATATGTTCTTGGAAGGTCTGGTAGGGAAATTCTTTCCTTTGATCTAAGTTGCTATGGATAGGTTTGATATAGGTCTAGTAGAAAAATCCTTTTCTAGTGACCAAGGTTGGTAAGAACAAGTTTCTTAGAGGTCTAGTAGGAAAACCCTATGTTTACTCTCTTTTGTGTCTATTTCGTTTTCGCTTTGTTAATTTTATTTCCCTAGTTTTTTTTTCTTTGGGTTTTGAGTCTCGTTTGCTTAATTGTTGTGTCTACTTTGTCGACATTTTTTTTTTATTTGAGGCATATTCAGTTCAAAAAGCAAAAAAAAAAAAAAAAGCAAGAAAAAAAGAAAGAAAAAATAGAAGGAAAAAAAAGCAAAAAAAAAAAAAGAAAAAAGAAGAAGGAAAAAAAAAAGAGAGAGAAACAAAAGGATGGCTTCATGGAGGAAAGTCAACGGTGGAGATGTGCTTGAAGATTACAAAGGCAAGATTCGGGGTCGAATCTTTTTGAAGAGGGGGAGAATGATACGTTCTGAGGAGGATAATTTGGTTATTCCAACACCGGAAAAGTGCTTGTTTCTAGCAAGTTAGTTCTGCCTCGGAAATCAAGCAAACCAAGAGCTTATTTCAAGTTACTTGGAAATCAAGGAATCAAGCACAATTAAAGTAACTTGAAGAGCAAGTAATCTGATCATGTTGGAGATATATTTAGATTGTGTCTAGATTCACTTTTTTATTTGTATTGACTTAGTATAGATTTGTTTAGATTAAAATTGAATCAGTTTATCTTTTAAGATTTAAATCAAATCTGATCTAATCTGTAAAGATCAAATCAGATTTAATTTTGTTAAGAATAAATCTTTTAGGATAGAATCATATCTTTAATTTTAAATTTTAGTTTCAAATCAGATTTTTTAGATAGGATTAGATAATTTTCAATTTTAGGATTTAGATATAAATAGGCAACTTGGCCTGTAGACAACGGAGAGAATTTGATCATATAGTTTATCATGGTTTGACTACCAATACAATTGTGAGTTTTTCCTCATTTTGTTCCATGTGATGCAGAATTTTCTATCTTTTCGCTATTATCTATATTTCCAAGGACAGGTTTCTTGGGGTTTTAGCAGGGAGGGTGTTTATTCTACATATTATTTTCTATCAAAGTGTGTGCCTGGGGTTTCTGGATCTTTATATCCGCAAGGTTCTTCATAATTTGGTATCAAAGCAAGGTATAGATAAATTCCTATTTATCTTTGTCTTTTATATTTCTCTTTTATCTTCTTTTCTTGTCCGTTAGCGTTCTTGTTTTTTGTGTTTGTGCATTCTATCCTTTTGTGTTGCTCTCACGTCTTTATCTATCTCTATGTTTCTTCTGTATCTAGCATTTGTTTTTTTATTGTTAGTTTAGATCCAAAAAAAAAAGGAAGAAAAAAAGGAGAAGAAATTGAAAAAGATGAGGATTATAAGCATAATTTTTTTTCCCTTTGATCTAGGTTGTCAAGGATATGTTCTTGGAAGTTCTGGTAGGGAAATTCTTTCCTTTGATCTAAGTTGCTATGGATAGGTTTGATATAGGTCTAGTAGAAAAATCCTTTTCTAGTGACCAAGGTTGGTAAGAACAGGTTTCTTAGAGGTCTAGTAGGAAAACCCTATGTTTACTCTCTTTTGTGTCTATTTCGTTTTCGCTTTGTTAATTTTATTTCCCTAGTTTTTTTTTTCTTTGGGTTTTGAGTCTCGTTTCCTTAATTGCTGTGTCTACTTTGTACACATTTTTTTTTATTTGAGGCATATTCAGTTCAAAAAGCAAAAAAAAAAAAAAAAGCAAGAAAAAAAAAGAAAAAAAGGAAGGAAAAAACAGCAAAAAAAAATAAAGAAAAAGGAAGAAGGAAAAAAAAAAAAGAGAGAGAAAAAAAAGGATGGCTTCATGGAGGAAAGGCAACGGTGGAGATGTGCTTGAAGATTACAAAGGCAAGATTCGAGGTTGAATCTTTTTGAAGAGGGGGAGAATGATACGTTCTGAGGAGGATAATTTGGTTATTCCAACACCGGAAAAAAACTTGTTTCTAGCAAGTTGGTTCTGCCTCAGAAATGAAGCAACCCAAGAGCTTATTTCAAGTTATTTGGAAATCAAGGAATCAAGCACAATTAAAGTAACTTGAAGAGCAAGTAATCTGATTATGTTGGAGATATATTTAGATTGTGTCTAGATTCACTTTTTTATTTGTATTGACTTAGTATCAATTTGTTTAGATTAAAATTGAATCAGTTTATCTTTTAAGATTTAAATCAAATCTGATCTAATCTGTAAAGATCAAATCAGATTTAATTTTGTTAAGAATAAATCTTTTAGGATAGAATCATATCTTTAATTTTAAATTTTAGTTTCAAATCAGATTTTTTAGATAGGATTAGAAAATTTTCAATTTTTGGATTTATATATAAATAGGGAACTTGGCCTGTAGACAATGGAGAGAATTTGATCATATAGTTTATAATTGTTTGACTACCAATACAATTGTGAGGTTTTCCTCATTTTGTTCCGTGTGATGCAGAATTTTCTATCTTTTCGCTATTATCTATATTTCCAAGGACAGGTTTCTTGGGGGTTTAGGAGGAGGTGTTTATTCTACATATTATTTTCTATCAAAGTGTGTGCTTGGGGTTTCGGATCTTTATATCCATGAGGTTCCTCATCATTTGGTATCAAAGGTCTAGATAAATTCCTATTTATCTTTGTCTTTTATATTTCTCTTTTATCTTCTTTTCTTGTCCGTTAGCGTTCTTGTTTGTTGTGTTTGTGCATTCTATCCTTTTGTGTTGCTCTCACGTCTTTATCTATCTTTATGTTTCTTCTGTATCTAGCATTTGTCTTTTTATTGTTAGTTTAGATCCAAAAAAAAAAAGGAAGGAAAAAAGGAGAAGAAATTGAAAAAGATGAGGATTATAAGCATAATTTTTTTTCCCTTTGATCTAGGTTGTCAAGGATATGTTCTTGGAAGGTCTGGTAGGGAAATTCTTTCCTTTGATCTAAGTTGCTATGGATAGGTTTGATATAGGTCTAGTAGAAAAATCCTTTTCTAGTGACCAAGGTTGGTAAGAACAAGTTTCTTAGAGGTCTAGTAGGAAAACCCTATGTTTACTCTCTTTTGTGTCTATTTCATTTTCACTTTGTTAATTTTATTTCCCTAGTTTTTTTTTCTTTGGGTTTTGAGTCTCGTTTCCTTAATTGTTGTGTCTACTTTGTCCACATGTTTTTTTTATTTGAGGCATATTCAGTTCAAAAAGCAAAAAAAAAAAAAAAAAGCAAGAAAAAAAGCAAGAAAAAACAGAAGGAAAAAACAGCAAAAAAAAAAAAGAAAAAGGAAGAAGGAAAAAAAAAAGAGAGAGAGAAAAAAAAGGATGGCTTCATGGAGGAAAGGCAACGGTGGAGATGTGCTTGAAGATTACAAAGGCAAGATTTGAGGTCGAATCTTTTTGAAGAGGGGGAGAATGATACGTTCTGAGGAGGATAATTTGGTTATTCCAACGCCGGGAAAGAGCTTGTTTCTAGCAAGTTGGTTCTGCCTCGGAAATCAAGCAAACCAAGAGCTTATTTCAAGTTACTTGGAAATCAAGGAATCAAGCACAATTAAAGTAACTTGAAGAGCAAGTAATCTGATCATGTTGGAGATATATTTAGATTGTGTCTAGATTCACTTTTTTATTTGTATTGACTTAGTATAGATTTGTTTAGATTAAAATTGAATCAGTTTATCTTTTAAGATTTAAATCAAATCTGATCTAATCTGTAAAGATCAAATCAGATTTAATTTTGTTAAGAATAAATCTTTTAGGATAGAATCATATCTTTAATTTTAAATTTTAGTTTCAAATCAGATTTTTTAGATAGGATTAGATAATTTTCAATTTTAGGATTTATATATAAATACGTAACTTGGCCTGTAGACAATGGAGAGAATTTGATCATATAGTTTATCATGGTTTGACTACCAATACAATTGTGAGGTTTTCCTAATTTTGTTCCGTGTGATGCAGAATTTTCTATCTTTTCGCTATTATCTATATTTCCAAGGACAGGTTTCTTGGGGGTTTAGTAGGGAGGGTGTTTATTCTACATATTATTTTCTATCAAAGTGTGTGCTTGGGGTTTCTGGATCTTTATATCCGCAGGGTTCCTCATCATTTGGTATCAAAGCAAGGTCTAGATAAATTCCTATTTATCTTCTTCTTTTATATTTCTCTTTTATCTTCTTTTCTTGTCCGTTAGCGTTCTTGTTTTTTGTGTTTGTGCATTCTATCCGTTTGTGTTGCTCTCACGTCTTTATCTATCTCTATGTTTCTTCTGTATCTAGCATTTGTCTTTTTATTGTTAGTTTAGATCCAAAAAAAAAAGGAAGAAAAAAAGGGGAAGAAATTGAAAAAGATGAGGATTATAAGCATAATTTTTTTTCCCTTTGATCTAGGTTGTCAAGGATATGTTCTTTGAAGGTCTGGTAGGGAAATTCTTTCCTTTGATCTAAGTTGCTGTGGATAGGTTTGATATAGGTCTAGTGGAAAAATCCTTTTCCAGTGACCAAGGTTGGTCAGAACAGGTTTCTTAGAGGTCTAGTAGGAAAACCCTATGTTTACTCTCTTTTGTGTCTATTTCGTTTTCGCTTTGTTAATTTTATTTCCCTAGTTTCTTTTTCTTTGGGTTTTGAGTCTCGTTTCCTTAATTGTTTTGTCTACTTTGTCCACATTTTTTTTTATTTGAGGCATATTCAGTTCAAAAAGCAAAAAAAAAAAAAAGCAAGAAAAAAAGAAAGAAAAAACAGAAGGAAAAAAGAGCCAAAAAAAAAAAAAAGAAAAAGGAAGAAGGAAAAAAAAAAGAGAGAGAAAAAAATGGATAGCTTCATGGAGGAAAGGCAACGGTGGAGATGTGCTTGAAGATTACAAAGGCAAGATTCGAGTTCGAATCTTTTTGAAGACGGAAAGAATGATACGTTCTGAGGAGGATAATTTGGTTATTCCAACACCGGAAAAAAGCTTGTTTCTAGCAAGTTGGTTCTGCCTCAGAAATCAAGCAAACCAAGAGCTTATTTCAAGTTACTTGGAAATCAAGGAATCAAGCACAATTAAAGTAACTTGAAGAGCAAGTAATCTGATCATGTTGGAGATATATTTAGATTGTGTCTAGATTCACTGTTTTATTTGTATTGACTTAGTATAGATTTGTTTAGATTAAAATTGAATCAGTTTATCTTTTAAGATTTAAATCAAATCTGATCTAATCTGTAAAGATCAAATCAGATTTAATTTTGTTAAGAATAAATCTTTTAGGATAGAATCATATCTTTAATTTTAAATTTTAGTTTCAAATCAGATTTTTTAGATAGGATTAGATAATTTTCAATTTTAGGATTTATATATAAATAGGCAACTTGGCCTGTAGACAATGGAGAGAATTTGATCATATAGTTTATCATGGCTTGACTACCAATACAATTGTGAGTTTTTCCTCATTTTGTTCCATGTGATGCAGAATTTTCTATCTTTTCGCTATTATCTATATTTCCAAGGACAGGTTTCTTGGGGTTTTAGCAGGGAGGGTGTTTATTCTACATATTATTTTCTATCAAAGTGTGTGCCTGGGGTTTCTGGATCTTTATATCCGCAGGGTTCCTCATCATTTGGTATCAAAGCAAGGTCTAGATAAATTCCTATTTATCTTTGTCTTTTATATTTCTCTTTTATCTTCTTTTCTTGTCCGTTAGCGTTCTTGTTTTTTGTGTTTGTGCATACTATCCTTTTGTGTTGCTCTCACGTCTTTATCTATCTCTATGTTTCTTCTGTATCTAGCATTTGTCTTTTTATTGTTAGTTTAGATTCAAAAAAAAAGGAAGAAAAAAAGGAGAAGAAATTGAAAAAGATGAGGATTATAAGCATAATTTTTTTTCCCTTTGATCTAGGTTGTCAAGGATATGTTCTTGGAAGTTCTGGTAGGGAAATTCTTTCCTTTGATGTAAGTTACTATGGATAGGTTTGATATAGGTCTAGTCGAAAAATCCTTTTGTAGTGACCAAGGTTGGTAAGAACAGGTTTCTTAGAGGTCTAGTAGGAAAACCCTATGTTTACTCTCTTTTGTGTCTATTTCGTTTTCGCTTTGTTAATTTTATTTCCCTAGTTTTTTTTTCTTTGGGTTTTGAGTCTCGTTTCCTTAATTGCTGTGTCTACTTTGTCCACATTTTTTTTTATTTGAGGCATATTCAGTTCAAAAAGCAAAAAAAAAAAAAAAACAAGAAAAAAAGAAAGTAAAAACGGAAGGAAAAAAAAGCAAAAAAGAAAAAGGAAGAAGGAAAAAAAAAAAAGAGAGAGAAAAAAAAGGATGGCTTCATGGAGGAAAGGCAACGGTGGAGATGTGCTTGAAGATTACAAAGGCAAGATTTGAGGTCGAATCTTTTTGAAGAGGGGGAGAATCATACGTTCTGAGGAGGATAATTTGGTTATTCCAACACCGGAAAAGAGCTTGTTTCTAGCAAGTTGGTTCTGCCTCGGAAATCAAGCAAAACCAAGAGCTTATTTCAAGTTACTTGGAAATCAAGGAATCAAGCACAATTAAAGTAACTTGAAGAGCAAGTAATCTGATCATGTTGGAGATATATTTAGATTGTGTCTAGATTCACTTTTTTATTTGTATTGACTTAGTATAGATTTGTTTAGATTAAAATTGAATCAGTTTATCTTTTAAGATTTAAATCAAATCTGATCTAATCTGTAAAGATCAAATCAGATTTAATTTTGTTAAGAATAAATCTTTTAGGATAGAATCATATCTTTAATTTTAAATTTTAGTTTCAAATCAGATTTTTTAGATAGGATTAGATAATTTTCAATTTTAGGATTTATATATAAATAGGCAACTTGGCCTGTAGACAATGGAGAGAATTTGATCATATAGTTTATCATGGTTTGACTACCAATACAATTGTGAGGTTTTCCTCATTTTGTTCCATGTGATGCAGAATTTTCTATCTTTTCGCTATTATCTACGTTTCCAAGGACAGGTTTCTTGGGGGTTTGGTAGGGAGGGTGTTTATTCTACATATTATTTTCTATCAAAGTGTGTGCCTGGGGTTTCTGGATCTTTATATCCGCGGGGTTCCTCATCATTTGGTATCAAAGCAAGGTCTAGATAAATTCCTATTTATCCTTGTCTTTTATATTTCTCTTTTATCTTCTTTTCTTTTCCGTTAGCGTTCTTGTTTTTTGTGTTTGTACATTCTATCCTTTTGTGTTGCTCTCACGTCTTTATCTATCTCTATGTTTCTTCTGTATCTAGCATTTGTCTTTTTGTTGTTAGTTTAGATCCAAAAAAAAAAGGAAGAAAAAACGGAGAAGAAATGGAAAAAGATGAGGATTATAAGCATAATTTTTTTTTCCCTTTGATCTAGGTTGTCAAGGATATGTTCGTTGAAGGTCTGGTAGGGAAATGCTTTCCTTTGATCTAAGTTGCTATGGATAGGTTTAATATAGGTCTAGTAGAAAAATCCTTTTCCAGTGACCAAGGTTGGTAAGAACAGGTTTCTTAGAGGTCTAGTAGGAAAACCCTATGTTTACTATCTTTTGTGTCTATTTCGTTTTCACTTTGTTAATTTTATTTCCCTAGTTTTTTTTTTCTTTGGGTTTTGAGTCTCGTTTCCTTAATTGTTGTGTCTACTTTGTCCACATTTTTTTTTTATTTGAGGCATATTCAGTTCAAAAAGCAAAAAAAAAAAAAAAGCAAGAAAAAAAGAAAGAAAAAACAGAAGAAAAAAACAGCAAAAAAAAAAAAAGAAAAACGAAGAAGGAAAAAAAAAAAAGAGAGAGAAAAAAAAGGATGGCTTCATGGAGGAAAGGCGACGGTGGAGATGTGCTTGAAGATTACAAAGGCAAGATTCGAGGTCGAATCTTTTTGAAGAGGGGGAGAATGATACGTTCTGAGGAGGATAATTTGGTTATTCCAACACCGGAAAAAAGCTTGCTTCTAGCAAGTTGGTTCTGCCTCGGAAATCAAGCAAATCAAGAGCTTATTTCAAGTTACTTGGAAATCAAGCAATCAAGCACAATTAAAGTAACTTCAAGAGCAAGTAATTTGATCATGTTGGATATATATTTAGATTGTGTCTAGATTCACTTTTTTATTTGTTTTGACTTAGTATAGATTTGTTTAGATTAAAATTGAATCAGTTTATCTTTTAAGATTTAAATCAAATATGATCTAATCTGTAAAGATCAAATCAGATTTAATTTTGTTAAGAATAAATCTTTTAGGATAGAATCATATCTTTAATTTTAAATTTTAGTTTCAAATCAGATTTTTTAGATAGGATTAGATAATTTTCAATTTTAGGATTTATATATAAATAGGCAACTTGGCCTGTAGACAATGGAGAGAATTTGATCATATAGTTTATCATGGTTTGACTACCAATACAATTGTGAGGTTTTCCTCATTTTGTTCCGTGTGATGCAGAATTTTCTATCATTTCGCTATTATCTACGTTTCCAAGGACAGGTTTCTTGGGGGTTTGGTAGGGAGGGTCTTTATTCTATATCTTGTTTTCTATGAAAGTGTGTGCCTGGGTTTCTGGATCTTTATATCCACAGGGTTCCTCATCATTTGGTATCAAAGCAAGGTCTAGATAAATTCCTATTTATCTTTGTCTTTTATATTTCTCTTTTATCTTCTTTTCTTGTCCGTTAGCGTTCTTGTTTTTTGTGTTTGTGCATTCTATCCTTTTGTGTTGCTCTCACGTCTTTATCGATCTCTATGTTTCTTCTGTATCTAGCATTTGTCTTTTTGTTGTTAGTTTAGATACAAAAATAAGGAAGAAAAAAAGGAGAAGAAATGAAAAAAGGTGAGGATTATAAGCATAATTTTTTTCCCTTTGATCTAGGTTGTCGAGGATATGTTCTTTGAAGGTCTAGGAGGGAAATTCTTTCCTTTAATCTAAGTTGCTATGGACAGGTTTGATATACGTCTAGAAGAAAAATCCTTTTCCAGCGACCAAGGTTGGTAAGAACAGGGTTTTTAGAGGTCTAGTAGGAAAATCCTATGTTTACTATCTTTTGTGTCTATTTCGTTTCTACTTTGTTAATTTTATTTCCCTAGTTTTTATTTCTTTGCGTTTTGAGTCTCGTTTTCTTAATTGTTGTGTCTACTTTGTCCACATTTTTTTTTATTTGAGATATATTCAGTTCAAAAAGCAACAAAAAAACAAAGCAAGAAAAAAAGAAAGAAAAAATAGAAGGAAAAAAAAGCTAAAAAAAAGAAAAAGGAAGAAGGAAAAAAAAAAAAAAAAGAGAAAGAAAAAAAAGGATGGCTTCATAGAGGAAAGGCAACGGTGGAGATGTGCTTGAAGATTACAAAGGCAAGATTCGAGGTCAAATCTTTTTGAAGAGGGGGAGAATGATACGTTCTGAGGAGGATAATTTGGTTATTCCAACACCGGAAAAGAGCTTGCTTCTAGCAAGTTGGTTCTGCCTCGGAAATCAAGCAAACCAAGAGCTTATTTCAAGTTACTTGAAAATCAAGGAATCAAGCACAATTAAAGTAACTTGAAGAGCAAGTAATTTGATCATGTTGGAGATATATTTAGATTGTGTCTAGATTCACTTTTTTATTTGTTTTGACTTAGTATAGATTTGTTTAGATTAAAATTGAATCAGTTTATCTTTTAAGATTTAAATCAAATATGATCTAATCTGTAAAGATCAAATCAGATTTAATTTTGTTAAGAATAAATCTTTTAGGATAGAATCATATCTTTAATTTTAAATTTTAGTTTCAAATCATATTTTTTAGATAGGATTAGATAATTTTCAATTTTAGGATTTATATATAAATAGGCAACTTGGCCTGTAGACAATGGAGAGAATTTGATCATATAGTTTATCATGGTTTGACTACCAATACAATTGTGAGGTTTTCCTTATTTTGTTCTATGTGATGCAGAATTTTCTATCTTTTCGCTATTATCTACCTTTCCAAGGACAGGTTTCTTAAGGGTTTAGTAGGGAGGGTGTTTATTTTACATATTATTTTCTATCAAAGTGTGTGCCTGGGGTTTCTGGATCTTTATATCCGCGGGGTTCCTCATCATTTGGTATCAAAGCAAGGTCTACATAAATTCCTATTTATCTTTGTCTTTTATGTTTCTCTTTTATCTTCTTTTCTTGTCCATTAGCGTTCTTGTTTTTTGTGTTTGTGCATTCTATCCTTTTGTGTTGCTGTCACGTCTTTATCTATCTCTATGTTTCTTCTGTATCTAGCATTTGTCTTTTTGTTGTTAGTTTAGATCCCAAAAAAAAAGGAAGAAAAAAAGGAGAAGAAATGGAAAAAGATGAGGATTATAAACATAATTTTTTTTCCCTTTGATCTAGGTTGTCAAGGATATGTTCTTTGAAGATCTGGTAGGGAAATTCTTTCCTTTGATCTAAGTTGCTATGGACAGGTTTGATATAGGTCTAGTAGAAAAATCGTTTTCCAGTGACCAAGGTTGGTAAGAACAGGTTTTTTAGAGATCTAGTAGGAAACCCCTATGTTTACTATCTTTTATTTCTATTTCGTTTCCGCTTTGTTAATTTTATTTCCCTAGTTTTTTTTTCTTTGGGTTTTGAGTCTCATTTCCTTAATTGTTGTGTCTACTTTGTCCACATATTTTTTTATTTGAGGTATATTCAGTTCAAAAAGCAAAAAAAAAAAAAAGCAAGAAAAAAAGAAAGAAAAAATAGAGGAAAAAAAAGCAAAAAAAAAAAAAAAAGAAAAAGGAAGAAGGAAAAAAAAAAGAGAGAAAAAAAAAGGATGGCTTCATGGAGGAAAGGCAACGGTGGAGATGTGCTTGAAGATTACAAAGGCAAGATTCGAGGTCGACTCTTTTTGAAGAGGGGGAGAATGATACGCTCTGAGGAGGATAATTTGGTTATTCCAACACCGGAAAAGAGCTTGTTTCTGGCAGGTTGGTTCTGCCTCGGAAATCAAGCAAACCAAGAGCTTATTTCAAGTTACTTGGAAATCAAGGAATCAAGCATAATTGAAGTAACTTGAAGAGCAAGTAATTTGATCATGTTGGAGATATATTTAGATTGTGTCTAGATTCACTTTTTTATTTGTTTTGACTTAGTATAAATTTGTTTAGATTAAAATTGAATCAGTTTATCTTTTGAGATTTAAATCAAATCTGATCTAATCTGTAAAGATCAAATCAGATTTAATTTTGTTAAGAATAAATCTTTTTGGATAGAATCATATCTTTAATTTTAAATTTTAGTTTCAAATCAGATTTTTTAGATAGGATTAGATAATTTTCAATTTTAGGATTTATATATAAATAGGCAACTTGGCTTGTAGACAATGGAGAGAATTTGATCATATAGTTTATCATGGTTTGACTATCAATACAATTGTGAGGTTGTCGTCATTTTGTTCTATGTGATGCAGAATTTTCTATCTTTTCCCTGTTATCTACGTTTCCAAGGACAGGTTTCTTGTGAGTTTAGTAGGGAGCATCTGTATTCTACATATTGTTTTCTATCAAAGTGTGTGCCTGAGTTTTCTGGATCTTTATATCCATGGGGTTCCTTATCATTTGGTATCAAAGCAAGGTCTAGATAAATTCCTATTTATCTTTGTCTTTTACGTTTCTCTTTTATCTTCTTTTCTTGTTCGTTAGCGTTCTTGTTTTTTGTGTTTGTGCATTCTATCCTTTTGTGTTGCTGTCACGTCTTTATCTATCTGTATGTTTCTTCTGTATCTAGCATTTGTCATTTTGTTGTTAGTTTAGATCCCAAAAAAAGGAAGAAAAAAGGGAGAAGAAATGAAAAAAGGTAAGGATTATAAGCATAATTTTTTTTCCCTTTGATCTAGGTTGTCGAGGATATGTTCTTTGAAGGTTTAGTAGGGAAATTCTTTCCTTTGATCTATGTTGCTATGGACAGGTTTGATATAGGCCTAGTAGAAAAATCCTTTTCCAGTGACCAAGGTTGGTAAGAACAAGTTTCTTAGAGGTCTAGTAGGAAAACCCTATGTTTACTATCTTTTGTGTCTATTTCATTTCCGCTTTGTTAATTTTATTTTCCTAGTTTTTTTTTCTTTGGGTTTTGAGTCTCGTTTCCTTAATTGTTGTGTCTACTTTGTCCACATTTTTATTTTGGTATTTGAGATATATTCAGTTCCAAAAGCAAAAAAAAAAAAAAAAAAAAAAGAAGATAAAAAAAGCGAAAAAAAAAGAAAAAGGAAGAAGGAAAAAAAAAAGAGAGAGAAAAAAAAGGATGGCTTTATGGAGGAAAGGCAACGGTGGAGATGTATTTGAAGATTACAAATGCAAGATTCGAGGACTAATCTTTTTGTAGTGGGGGAGAATGATACGTGCTTAGGAGAGTAATTTGGTTATTCCAACACTAGAAAAGAGCTTGTTTCTAGCAAGTTGGTTCTGCCTCGGAAATCAAGCAAACCAAGAGCTTATTTCAAGTAACTTGAAAATTGAGGAATCAACAATAATTAAAGTAACTTGAAGAGCAAGCAATCTGATTATGTTGGAGATATATTTAGATTGTGTCTAGATTCATTTTTTTATTTGTTTTGACTTAGTATAGATTTGTTTTGATTAAAATTGAATCAGTCTATCTTTTAAGATTTAAATCAAATCTGATCTAATCTGTAAAGATCAAATCAGATTTAATTTTGTTAAGAATAAATCTTTTAGGACAGAATCATATCTTTAATTTTAAATTTTAGTTTCAAATCAGATTTTTTAGATAGGATTAGATAATTTTCAATTTTAGGATTTATATATAAATAGGCAGCTTGGCCTATAGACATTGGAGAGAATTTGATCATATAGTTTATCATGGTTTGGCTATCAATACAATTGTGAAGTTTTCCTCATTTTGTTCTGTGTGAAGCAGAATTTTCTATCTTTTCCCTGTTATCTACTGTTCCAAGGAAACGTTTCTTGGGGGTTTAATAGGGAGAGTCTTTGTTCTACATCTTATTTTCTATCAAAGTATGTGGTTGGAGTTTCTGGATCTTTATATCAACGGGGTTCCTCATCATTTGGTATAAGAGCAAGGTCTAGATGAATTCTTATTTATCTGTCTTTTACGTTTCTCCTTTATCTTCTTTACTTGCCATTAGTATTCTTGGTTTTTGTGTTTGTGCATTCTATCCTTTTGTCTTTTTGTTGTTAGTTTAGATCCAAAAAAAAAAAGAAAAAAAAAAGGAGAAGAAATCAGAAAAGGTGAGGATTAGAAGTGTAATTTTTTTCCCTTTGATCTAGGTTGTCAAGGATATGTTCTTTGAAGGTCTAGTAGGGAAATTATTTCCTTTGATCTAAGTTGCTATGGACAGGTTTCATAGAGGTTTAGTAGGAAAATCCTTTTTCGGTGACCTAGGTTGCTAAGAATAGGTTTATTAGAGGTCTAGTAGGAAAACCCTATGTTTACTATCCTTTGTTTCTATTTCATTTCCGCTTTGTTAATTTTATTTCCCTAATTTTTTTTCTTTGCGTTTTGGGTCTCATTTCCTTAATTGTTGTGTCTACTTTGTCCACATTTTTTTTTTTTTTGGTATTTGAGATATATTCAGTTCCAAAAGCAAAAAAAAAAAAAAAAAGAAAGAAAAAAAAGAAGATAAAAAAGTGAAAAAAAATAAAAAGAAGGAAAAAAAAAGAGAGAGAGAAAAAAGGATGGCTTCATGGAGGAAAGGCAACGGTGGAGATGTGTTTGAAGATTACAAAGGCAAGATTCGAGGACGAATCTTTTTGAAGAGGGGGAGAATGATACGTGCTCAGGAGGGTAATTTGGTTATTCCAACACTGGAAAAGAGCTTGTTTCTAGCAAGTTGGTTCTACGTCGGAAATCAAGCAAACCAAGAGCTTATTTCAAGTTACTTGGAAATCAAGGAATTAAGCATAATTAAAGTAACTTAAAGAGCAAGCAATCTGACCATGTTGGAGATATATTTAGATTGTGTCTAGATTCACTTTTTTATTTGTTTTGACTTAGTATAGATTTGTTTTGATTAAAATTGAATCAGTTTATCTTTTAAGATTTAAATCAAATCTGATCTAATCTGTAAAGATCAAATCTGATTTAATTTTGTTAAGAATAAATCTTTTAGGATAGAATCATATCTTTAATTTTAAATTTTAGTTTCAAATCAGATTTTTTAGATAGGATTAGATAATTTTCAATTTTAAGATTTATATATAAATAGGCAACTTGGCCTATAGACAATGGAGAGAATTTGATCATATAGTTTATCATGGTTTGACTACCAATACAATTGTGAAGTTTTCCTCATTTTGTTCTGTGTGATGCAGAATTTTCTATCTTTTCCCTGTTATCTACGTTTCCAAGGACAGGTTTCTTGGGGGTTTAGTAGGGAGGGTCTTTGTTCTACATCTTATTTTCTATCAAAGTGTGTGGTTGGAGTTTCTGGATCTTTATATCCACGGAGTTCCTCATCATTTGGTATCAGAGCAAGGTTTAGATGAATTCTTATTTATCTTTGTCTTTTACGTTTCTCTTTTATCTTCTTTTCTTGTCCGTTAGCATTCTTGGTTTTTGTGTTTGTGCATTCTATCCTTTTGTCTTTTTGTTGTTAGTTTAGATCCAAAAAAAAAAAAAAAAAGGAAAAAAAAAGGAGAAGAAATCAGAAAAGGTGAGGATTAGAAGTGTAATTTTTTTCCCTTTGATCTAGGTTGTCAAGGATATGTTCTTTGAAGGTCTAGTAGGGAAATTCTTTCCTTTGATCTAAGTTGCTATGGACAGGTTTCATAGAGGTTTAGTAGGAAAATCCTTTTTCGGTGACCTAGGTTGCTAAGAATAGGTTTCTTAGAGGTCTAGTAGGAAAACCTTATGTTTACTATACTTTGTTTCTATTTCATTTCCGCTTTGTTAACTTTATTTCCCTAATTTTTTTTTCTTTGCATTTTGGACCTCATTTCCTTAATTGTTGTGTCTACTTTGTCCACATATTTTTTTTTTGGTATTTGAGATATATTCAGTTCCAAAAGCAAAAAAAAAAAGAAAGAAAAAAAAGAAGATAAAAAAAGCGAAAAAAAAAAGAAAAAGGAAGAAGGAAAAAAAAAAAGAGAGAGAGAAAAAAGGATGGCTTTATGGAGGAAAGGCAACGGTGGAGATGTGTTTGAAGATTGCAAAGGTAAGATTCGAGGACGAATCTTTTTGAAGAGGGGGAGAATGATAGTGCTCAGGAGAGTAATTTGGTTATTTCAACACTGGAAAAGAGCTTGTTCTAGTAAGTTGGTTCTACGTCGGAAATCAAGCAAACCAATAGCTTATTTCAAGTTACTTGGAAATCAAGGAATCAAGCATAATTAAAGTAACTTAAAGAGCAAGCAATCTGACCATGTTGGAGATATATTTAGATTGTGTCTAGATTCATTTTTTTATATGTTTTGACTTAATATAGATTTGTTTAGATTAAAATTGAATCAGTTTATCTTTTAAGATTTAAATCAAATCTGATCAAATCTGTAATAATTTTGTTATGAATAAATCTTTTAGGATAAAATCATATTTTTAATTTTAAATTTTAGTTTCAAATCAGATTTTTGAGATAAGATTAGATAATTTTCAATTTTAGGATTTATATATAAATAGACAACTTGGCCTATAGACAACGGAGAGAATTTGTTCATGTAGTTTATCATGGTTTGACTATCAATACAATTGTGAGGTTTTCCTCATTTTGTTCTGTGTGATGCAGAATTTTTTATCTTTTTCCTGTTATCTACGTTTCCAAGGACAGGTTTCTTAGGGGTTTAGTAGGGAGGATTTTTATTCTACATCTTATTTTCTATCAAAGTGTGTGTCTGAGGTTTCTGGATATTTATATCCACGAGGTTCCTCATCAACCTTGGCCAAGGATTTCATAATCAAGAATAACCTTATATCCATAGGACCTATGGTTGTTTACTCAAGGTAATAAATTCCTTCTTAATTGTTCACCTATCTCCATACGTAACTAATTATAGCAACAAACTGCCTAACACTAATGCATAACATAAGTACATAAGCTGTAGCAAACTATAGTTACCTATGTACAAGATAACCGTGCCATCTCAGGTCAAAGGATTATATGCATTAATATGATCTAGATAATGTTTCATTGACATTAGTAAAATACCTTATAAACATTATCTATACGTCACATTCGACCCACTTATCACATAAGTATCCACATATTTGTTTTGACATCTAATGTTATATAATATGAGACTCACTATTGCATCTTCATTAGTGCATTCTATTAATTATGGAAACAGATAGAGGTGACAATCTTCCGGAATAATAATGCCCAGTTAATATTCCTATGATAGTGAACTATTTTAAAGATCTTGTTCTAGACTACTTCATCACTCATATTCTCAACTCTTGAGAATGAAGTATCTAACAAGTATCTTATGGACTTATTCTAATAAATGTACATAAATTATGAATAAAAGAATAATAAACTGCCATTAATAGGGATTATTTATACATATATTAGCTCTAGGGCATACAACTAACAGTCCCCAGTTACGCAAAAGTTCCTAATCCATATAGTGGGAATACATAAATAATGCGAAATACTAATAAACATAACTCTTTGAACATTTAGCAGGAAAATGTAAGGTAGCCAAGCCTTAGATAGTAATAAGTGCCTTTGTTAAGGGTTCTGTATTAGCACACTTGAGGGTAGTGTGCCTTTGTTCCAACAGAAAACATAAAAATAAATAACAAGTGGCTTTAATAAAGTAAAGACAAAATTAGCTTAGAAAGAAAGAAAACTGTGGTCATCCAAGAAATGAAAAGATCGGCCCACTTATAATATTGGCATCAACAACGATACTCATCAGGAATCCAGAATGTTACCCCATTAGTTAATGTGCCAACAGCAATATGTCCCATCTATGCCAAATAAAAATGTAATTTGCATTGACAATATAATGTATACAAATCAATTTTATGTTATTTATTATTATTATGATAATTTTACTCTATCAATAACAACCATTAATATAGTATCATGATGTGAAGACCAAGATGAAGTGATCCTGAGTTAATAGTTTGCATTTGATAATTGTTGGAGCACGTTTCATCAGTATGCTCCAGGTAACTTGTTCGATGATAAGGACCACAACTATTTTCAGGTAAGACGTTCTTCTAGAAATTAGGTTGGCAATGATTAGCTTTCCATTTAGCCCATTTCTCTATAGATTCTGATGAACTCAGGTTTGCGGGTCCTGGAAGACCCTTTGATATCGCAAATGCTGACACATTCTCTCCTACCAGCAAAGTGTGTTCAGTATGTTGCATCACTAACCTAGCAGCCTTGATTCCGTCCTTTGCATATCTCATGGCAGCAACAGCTCCTACTTCCATAGTCGCCTATGTATCTCCTTATCCTTAGCAGAAGATTGGACCAAAAATCATGCCAATCCATAAAAAAAATGCAAGAAAAATGAAATTCAACAGCTATAGAACATGGTAATTAGTAGTTACCCCATCCATGACTAGAGCATCAATTGTAGTTTCTCCATCTTGACTTCCACCTAGACCAACTTTTTGGAACAGGGGAAGCAGAAGGCATGTGTAAGTGTACCCATCATGAACAAACAATCCCAAGGACAAAATCTCAAGATAGTTAAGGACTAAATACGTATACAGAATAGAAACAGCACTGAAATACTTTTTGACCCCTTCATGTAACGTGAAATTAAAGGAATTTTTAACAATTCTCCTCATCCAACCAAGCAAGCTTTATTAATGATAATATCAATATTCCAAGTAAGTTATTTTCAAAACCCACAACAAAACAGGTCACACTTGAATAGTAATTTTGTTGGGCTGCAAAGTATATATATCATGTGTAATACTAAAGCATATCAGTATAACAAGCTCCTGATTGTATAACGTCGTGTGAATAACATTTTGAGAGCAAAAGTAAAAGGCGAAGCTGTAATATGTATTAATTGGGCTTTGGGGCCCATTAGTGTCAACCAGCTCAATAGAAGGGGCAGACTCTACAAAAGGAAAAAAAGGAGGTTGAAAGAGGCATGGAAAAAGTCGTATTACCTTCCCTCTAACTATTCTCTTCTCCTCTGATTTCCTCTCTTCTCTCTAGCCTATTCTGATATTCTTCTTATTCTTGGTTCAGGTTCATCGAAGCTTGTCAAGTGGTGAGTAATCTGTCTAGTCCTTACTACTCATACATTACCTTCACTTTTTTGTTATTTCCTTTACATTGTAATTCTTTCCTTCATTGAGATATTACTACTCTTATTACTGGACTCATTATTGATTTGAGGAATATTTTCTGTAATTCAGTTTCTATATTATTTCAGAAGCAAATTTGGTGTTCTCAACGGAGCCTTGCATGATAAATGAACGAGAATTCAACAATTTACTGGTCAAAATCAACTATCTAATATGCAAAAAATAGCATGATATAGAGAGATAACATCGTAATTGTTTCTAACACACTCATAGATTCAAGAACAAGCATCAGCCCAATCAAGCACTTAACCAAAACAAGAAAAAGAAAAAAATGTTATATTGTGTAACATCCTCAATTTCCTGTTGTGCTAAATTACTTCAGTAATATTGAGTAATTAGGCACTTAATGAGAAATTATGAGATTAATGCTTAATTAAGGATTAACGAAGTATTTATGAATTAACTCTAAGGAAAAAAGTTAAGAGAATGCTTAATTAAGATTAGAGAATCCCTAATTAAGCAAGTCAAACCCTTAATAGCTTAATTAAGCACTAATCACATATAATTAGCTTAATTGAGTTTACTTAAGGATAATTAAGTTTAATTGCAAGATTAATTTTGTTAACTATGATCACATGAGTTAATCACTAATCCTTGCTTAATCATTTTAATTAACTTGCAAGAACACTTAATTACATGATTAAATTCAAATTTAGTCAATTAGACAATAAAGTAAGAGTGATGTCACTAAAGCACAAAAGCATGAGACAAGAGTGCTTTATGTAAAAGTAAGTACATGATTTGTTCCCCCATCATCCAATTTGTCTCCCTAAACCTTAATTAGCACAAAATTAAGAAAATATCTTCTCCCTCATGGCCTAATATGTTATGACCTCAACACACATACATACACATATCCACTCTTCATTTTGCAACTTTTGTTTGATAACTCCTTGTAGTGAGTTATACTTTTAGTTAGTTTTTATTTAATTTAGGATGTAGTTGTTTAGTTTAGTTACTATGTTGTTTTATTTTAGTTAAGTAGTTTACATTTGGTGCTATTTCATTTTTTGTTATTTTCTTATATTTTGGATACTTATTTGGGGCTTATGTTGATTGTCATTAGGTACAAGCACTCAAGTTGAAATTTGGAGCCATAAGAGAGCTTATCTTGCATAAAATCAAGATCTTTAAGCGTTGGAAATTCAATATCTAGCTCTCTAGAAGTCGGATTATGACGATTCAAGATTTTTTGAATAGAAGAGAAGAAGATCTCCAACTTTGATATTGGACACTTTTTCCAATTCTCGAGTCTCCTAGGAGAAAAAGGCGAAACAAGATTAATACTTCATCCTATTTCTGACACTGTCAAGTCTAACCTTTTATCACTCTTTCACTTGTATCTTGAGCAATAGAACTCCGATTGAGGTGATTCTTGTTGCTTGGAAAGCTTACTCAAAGATCTACAATCGCTATTTCTACCTCTGAGTCCAAATTCCAACTATTCTGACCACTACAGAGCTTGGAAGTATGTAAAAGAGGTTAGAGTCATCAGGCAAGCGCGCTATAGCATGATGCCTTGTGCTATAGCGCGACCTCGTCTGCAACAATTTGCTGGTTCGGGCCAAAATTTGAGGAAAGGGCTCTGTGGACTATAGAAGGCAACACTTAAGGTTAGAAAACACATCCCTAGACACTTCCAAACACCTCCCAAGATAGAAGACTTCTTCTAGAGAGATTGAAGATTCAAGGATTCCAGAGCTCAAGTTCAACACGGAGAGATCCACATTCTTCCGAATCTCTTGTCTCTAGCCAGAAATCTTTATGGATTTTGTTTCTTCTATCTTCTCATCTTTATATTCTTCCATTGTTTTCTTTTCTTCAGTCATGAACTAAGTTTCTTTTGCTAGGGCATTAATGGACCCTTTTTGTGTGACTCATGGATTAATGTTAATCTTGTTTCTATCTCTATTGCTTAGTGTTTTTGTTTGTGCTTAATGTTTTTAATTGCTTGATCATCAATTAATTGATTTGGGGATTTATAATAACTTGAGAGAGGGTTTGTGAATAGAGCCTCTTAACATAAACACCGTGAGTTGAGAACTAGAGATAGACAAACGCGATTCATGTGGTCAACATACGAACCCATAAAGCTTCAACCTTTTCCTAGATTAGTTTGTGCTAAGAGACCAGACAATCAGTTTAGGATAAAGAGTATTGCTTGACCTTGAGAGAGTCTAGGAATAAATTAAGGGGAATCGATCGTGAGTCAATTATGATAGAAACTGATTAACGGAAATTCATAGTAAATGCGTCTACAATAGGTGAAATTAATTAGCTCTAGTATCCATCCCATTGCATTTATCCACACTGTTAGAATTTTTAGCATTAGTATTTTTCTTATTTAGTTTATTTTATTTAAATTTTAATTTTCTCATCAGTAATTCCATTCTGTCCAAATAGTTATTCCCTTAGACCATTCGGTATTTGATCTATCCTCATGGGAACAATACTTTACTTATCACTTTATTATTTGTACGATCCGGTATACTTGCTGGAGCCACATCACTATTCTCTCTCTAAGTTTCCTACTCCTCCAACTTCTCTCTACATTTCTTTTTCTTCTTCTTCTTCATCTTCTTCTCCATTCTCCACCTCCATAACCAAACCTTCTTCACTTAGCCTTCAAAGATCACATCTTTTGGTCTTTGAAGAAAAGATTCAAACACTATAAGCCTCATTTTCAAGAGAACTCAAGAGCTCTCTCCTTGTTCTTCCAAAACTGCCACCTTCATCCACTTGGAAGAACACCATCTTCTTCATTTTCTTCTTCTTGGAGGTGCTAAACTCATCACTAGGTAGTGATCTCTATTCTTTTCTTTTGTTTACTCAATAAAGCTTGAAGCTTAGTTCCTATCATGACCAATATCTTCAAGTGAAAGCTTGAGAAAAACCTTCATACTCTTAATGAGCAAAAGTTTCCTTTTTCATGATTTGATAAGATCAAGAACATTCCTAAAAGTATAAAGTTTTAAAAAGTCTGTTTGTTGATGCATGTAAAGTGGCGAAACATGTATGCCTCCTTAAAGTTCCATTTTGTTCTTTTTGAAGACAAGAATATCCGTAAGGTTCAATCTTGTTGGAACATGAAGCTTTTTAAGTCATAAAAATGAAAACTTGTCATTTTATATTTTTAAAATAGAATCTTGAAGACAAGACTTTTCATAAAGTTTCAAACTTTAACCAAGAATGAAATATTAAGTCATAAAATTGTTGACTTGCAACTTTTAATTTATAAAGTTTGTATCTTGAGTCCAAATAATGCATAAACTGTTAACTTTTATAAAGAACAAGACTTTCTAGTTCTAAAGCTAATATCTTGTATCATTATTTTATAAAGTAGGAATCATTTAGACTTTAAGACAACTTTAAGTCATAAAGTTGAGACCTTGATGGTCTTAGAGTAGACTTTTTAGTCCTAAAGCTAGTATCTTGTATCATTATTTAATAAAGATTGAATCTTTAAGACAAGAGCATAATTTTAGAGGCACCTACTTTCTTAAAGAATGTTAATTTATAATTACTTTATAAAGAATGATAACTTTTATGATATTGAAAGTAAAATCTAGTTATGTTAATGATAAAAAACTTTAAACTTTGCAACTTCGATAATTTAAAAATCACCTTTGGTGATTAGTGAATATAGTGTTGTTGAATTCATGAGTGTGGTTATGTGTTGTCATGACCCACGGACTAGAGGGACCTCAAAATCCTTAGGAACAAAAGTATGATTAGAGCTTCTAAGCATACCATGAACCTAGTAATCACTAAGTGCACTATTTCAAGGAAAGGAAATAATTATCTAACTTAGTTAACTTGAACAAGTGTTTTATAAGACATGTACTCAAGTAAAAAGTAATTTCTCATAAGGACTAAGTAACTAAAAGATTACGTACACATTTATTTTAACTATGCGATTCTTTGATGGATAACCACTGGAAATCATATGATGGCTCATAAGACCTTGCACAAAGAATAACACAACTATGAACCCCTTAGGGTATGAATATATGATATCATTTGGCATGATGTATGACAAGTTTGATTGAGCATTGTCTCATGATTGAATGATTGGTGTGATGATATGATGTGGATATGATGGACTATTAGTTGAAGGTTTTATGATTGGTATTTTGGGGATGCTCCGGTCTAGCCATTATGCTGTCGAATTTTCGTCAAAATTATGGACTTAGTCATATCATTGCATGTGTCTTATCAAAGAAGTACTATGCATCTAAAGTATAATGATAAGAAAAGAAAGAATGGGATATGACCTTTCAACCATTTCGGTAAGGGAAGTGAGAGATAGTGTTCCACAACCTCTATGGGGAAAGCAGGGTTATATGGAGGACCCCCCAATTAAGAGATAATCATTATCAGTTTAGTCTGATTTGGTTAGTACTGCATGACGACGGTCACGGAATGAGCTTATATCCAAAAGCAATCTATTTCAAAGGATAAGCAAAGAATGTTAAGCACGTGCTGAGAATGAAAGTAAAGTTAAAGTAAAACCATTGTTAAGTTTATGAGGTTACATGTCAGTGCATGTATCTATATTGTCCATATGCATTATGAATGTTTATTCCATGCTTTCATATGTACGTTTACTTATGATGATATGATTATGACGTGAAGTTTAAAAGTAACCCGCTTCGAGACTGATGTTTTTAAAATCATTAAAATTGAACCTATGCATGTTCACTGTTTTATAATTAAACCCGAAGTAGCTTGGATGATGACGATGACACAGTGTTTATTTAGTCGCGATCCTACCGAGAAATCTAATATTTTTCACTTTTACATTTCCGTGTCATCTTCAAAGGATGCCAGTGTTGGGCATAGTGGTGATCTTCATTGAGTTTCCGATATGGCATTGGCGCTTTGACCCAGTGCTGAATGTCTCCGTGATGTTTGTAAGCGCAGCTATGAGGATCTACATATTCCATGACTGTTCGTTTTAAGTGCCAGTTATGAGCTTGTTTTTCCACCCACATCAGCCATGCAGCAAGGTTACTCTGGATGACATTTGCTCCTACTTTCAGCCACCGAGGTACCCCACTGATGGAGAGTCTGACTCGGATACCTTCCTGACTGCGACTATTTCCTTGGATTCCGATCCGTCGTAGTGCTCCTACCTAAGCTACCATGTGGGGTCTGATCCCTCTGAGTCTTCTTACTCGTCAGTGATTCGCCTGACTTCCTATTTGTCTTCTTCTTCAACAGCTCCTCATCACGCACCATCCCTAGTTTGTGGTCGTGGGTTCAACCGTACCTGCGCTATGCTCCATGGGCATGCTCGAGGAGGAGGATGTGGCGATATTGCTCTCGGTGGTTTCAAAAACGGTTTCCTCCTGCCCGATGGGTGACATGATGATTGCATTTGGAGCTGAGTATGAGGATAGCCCTTTTTGTTTGTAGTTATAAGGTTATTGTAACATCCCCATATAATGCAATAGAAAATAATAACAGCAAACTTTTATTATTGATCACCTTGCCCCTAAACTTTTTAGAAAATGACAGTTAGGTCCCTATATCAAGAGAATTAACAGAATAACGTTTTAAACGAAACAGAATCACGTAGAGAAAACGTAGAAACCTAAACCCCGGCCAATTGAGCCACGGAGGTATCCATATGTGAAATGACATGGGATGTCCCTAGACTTACCCATAATTATGAAAATGCCATTATACTTGAAAAATAGAAACAGAAGGCCCTAAAATTCACAAAACGTTTAATGTACACTATTAATCGATTTACTCAATTTTATTGAGATTGTAGAGTTAATTAGAGGTTAACTAGGAGTTGATTAGGAGTTAAATTAAAGAAATTAGGATTAAGATAGAAACTTATAAAAACCTCACAAAATTCTTGAAAACCGTTTTACCGATTTAAAGGAAATCGGCAAGTTTACAGTATTTTAAACTGTCGGAACCGGACCAATAGAATTTCAACCCATCAACCCTACTTTAAGTGGTTGAGAACTCAGCCACTTAATCCCCCAAAATGGCGCAAACAAAGCCACACAAAAAGGAAGAGACTTGGCTGAATTTCAGCCATACAAGAAGCCACCAATCATAAGCCAAGAAGTCCATCTATATATACTACTTCAATCAGATTTTTCTTTCCCTTCTTCACTCATTCAGATTGCGCCTTCTCCTCCTCTCCTTTCAGCCCTCTTCTCCTTTCCTCTCCTCTACTCACATAATTCTAGCCAACATCAAGCTTTGCTCATCCAAGCCTTCAAAATCTAGCAAAATCACTTAGAATAAAGGTAGGAGTTCTATTCTTGCATCAATTCTGTGGTCTTGGCTGGTTGAGCTTGGATTATTTTCATGATCTTTGAGGTGTTAAATGAATGATTATGATGATATGTGATTGATTTTGGGCTGTTGGTTTGGTTAAAATCGAATTGGAATCAAGAAAGAGGGAATATAGGAAGAGCTGATGGGTGGTAGAACCAAAAACCCTTGGCAGTCCATACGGCGGAGTGTACGGCTCTGCCTACAGCTGATTAAATTTGATGAAACCAATTTTAAATGAAACTAGACATCCGGGGCTTTCCATACATATATATACAAGGCTTTTGGATTAGTGTTGAGAGAGATATGAATTTTTGAATTTTGACCTAAGTTTCTGACTCTGATTCTGGGTAGGTTGGGTTCCTCAGGGTAGAATTATCCCCATACTACTTGAAAATGAGTGAAACTAACTTTGTTAGAAATCTTACACATAGGAGAATGTCCCATAAAAATTTCAGAATTAGATAAGGTCCTAGTTGCTCCTAGTGATCCAAGATATTTACCCTATGTCCCAACCAGGTCAGAACAGGGCAGTTTAGGAAGGTCAGAATTCGGGGCTTATAACTCGAGCCCTACTAAGTCAATTGGAGTGGAACTTTTTGTAAATGAAACTTTGTCCTGTTAGCTTCAATATGAGACCAATATCGTGTGATTTGAACCAGTTTTCGATTTTTAGTGAATTTTTACTTTTAGGTGTCTGATTCTGGCCAGCCACTGGACAGGCCGGGATAAACTCTAAATATCTTCAGGTATAGATATCAAAATTAAATAGGACCAAAGAGGTTAGAAACTAGACACATAACACTTTAACATATCCAAATTTGAGGTCCAAATGAGTTAAATAGAGGTAATGGCTTGAATTATAAAAACCAGGTTGGTTGACTATGCTGAGGCAAAAACTCTGCCTTGATGAATTTAATACTATTATGGGTTCCATATTGAAATATGTGGATAATGTTGTGACCTTTATAATAAATTGATGTTCTGATGTACTGGCACTATTCATGGGGAAGCAGACTAGTTCCGTTACGTTGCCAAATTTTCGGTAGAATTGTAAGAAGGTTATAAACACTTGTACATTATGAATAGGTATGTAGAAGAAATGTATGTAAGGATATATGAATGTAAGCGATGAAGCATATGCATGAGTGCATTCAGTATGTCTATGCATAATTATGCATACGAATGAAAGGATATAAATATATAGAATGAGATCCCTCCGAGACTGGAGGCACGTGAATCCCCTTGTGGGTCAGTACTATGTGATGAACTAGACTACCCAAGGACAGTAAAGAATAAAGAATAAAGCATGTGCAAGCATCCCACTCACATGAGGCATGGCATCGACCCAGCTAGTGTGAGTATCGGGGATAGAACTTACATGAGGCATGGCATGACCCAGCTAGTGTAAGTGTCGAATGGAGGTCCCATACCCTAAGGAATGTGACATGATGATCACATTCTGATGGAGTATGACATGGCGATCATACTTTGGGACGTGGCAGGAAGAATATATTCCTAAGGAATGTGACATAGCGATCACACCCCGATGGAGTATGACATGATGATCATACTCTGGAATGTGCATGACAAGTAAAGAAAGACCAAGAAAGAAAAGAGAATTATGTATATCTGTATAAATTCAAGTACAAGTGAAGGCAAGTGCTAATTTCAAGTTTCCAGTATGTTGGTGTTATTATATTTTTAATATGTTATAGTTATTGTTCGTAGTATGCGTCATGACTTTTCGTGTATTGGTTCTCCTAAATGACAAGTGCATGAATAAAACGGATTCTGCTTCGGACAATGTATTTTTCGAACTATAAAATTGAACAGGCTAGTTAACATGTTCACATTTTTCATAATAAACCGAAGCAGCTGGGGATAATAATGATGGCACCGTACAAGATGTCTTAGCAAACCCTATTGAGAATTCTTAAATTCTCACTCTTATTTCCATGTTATCTCCAGATAGTTCAAGAAGATTCTAAGATAGCTAAAGTTGCTGTCAAGCAAGGTCCATCAGGTAACAGTAATGACTCCAGAGTGAGGTACTATGACTTAAGCATAGTACTGTACAGAGGAGGACGTTACAGTTATCATTTTATTATATGGCATGCATGGGCAGTAGAGATTCTAATGTATTTTCTTTATGATGCATTTGGTTAGGTAGCTTTTGTAGGGCCAACAGTAGATATGAAACTCATTATCTTTTATGTATAACTCTTGGAACTACTATTACTATATTAACTTTGATGGTCGTGGAATGAATGTTATATTTACTAAGATATTTGTTATTCTTATCACCTCTATTTATTTTATTTGCCCCGTTTACTGAGATAGAGAAGTTCGATTTTACACATTCACGATGCATTCATGGCTCTTGGGTTTCAAAATAGTTTATTCGTCCTTGTTCAAAAAAATTTTTTATCTCTATTTTCATTTAAAAAGTAATTTTAAAAGGTAATATTAGTTCCATGAGCAAAAGTAACAACTAATAATTCCGTAATATGACTTAAGCATAGTATGAGACTATTAGTGTGTTACATATTGCAGTTTCCATTCAATAATAGACAAAAGAAAATGCGATAATTCATACTGAGAAGTCCATGTTATCTTGGAAACATTCTAGTTCGCACTTGTTCTTGTTAGAAAAATAAGAGACAAATGTAGCGAAATAAACAAAAAAAAAATTTAGTCGTATGAACACAATCATATAGGATCAAATAACACACATGAAAGTATATCTCATGAGTTTGGTATCACCCGTGTTATTTAAACAATGTAAACACTTGAAAATATAAAAGAATCGTACGAGATATTTACCTTTTGAAGTGATGTCCCATAGAAAATTAATATTCATCTCATGAACACATAGTCGTACAACTGAACAACCTCTAGCTTGTTCACACAAACACGATCTGCTAAGGAACTCCTCTTCTCAATCCAAGATCTATTCCTTATTGCCTTCTTGAAGAACAAGAATCTCAGATGACTTTTGAGTGGATAGTGGTATCAGAGAGTTTTTCAATAAAAGGAGAGAAGTTTTTATGGGCAAAGGTTTTTGTCTCATATCATTGGCCTTTTGTGGCTTTGTTTGTAGTACCACAGGGTGCTCTGTTTTGTGCTTAAATTGTTCTTCTTTTCATTTTTCTCTAGATTTTCAAATGAGTCAACTAAGGGGTGTAGTGAGTGATACTGAAGGTGTGCCGTATAAATATGTGTGCGGATGACTGTTTGTCCATTGAGATCTTCATTTAGTTTATTATGTTCTTTATTCTAAATTTAGAACGAATATGTAGATATGGAACGAATTGAAACATGATCTCTAGATTTTTAGTGAGGGAATGATCAATTTTATACTTGTTGATGAATTTCCTGTAACTGAGATAAGTTGAGTCCTCTGGAATTGTGTGTGTGATTCTCTACTCCTCTGCTGCGTGCTTCTTTACCCCTCTGTCTGTGTGTTTCTCTGTCACCATCCCCCCAAAACAAAGCAAGAAGCCCTCCTTTTATAATTGCTCTTCCATCGCCCAAAAGCAAGTTCCTCCGCTTGTAGTAACTTCTTTTTTATTTTTTATTTCTTTTTATTTATTTAATATTGGTCAGGAGAAAAAAATCTACAGGGTTGGATGAGGCTAAAAGTTCTAGCCGAAAAGAAAAAAAAATTGCTTTTTAAGTTTTTTTTTTTCAAACTTTTTATTTTGTTTTTATCTTTTATTTTGTTTGTTGATAATATTGGAATTGGATAAAAGTTGGGCTATTTTATTTTTGTATAGAAACAGGTTAAAGAATGCTTTGACTCAACAAAGAAAATTTTTTATTTTTACATTTTTTTAATTTTTTATTTTTTAAGTTAAAAGATGTAGATACAAAAATAAAATTTGATTGCTGAAAAAAAAAAGATTTGTACATAATTGCAGTGTTTGAAATGCTAAAATCGAAAGCACCAATGTTAGATTATTATAAAATAGTTTGAATAATTATGGACAAATTTGGGTATCAACTGGTGTTAAATGACTGTAAGTACAGAAATGAGTTTTTGATAAAATCAAAAGATTGATTTTATAATCTTATTGTCAATTAGAGATGAACCTAGTTAGTTACACATAATAAGACATGTAGTCGCCAAAAATGAATTATTTCTAATTAAAATAATTAATTAGAATTTAATTATTGAATTAGACTTACAATTTAATTATAGAGTTGTTAGCACATCCCAAAGTCAAGTCCAGGGTGAAGGTGGATCCTTTTAAGAAAGGTTTCTATAAATGAAAAGTGAATATTTTAGAAACGTATGTTAAGGAGATTTTGGTCTTTTCTAATTTTAGGTTAATATAAGATATAAGATGATTTATATATTAATAAATGTTGATTTTGGTAAATAACAAAAAATTACATTGATCTGTTTAAAATAAGAATTATTTGGTAATTAATTCTATTTTAAAATAATTTTTTGTTTATTATAGGAATCAGAAATTGATTATTGCAAAAGTATAACTCTAGAGAAAAGAAAAGGAGAGCCCATTATTGATTATAGTAAATAGAGAGAGAAGGACAAGGGCCAATGGTTTTGTCTTGGAGTTATATTATTTGTACATACTAAAAACTCTAATATTTTAACACCTTTTCTCAATTTTTTCTCTTTTCATCAATTATTTCACTCTTTTCACTGTCTTTTACAATTTTTTTCTCCTTTTATTTTTGAGTGTCTAAAATGTCTACCTACTTCAGTGGTATAAAAAATATTTCTCTTTATCTTGTGACCCCACATCCCAAGAAAGAAAAGACCGAGAACCTTCTGATTGTGATTGTGTCTTTATTTGTTTTCTTTTTGTTTTGATTGTATTTTATTTTGTTGAAATTGTGTTTTATTTTGTTGTGTTCTAATTGGAATTGCTGATGGGCCGTTCTTGTGATTCATTTTGGGCTTTTAACCTTTTGGTTTTCTTTGATCTTGGCAGCTTATATTAACAAGTTAATCCACTATTTTTATTTTTTATTTTTATTCTGATTTCATTAGTTGATTTGTTATTTTGTTTCCTTTCAAATACGTAACTTTGTTTGTAAACTTGTTTATTTATTTGTTCATACTTATTTATTCATGTTGACATACCTATTCACTTGTTCATGCTTGTTCACATATTTATTTATCGCCTTAATCTCTTTACGTTTTCTGTTAATTAGTTTTTTTTTTTTTTTCTATCTTTCTCTTTTCTCTATCATTCATTAATCTGTTAATTTGGACATTTCTTTTGGGGTTCCATCCCATTTCGAAATAAGAAAGTAAATAATGTAGGTAAATGAAAAATAGCCAAATAAACATGATAAAAGTAATAAAGATAATAATAAAAATAAAAAAAGGCATTTGAATTATTTGTGATGAATTTGATCTTTTGCTTAAACATTTGAACTTGGCTGTTTACATTTCCAATCATTTCAGGATCATTTTCTCCTTAATTGCTTGCTGTCTTTTATCTAATCATCAAGTTACGCAGCCCTATTTGTGTTCGTAATTTCTCTTCGCTGCATGAAAAAAAAGGTAAAATTTTTTTAAAAACTATAAAAGGACTCTTATTAACTTATTCACTCAAATTTATGTCACTAATAATAATAATAATAATAATGAAACCGGCCGACAATGAAACATATAGGAGAGAATCAGAGTACAGATTAAGCAAACTCTTTCTAAAATTTTTGAGGTCTTATATAAGACTTTACAAGGAGCGTGATATGATCTGATTACAATAGCAAAATTATAATTAAAATAACCTTCATATTTGTTTTTATATTTATAAATAAAATGATGGTTAAATTTAAATGTTCTCCATAATATAATAATTCGAAGTTTCACTTTAGAGACTTATTCATCGAAAGCAAAAAATATCTTTCTATTTTATTCTTCTATCCAAAACATTACACCAATCAACATCAATCGACGATGGAAAATTCAAGAGAAAATCGGAGTATTGATTAAACAAACTCTTCTTAAAACTCTTGAGGCTTTATGTCAAATTTTATCAAAAGTGCTGATGAGATCTGATCTCAATAAAAAAAATAAAACTTTAAGACATTCTTATAATTATCTTAATAGATAAATAATAATAAATGAATAAATTTGTATAATCTAGGCGCTATAATTAAACATTTTAATAATAATCCAAATAAAAAGATCCAGTTTCTTTCAATTTATCTTCTTCTTCTTCTTCTTCTTCTTTTTCTTCTTTTTTCTCTTCAAAAAATCATATTGGTAAATTAATTTGAAACTAGCAGATAATCGAAATATCAAGAGAAGATCGAAGTATCGATCAAGTAAGCTCTTCTTGAAATTCTTGAGACTATATATCATATTCCTCTAGGAGCGCTAGTAGGATTTAATTGCAATAACAAATATTAAACATACATTTTCATAATTTTTTCCTTCATAAATCCAACAAAAAATAAATTTATATTTGCTTGAATTATTTGTTCATAATCATTATATCTTAATAAATAAAATTCAAAATAAATATTTTTTAATTATCCTTTTTTTTCTTTTCTTTTATAAATAATTGCTCAATTTTAATCTTTTTTTTTGAAGTGGATAAATAAATATTGTCAAGTTATTAATCAATTTGCACGATTCACTTAAAGTAACTGTCAAAGGACGGATATATCAGAGGTGCAGTGGAATTAAGTTTCCACTCTTCCCTATATATAATTAGACTCCCAAACCAAAATCTCATTTTTAAAGGCTAGTGTTGTAAATTTAAAAGATTTTTTTCTGATTATTTTCCATAAATAAAAATTGGTGGCGACTCCATTACTATATTGCTGTTCTTCAATATTTATTATCGTCTCTTGTCGCAGTGCCCTTCGGGCACATTGTGACAACACCCTAATAATATCATACTACGCTTAAGTCGTATTATGTTTGATTATTAATTCTTACTTATACTCGTGAAATTTAAACTCCTTTTGAGCAATATAATATGGGGAAACTAGGGTTTTTTTTTTTTTTTAAATATATCGTTATTTTTAGTGCAGTAAAAACTTGAGCCTCGAGCATGAATAGAGATGCCGAGTAAGTCTGACGCATAAAGACTCATACCATAAATAGATAAAGCATGAGAACAAATTATGAAATATTAATACATAATAAGACTTATACAGTTAACCCACATCCTTAGATTCAAAATGTCGAGGATTACATGGAAAAAGACTCATGACTATACTATGGCCTATACAAAAAATACAAATCAAATAGCAAAGTTTGCCACAAAATAAAATACATAAAGATGCAGAACAACAACAAACTACTTGCCTCGGAACCAAACATAACCCTAGCATCCATCTTCTGCAGCATGCTCGTCGATCCTAAGGAAGTCACGACTTGGAGTGTCTACTCCCTCTAGCTCCTTGTCCTCGAGGTACAAAAGGAGTGTAGATAATGCGAGGATTCCTATTAAGCACCTTGATATTAAGAGTGTGGCGATTGGTCTCGGCCTCGTGCGGAGTGCAACTAGTTGCAGAAGACTGCTCCTCGGATGGGCCCTCCTCAAATGTTAGGGTAACCTCCGGGTGATACTCTGGGTATGGTGGAGAGGCAGCTGTGGCCCTAAGAGTGGTGGTGGAGCTGAGCTCTATAACTGGAATCACCGGCTGGAGTTGGGGCTCAATTAAGGGTAAACCTTGGGGATATAGGCTCTATCTCTATGTCAGGCAACGGTGAGAGTGGAAAATCCCAAGGGCCCAGTGGCAGCTCGGGTGGAGCTTCAGGAACAACGACAGGGAAAGGCAGAACGTCGGGCTCTGCTTCCTCATGTATGTAACTAGGATAAAAATAGGTGTGAACAACTATGGTGGTCATCGCCACGATTGCCTGTGCCTCCTCGTCATAGGCCCACTCAAACATCGGTGGATCCATGATCCACTCCATTGGGTGCGCTGTAACGTCCGAAAGATTTTATCGTTAACAACTGAGTTGTTCGATTTTATCGAATAAGTGAGTTTAATCAGAATCTGATTAGACATTTACTTAAAGCCAATTAAGTGTGATTTAGACGGATTAGGCTTGATGGAATTAAATTAGGAGCATAGAAAACTCCACAGAAAATTTTCAAGCCAGTTTACCGATTTAAGGGAAATCGGTAAAATTTCGGTATTTCAAACTGTCGGAACCGGACCAGTAGAATTTTTCTATGAGTGCCCTAGAATCAACGTCTAAGATTTAGCTAAATAGCTCCCTCAAGTGGCGCCTTAGCAGCCCTTGATGATGGGAAGCTCAACCAAAATTAAGACCAAGGTTGAATCCACCAATCATAACCAAGCATCTCCAAATATCTTCACCTTTTCTCCTTTTCTCCTCATCAATTTTTGGCCACTCTTCCAGCAACTGAAGCTCTTCTCTTTCTCTCCTCTTTGCTCTCATTTCTACTCCATTTTCATCCATCTTCAAGTCTCATCCCAAGTAACCACCATCAAAGACACAAAATCAATACAAATTGCACATGACAAGGTAGGAAATCCTACTTCTCTTCTTGTTTTCTCTGAGTTGGGGCTGCATGGTGAGTATGTTCAATCTGAAATATTGATATTATATAGAGTGATGATGATTGTTTATGATTAATTTTGCATGTATGTGGTGATTAAAATCGAAATTGATAGCAAATGGCTTGAAAAGGGGAGGTAAACCTAGAAGCAGGTTAGGGTTTCCCTCGGTGGTCCATACGATGGAGTGTACGGCTTCGCCTACCACTGTTTAAATTTGATGAAACCATTTTTATATGAAACTAAACACCCAGAGCTTTCCATACATATAAAATATAAGGCCATTGGATTAGTATAGAGTTAGTTATGAATTTTTGAAGTTAGACCTAGAATCTGGGTTTCTACCTAGGCAGCATGGGTTGAGAAGGGTGTAACTCACCCTACACAACTCCAAATTGAGTGCAACCAAAGGTATTTGAAAGTTAACATATACGAGAATGTCCCATAAAAATTTTCGAATTTGATAAGGTTCCATTTATTCCCAGTAAGTTGAGAAAATTGCCCTATGTCTAATTCGAGTTAGAACAGGGTAGACCAGTAAGGTCAAGTTCTAAAGCCTATAACTCAAATTATACTCATCCAAATGACATGAAACTTAATTCATTTGAAAGCTTTTTCTGTTAGCTTTACATGGATGTAAATTTTGCATGATTTCACCCACATTTTTATTTTTAGTGAATTTTCTCCCGTAAGAGTGCAACTCGGGTTAGAATCAAGACAAGTCTCAAAGGAATTTGAGTTAATGTCGGAAGTTGGGATTTAGTGAATAAGAAGCTAGGTCGGTACACTTAGCATCGGACTCTAGACTTAGTAAATAAGGGACTAGGTCAAGAATGTTTGCAGCTGAAGTCGGGACTCAGTAAAACAGAAAGCTAGGTCGGGAGTGTGTAAGGATGAATCCGGAAGTGTATACTTAAGGTTGGACTTGGAGGGCCTCACTTAGTGATTGAACTCGGGCGTAGTGAATAGGAGTCCCTAACGGGTACATTTTAAAGCTGTATTCGGAACTCAGTAGAGAGCTAGATTGGATATATTGATGTCAAACTCGGATTCAGTAAGTTAGGGAGCTCGGGATTTAGGAAACATACTTATCGAAGTCTCAAAAGACCAATGGTGGAATAAGGTTGGAAGTCGACCAACTCGGAAATCAGAAATGATGTAACCTCGGGAGACCGAACATAGTGTAGGGAAATCGGAACCTAGGTAAGGTCAGAACTCAGAACACGTTGGATATTGAAAGTCGAACTCGGGAACCTTAACAAAAATTAAAAGCCTACAAGTTAGATTGATACTTGAGACTTTAAATCTTGTACTTATCAGCATTGTTATATTCTTGATATGAAAATGACGTCTTATATGGAGTTTACTATTTGACTTAAAAGTACTGGTTGTTTGGCACTATTCATGGGGAAGCGAACTTGATCCATTATGCTGCCGAAATTTTGGTAAGAAGTTCATATGTTGTGAAAATTTATGATAGCTTGAGTACATTATATTTAAAGAATCAAGCTAGATGTGCATTCATTTCATGATATTATAAAGGATTCCACATCACTTGGGCCACTCTAATAAATTAAGGGGAATAGATCAGTGGGAAGGTCGGGGAAAGTAAACCCGGCCATCCTGTATAGGAACGAGCTTGGTCCTGAAAAGCGGACTATTACCCAGGAGTATATGGCCAATGACTCTCAGGGGACCAAGGATGGAAGTAAGTCCTAGGCGAAAGCCTCCAAGAATAAGATGCATTTTCTAATTGCACATGCATATGTATAGTGTAATATTTCCCTATTGATTGTTCTAATCCCTGTTTATTATTCTTAACATGCTACTATTCCACCATGATTACTGTTTGAGTACATTAGTGTATCTGTTAACTAAAATTGAATTTGTTTCGGTGTATGCTTTACAAACAAGTATTTAAGTTGAATATTATCGTTTTATGATACTATTTGAAAAATATTGCTCGACCGAAGCAACTAGGGATGACAGCGATGACAGATGTATAGAAGCTAGGAATTTCTACTTAGAAATATTCATTTCTCACCCTATTGTATGTTCCGCATCATTCTCAAACCATGGAGCACGCAGTGACCGGGGTGCTATTCGTTGAGTTCCCTGAGCTACATATACACCTTGACCCGTTTTTGGATTCTGTATATATCTCCGGCCGATGTCAGTTCCACCTTTACTTCTTTTTCCAGCGAGATTTCGCTGTCCCGCTTATGCACCCTCTCTTTAATCCTGCTGTCCCATACATTGCCATACCCCTCCACATGGCCCATCCATTTCCACCACCACTAGCAGCAGCACCAGCAGCACCAGCAACTCCAGTTCCCATGGCCCCTCCTGCTTCACCATCGCAGCCGATGTCGTCGGCCTCGATCTCGGAGGAGGATCCGTCCGACGCGGCTAGTTCTTCTTCATCATCCTCTGCTCCCAGTGCCAACCACCCTCCAGCAGATGCCGCCATGGCGAATGGGTTCCTTTCAGCAGATTCTGTGTAGATAGCATGCATACTATAGTAGGGTTAGATGTACAGAATGACCCTCTTTTGCAGTCTGGGTCATGGGTGGATGGGTATATGTTAAGAGATGTATATGAAATGTCCCATGGGGACCACTTGGGGTGCTGTTCATAGAAACTGGCAGTTTCATTTTGATTTAGCGATCTCATTTTGTCACCTTGTATCATTTTGACAAACTTTAAAATCAGATATCTATGTATACGTTTATAATGCCTTTTGCAGTAGTTTTGTCCTTATTGTATTTTTATTTATGTTACGTTATTTACAATATATTGATTAAATAGTATTTATTCCACCGTCACGCAGGAAATTTTGTTATGTGATTAAGTATTCTTATGCGAGTGATTAATACTAATACAGAAAATAGAATTTAACCAATATTACACGTAATCACTTATCAGATAATTTATTATGACTTAAGCATAGTACTTTGTTTGGTAAGGTGTTACATACGCCATCAAGATCTAGTGATGATATGGAAAATAAACTAGGGTAAGAAATAATATTTCTCAGTAAGACTCTAACTCAACACCAAAGTGTCTTCATTAACGTCCCAGCCACTTTGGTTTTGTCAAAGAAATTAGTGAGCATACATATGGTTCTATTATTTGGTTTTCCAAAACATCATTATCTGAAGTGGATCTACTTTTAAACAGACATTCATATTATGACAAATATCTCAAAATATGCATAAGAGCAAAGATAAATAAACAAATCATGTATGAACATCTTAAAAGTTTCTTTCTTTCCCTTTCCTTCCCTTGGTTGGACCAAAGTCCCTTTCTTGCATTAAGCTTCGCTTTATCATAAGTCTTTTATTTACCACCTTCTAAACTTGAATGGTAATGAGTTCATACCATGGTCGTCACCACCATTGTTTCCCGGTACTTACACTAGCTGAGTCCTTTGCCATGCCTCATGTAAGCCCTTGGGCAGAGAAAGAACTTAGTATGAGTCACCTTCCCTCTTGAAGGATCATACTCTTAATACTGTCTTTTCTTAATTAATACTTATAATGCAACAATTATGCTAAGTCCATAAACTTCATGGAAATCTAGTAGCATAATGTAACAATCTCTATCATATAAGCCATGCTCGAGTCATGGGGTTATATTAAAAGGTTGTCACTGTGCTAAGAAATCTTTAAAATATGGAAAATATAATACATGACCCTTTAACTGCTCACTTTATTACTGACTAATAGTCTCTGATACATAGAGAATAAAATAATTACACTTTAAAAGAAATTGTGACCGACATAATACACAGTGTCTACCTCCGACTAATCGATAGCTAGCTTTGATAGTCTCTTGATCTGGCTTACGCCTTATTCTTGCTCAATGAATGGCCCTGCACTCTGCCTCGCACTTGATTTCCAACTTAGGTGCTGGAATGTTTACGGAAAACAAAAACATACAAGCAGGCAGTGAGAACCTAGGGTCCTCAGTAGGTAAATTTAAAGCAATATCATAGTGTCATCATAAATATTCCAACCGCTTCGGTTTATTTTGAAAATATAAGCACATATAAACAAATAGTAGTTCAATTTTAAGTTGAAAATACCTTCTTCGAAGCGGGTTATATTTTATCAACCACTTACCATATCATATGACAGACATAGATATATGAATAGTATAATATGCTTCACAAGAATCATAATAGCATCATGACGTAGTGAGATAATTGAAGATGCACATATAGACGCTCATACTTGACTGTATGCAAGTGCACTTGACTTCATTCATATCTTTCTTTAACTTGCAACTTGATCTTACTCTTCTATGCTTGGTCCCCCGGAGGTGAATGCCCTTTCTCACCCCTGGGCAATAGCCTGCTTTTCAGGTCCGAGCTCGTACCTATACATGAGTGACGGGTTTACTTTCCCCGACCCTCACACCGGTCTATTCCCACTAAATCTGGTCGAGGGCTGGCCGAAGTCTTAAACAGTACTGCTCTGGTCCACGCTAGCTGGGTCTATGCCATGCCTCATGTGGTAGCTTAGTACATCCCTCTTTCAAGTTCTTATCAGCTTTCCTTTCCATATCTTATCATGCGTGTAGATGCTTTGTGCATACATGAATATGTCTCATACCTTATTTCTCATATCATATTCTAATTATGCTTGCATGCATGGCATACATGAACATAACATGTGAATGTAATATATTCAAAGTATAATCTCCCATAGCATAAGCTCTCATAACTCATATCATACTTAGATTCATCCTTGCATATCTGAACTTTATGAGTATAACATATAGATATTCATAACATTCATAGTTTCATATACTTCTGTCATAAAATTCGGCAGCATAACGGATCAGATCTGTTTCCCCATGAAGAGTGCCAATTTTCACGGACAAATCAGTCATAGCAGTATAATCAATCTAGCAAATCTATCAATGTAAAACTTGCAATCATCAAATCAAGCCTTATATGTTCACTAGCACTTGTGATCCATCAATTTGGTCATTTCTGCCAATTCTATTCAGTTCTGCCCGAATTTTGTATAATCCATATTTACTTCTATTCAACTCATTTAAACTTGAATTTTGGATATGTCATAGCTCTATGTGTCTAGTTTTCAACCCCTTTAGTCCCATCTCATTTTGATATGTGTAGCTCAAGATATTTAAATTTTGCCACAGCCTATTTGGTCACTAGCCCGAATTACACTCTTAGAAGTAAAAATTCACTAAAAATCGAAATCAAGATCAAATCATACAGAATTGGTCTCATATTAAAGCTAACAGGGCAAATTTTCTTTTGCGACAAGTTTCATTCCATTTGCTTTAGTATAGCTCGAGTTATAAGTCCTAAAATTTGACCTTCCTAAATTACCTTATTTTGACTTGGTTTGGACATAGGGTAACTTCCTTGAACCACTAGGAACAATTGGGATCATAACAAACTTGGAATTTCGGGATGTTCCACTATGTGTAGGCTTTCTAATAAAGTTGGTTTCACCCAATTTGGAGTTGTGTAAGATGAGTTACACCCTTCTCAAGTCACACTGCCCGGATGAAAGTCCTGATTCCTAGGTCAAAGTTCAAAAATTCATATTTTTCTCAACACTAATCCAATGACCTCATATTATATATGTATGGAAAGCCTTGAATGTCTACTTTCATTAAAAATAGTTTCATTGGATTTAATCGGCTATAGGCAGAGCCGTACACTCCGCCATCCAGACTGCCGTGGACTCTTCACCAAGATAGCATCCTAATCCTCTATTCCTTCTAGTTTTTCTCCTTCTAACTTTAATTCCAACTCAAGATTTCATATTAATCCAATCATAATCCATCACATACATTCAATATATCATCAAATACATGAAGAAGAATAAAATTTCATACAGCCATCATGCAAAGAATCCAAGAACAGAAATGGAATCCTACCTCTTTGGAGTATGATTTTGCTAGGTGTTGAAGCTTGACTTGTTAGAACCTTGTTAAGCTTGAAGGAGTGATGGAGTTGATTGAGAGAAGGGAAGAAGGAGGCTAGAACAAGAGGGAAAGGGAGGCGTAAATTAGCCTCAAATGAGAAGGAGAGTCTGATTTAAATATATGAGGGTAGTTGGAATTATGAGTGTTGATTGGTTGAAATTTTGTGATTGAAGTTTGGCCATATCTCCCACTTTTGTGGCCAAATTGCTCTCCATGTCTTCCTAAAAGTGGAACTCACCTCCATTCTATTTCAAGTCAGAACTCGTATCTATTTTGTGTAAAGTTGGAACCCGCATCCATTTTACTTGAGCTTGGAGCTGAAGCCGAATGTCAGAACTCGTCCCATCCTATTTGAGACTTGGAAGTAAATTCGGATATCGGAAAACTTGTTTGGTTAATTTGAAACTTGGAAGCAAAGTCGGATGCCAGAAGTCATCCAGCTTACAATCACATAATCTTGGAACTCCCCATTCAAACTTTGGGAACACCAATAGAAATGGAAGGCTCCTTGGAATAATCTCGGATATCGGAACTCGTGTATGACTTGGAAACCAATTCAAGGATTCGAACTCGTGTCCATTCTAGTTGAGTTCAACTCTAAGGCCGGAACTCGTTACAATCAACTCGGAGGTCAGAAACCGTGTGCATTATTTTGAACACATGAGGTATTAGGTCAGAACTCGCTTGCATCTTGCTTGAAACTTGGAGATAAATTATGAGGTTGGAAATCGGGTCTGTTTCTTTGACACATGAAGTCGGATATCGTGAATCACTCCATGTTGTTTGGACTTGAAGTCGGGAAGTAGGAAATTGTGCTAGATGAAGTTGGAAGTCGGAAATTATGCGAAAATTCGAAGACGAACTTGGAAGTAGGAAATTATCCCATTTTATATGGAATTCGAAGATGAAGTTGGAAATGGGAATTGATCAAACTTGAAGATGAAGTCGGAACTTAGAAATCGGGGATGTTACACATAACAGATAGATCGAAGCTTCCTAACATTAGCCAAGCAAGGAATTCCAATCACAAGACATCATTATACATTTCATAACATTCCATTCATAATGATAATCATCTCTAGCATGTTCATCATAATTTTCCACATCATCATCATCACATACATGTACATAAAGAGGTATATCACAAACAAAGTCTTATGAGCTGAGTTTAGTAAATTAGGTGCAAGCTTTTAGTTATACTTTTATCTTGTTCAATTCTTTGATCACTTTTAAAGGTAAGTTTCTGCCATTATTCTCTTAATATCTTTTAGGCTGAGATATGAGGTTGTCAATACTTTAAAGTGAGAATTTTTTGGTTTTCAAGTTTATTTGTCACCTTTTCTTGAAATCTACCTTAATCAAACTTATGTTTTACAGTGAGGCAGTAACTTAGAAATTCCACCAAAATTTTATCTTTTATGGTTTTAGCTTGAATTTTTATATGGTTATGTTTCTCTGAACTATCTTTTAAAAGGTGGAGAGTAGTGTAACATCCCTAATTTTACCTAAGCTAATTATGCTTAGTGTGACTAACTAATTAGAGAGGATAGTAATTAGTCAAAATAAATTAACTAATCTCAAGAGCAACAACTTAGTAATTAGAGACAAGTCAACTAAAAGTCAATGATCTATAAGAAGAAGTCAACAATTGAATAATAATACACGAAATATTTCAATTAAAGTCAAATCATTCAAATTTCACTAGTTCATGATTTAGAACATAATTAAGGTAATATAATCTTATTAATTAAGAACATGACAAATGTTTTAACTTAATCAAATATGACAAATTAATCCTCACATACTAAGTACATAATTAGTAAGAATTTTTCATTTTAGAGAAAAGGGGTCTTAAAGGTGTAATTAACCAAAATTTTCTGAAGAGCAATTAAACTAATCTAATTGATTAACACTTAAATATCCTAATAACAATGAAAATTCAAAATTCTCACCCTAATCATGTATAAAAAATTTGGCCAACCCTAGCCCATCATCCACCATTCATTTGCTCCTAAATCTTACACCATTAAATCAATGCCTATTTTGGTTATATCACGTTTAGCAAGATTAACCAAAAGAAGGCTATTCTTCACATGGATAATACCATATTTGGTATTAACCTCAAGTGAACAATCCCATAGATAGTATGGATATTGCCTTTAACCACTTGAGAAAACACAAAAGGGTCCTTAGCCATGCATTAAGACTCAAAGGAAATACAACTTACTCTTTCACCTATGGTTATTAACCCTTTTGCTTGTTGAATGAAGCAAAATCATCTCAGCCCATGCCTTGATGTGGGATGCCTAACAACCCCTCCCACTCTCATTACTCAACTTTCACCTCTCACAAGTCACCCAAGCTCTCACCTCTTTCTAAATTCCTCCTTATTCTTCCTACTCTTCTTCTTGTTCTTCTTGCTTTCCTACTCCAATCAACCTTATTCTCCACCACCATTCTCATAAGCTCTTCAAAGACTACCCTCTTTGGTCTTTGAAGAACATATTCAAACACACACTTAGCCCTATTTTCCAAGCTCTAAAGGAGGGAGGCCATCTCCAACCTTCTAACTCTTCAAACTCCTCAAGAAGCTTCTAGTGATAGTGACTTTAACCCTTCTTTTCTATGTGTTTTCAAGTACTAAAACTCCTAAGCTTTCATAACTAGGTGGCTTGCTCTAAGGTTTCAGATCACACCTTGTTTCCATGAAGTTTTTCCTTGTGTTAGAATGTTCTCTTAAAATGTGACTATGTTCTATGAGCACTTTTGTGTATCACACTTGATTTATACTCCAAACACTGATTTGTTGTTGTAATATCAAAATATGATAGTAAAATGAAATATAAAAATGGTCACTTGAAGAGAAACATTAATATTTCTAGAAGCAAGCTAAGAAAGTGAAATTTGGAATATGCTGAAATTTTGGCAGTATAGGTTGTGAAAATGATAACTCTTGGTACATATAAGAATGTAACAAAACAAATTTTATATGAACATAGACTCATTGATCTTTCTATACATATAAAATTTGTGAACTTTGGACTTAAAACGAGGAAGATATGAATTTTTCAAGTGGGCTGTACCTGTCAAGTTTTCTGACTGAACAACCTACACTAAAACTCTTATAACTTGAACTGTGCAAACATTTTTTAGTGGGACCAAGTTTGTTAGAAAGTTAAGACATAATAGAACACTCCCATAAAACAATTTTGACAGATTTTTTGTGAGCAACTCCCAGTAGAGTTGACAAATCACTATTCTAAAGTAAACTTAAAAGACTGAGCAATTAGATTAAAGAATGCATAACTCAAGTTAAAGTTTGAATTTTTGAGTGGGGTTTGTTTTGTTTAAAAGATAACTTAGAGAAATAGAAGCCTACAAAAAATCAGGTCAAAACAGTAAAAGATGAAATTACGATGAATTTAATAAGTTACTGCCCCCAGTAAAATCCTAAACCTGGTTAAGGCTAATTTTAAAAGCTAATGAGAAATAGCTTGAAAACTCCAAAGCTCTTAAATTAAAACATTGAAGCTTCACATTTCAAATTAAGAGAGTTGAGAAGAATAATAGAAGAAACTTGTGTAACGTCCCGATTTCCAACTTCCAACCTTAGCAATAAAATGTTAGAATTTCTGATTTCCGAATTAATCTCAAAGTCTCATGGACTGGCTTGATTTTTTGATTTCCGACCTTATGTACATAATATATGATTTCCGACCTTAGGTGAATTAGAATGTACACAAAATACGACGTCTGAGTTGATCTCAACCAAAAATGGATACGAGATCAGATCTCTGAATTGGTCTCCAAGTTCGACCAAAATTTGCATGAGTTCGGGTCTCGAGTTTATTACCAGGAGCTGTTCATTTCTATGATTTTCCCGACTTCCGAGATAAAGTTTGGAGTTCCAAGATTCCATAAGTTCCGATTTCCTGGAACATAAGATAATGTTCTGATTCCCGATCTTTGGTGTTATGCTTAGAATCGATTCAAGTTTACCTAATGTCCCTGACTTCCGGATTTAAGTGTTTGGTTTCACATTCAACTTTGCTTTCAAGTTTCGAATAAACCAGACAATATTTCCGAGCTCCAATTTCATCTGAATAGATGTGCACGAGTTCCGACTTTAAGGAAGTACGAGTTCCGATGTCATTTTCAGAATACAATGGAAGCGAGTTCTACTTTTAAGCGATGTGGAGAGCAATTTTGTCACACAAAGAGGGATACATGGTTGAACCTTGCCGACAAAAATGGGGAAGGTTGGCTGAAATTCAGCCTTGTGTTTTTAGGCCAATCAAAACCCTCCAAGCTAGCTACCACCTCAAGCTTATATAACTCATTCCTCTCCTCTCATGCAACCCCATTTTTCTACGTTGCCTTCTCCCTCACTTCATGTAACATCCCCACTTTCATAAACAGAACGTAATGGGAACTTTGAATTATTTCCCTTAGGCAGTGTGAGAATTTCTCAGGCAGCACTATGCCATGACGATCCTCACACTTAGAATTATAGAGTAGTGTAACACTACCGGTGAAAATATGGCATTGCTATATGTTAAAAATTAAGAAATGACAAAAGTGCCCCTGCAAACTTTTGTTAATCGCAGTGATACCCTGAATTTTTTAGAAATTATGTTTTGACCCCAAAAACTTATTTTCACAACAACCCTAGAACTTTTCATAAAATGACCTTTATGTCCCCACATCTATAGGATTAGCAGAATAGGGTTTTAAATGGAGCAGAATCATGTGGTGAAACCATAGAAGTTTAAATCTTTGTCGATTGGGCCATGGAGGCAGTCGGGTGTGAAATGACGTGGGGTGCCCCTGGACTTGCTCAAAATTATGGATATGCCATTTGCTACGAAAAATAGAAAACACAAAGGCTCTGGAATTATGAAACGTTTAATCTACGCTATTAATCAATTTATTCGATTTTATTGATTAGGTAGGGTTAATTAGAAATTAATTAGAGGATAATTAGAAGTTAAATTAGAGAGATTAGGGTAGAATAGATATACAAGAAGTCTTATTGGATTTTTTTTAGCAACGTTTTGCTAGTTTGAAGGAAATCAGTGAAGATTCGGTATTTTAAACCACCAGAACTGAATCAGTAGAATTTCAAACTAACACCACTAGTTTGAATGGCTGAAAAGTGAGACACTTCTATGCCTATGGATGGCGCCAATTGGCTACCAAGTGAGTAGAGAGCATAACGTTCGAAAAATTTTATCGTTACTAATCGAGTTGTTCGATTTTCATCGGATAATTAAGATTAATTAGGATTCGATTAAGCATTCACTTAAAGCCAATTGAGTGTGATTTAGAATGATTAGGTATAATGGAATTAGATTAGAACCATAGGAAACCTTATAGGACTTTTCTAAAATCGTTTTACCGATTTGAAGAAAATCGGTAGAATTTCGGTATTTTAAACTATTGGAACCGGACCAATAGAAATTATACTATGAGAACCCTATGATGGAGGGCCAAGATTTAGCCAAACCACCCCCTCATGTGGCACCTTGATCAGCCATTGAGTGAGGGAAGCTAAACCAAATTTGATGATGAAATTGAATCCACCAATCAAAGCAAAGTGCCTCAAAAAATCTCTACCTTTCCCTTCCTTCTATTCTTATCATTTTCGGCCTCCCCACTACCAGCCTCATTTTCCCACTTTCCTTCGTCTTCTTCCACTTCCTCTTATCCCCAAGCTCAAGCCCCAACCATCAACTTCACTCCAAGATCAAGTTCCATCAAGATTTCACACAACCAAGGTAGGAATCTCAACTTTCTCCTTCTTTTCGTTGAATTGGGGCTGCCTAAAGTCCCTTGTTCATCCATGATTCTGATGTTGTGATGGGTGGGGAGGATGAATTAAGGTTGGTTTACGGTGTATATGTGAGTTTGAATTGAAGATTGGATGGATTGATTAGAGAAGAACATGAATCCAAGAAGAATTCAAGAAGCTGTTAAGGTTTTCCCCTCGACGGTCTGTACGGCTCCGCCTACAGCCGATTAAATTTGATGAAACTATTTTTATATGAAACTAGACATTTAGGGATTTCCATACATATAAAATATAAGGCCATTGGATTAGTATAGAATTAGTTATTAATTTTTTCAAGTTTGACCTAGAAATCTGGATTCTCATCTGGGTAGTATGAGTTGAGAAGGGTATAACTCACCCTACACAACTCCAAATTGAGTGCAACGAATGCTGTTTGAAAGCTAACATGTAAGGAAACATCCCATAAAAATTTTAGAGTCAGATTCATTGCCATTTGTTCCCAGCACATCAATGAAGTTGACTTAAGCTCAAACCAGGATGAAACAGGGTAGTCCAGTAGGGTTTCGGGACTCATAACTCAGGATATGCTCATGCAAATGACATGAAACTTATTTTGTAACACCCTCTATTATATAAGCCATGCTCGAGTCATGGAGTTATATTAAGAGGTTGTCACTGTGCTAAGAAAACTTTAAAATATGGAAAATATAATACATGACCCTTTAACTGCTTACTTTATTACCGACTAATAGTCTCTGATACACGGAAAAATATAAAATAGTTACACTTTAAAAGAAACTGCGACTGATATAATACACAACGTCTACTTCTGACTAGTCGTTACTAGCTTCAATGATCTCTTGGTGTGGCTTACGCCCAATGCTTGCTCCATGAATGGCCCTGTACTCTGCCTCGTACTTGGTTTCCAACTTGGGTACTGGAATGTTTATGGAACAGAAAAACATGCAAGCAGGCAGTGAGAACCTAAGGTTCTCAGTAGGTAAACATGAACTATTCTCATACAGTGCCATCATAAACATTCCAGCCGCTTCAGTTTATTATGAAAATATGAGCACATATACACAAACAATGGTTCAATTTTAAGTGGAAAACATCTTACTCGAAGCGGGTTATATTTTAACAATCACTTGCCATATTATATGACAAACATAGAAATACAAATAGTGCAATATGCTTCAACAAGAATCTTAATAACCTTATGACTTAATGGGATAACTGAAGATGCACATAAAGATGCTTGTACTTGTCTGTATGCAAGTGCACTTGACTTAATTCGGATCTTTCTTTAACTTGCAACTTGATCTTGCTCTTTTCTGTACTTGGTCCCCCGGAGGTGAATGGCCTCTCTCACCCCTGGGTGATAGCCTGCTTTTCAGGTCCGAGCTCGTACCTATACATGAGTGACGGGTTTACTTTCCCCGACCCTCACACCAGTCTATTCCCCCTAAATCTGGTCGAGGGCTGGCCCAAGTCTTAGACAGTACCGCTCTAGCCCACGCTAGCTGGGTCTATGCCATGCCTTACGTGGTAGCTTGGTACGTCTTTCTTGCAAGTTCTTATTATCTTTTTCCTTTTCATATCTTGTCATGCATGCAGACGCTTGGTGCATTCATGAGTATGTCTCATACTTTATACATCATATCATGTTCTAAGCATATACTTGCATGCATGATGTTCATGAATATGACATGTAAACGTAAATACATTTAAAGCATAATCATTCATAGCATAAGTTCTCATAAATCTTTGCCGAAATTTCGGCAGCATAACGGATCGAGTCCGCTTCCCCATGAATAGTGCCAGACCACCAGTACAATCTTTCAAACTTGTAATTCAATATGGATCAGCCATTATATAGATATTCATAGAATCATTCATCAAGTTCAATTCAAGCATCTATAAGGTTTTCAGTTTACTCCTTCCTATTCTGCCCGATTTTGGTATACTCCACCTTTATTGCAATTCAACTTATTTGAGTCTAATTTTTGGATATATCATAGCATTATGTGTCTAGTTTCTAACCTTTTTGGTCCCATCTCATTTTGAGTTGTATAACTCAAGATATAAACATTTTATCTTAGCATGTCCTGTTCTTAGTCAGAATTGGGTTCCTATAGAAGAAAATTCACTAAAAATTGAAAACTAGGTGAAATCATGCGAATTTTATATCAAACTAAAGCTAACACAACAAGCTTTAAAATGAGTTAAGTTTCATGTCATTTTCCTAAGTAGATTTTGAGTTATGACCCTCGAAACATTACCCTACTGGTCTGTCCTGTTCTAGGCCAGTTTAAACTTAAGCCAAATTCATTGATGTGCTGGGATCAAAGGACAACGAATTAAATTCTGAAATTTTTATGGGATGTTCTCTCATGTGTTAGCTTTCAAACATCTTTCGTTGCACTCAATTTGAGGTTGTATAGGGTGGGATACATCCTTCTCAACCCATGCTGCCCGGGTGAGAACCTAGATTTCTAGGTTTAATTTCAAAAATTCATAACTAATTCTATACTAATCCAATGGCCTTATATTTTATATGTATGGAAATCCCTGGATGTCTAGTTTCATTTAAAAATGGTTTCATCAAATTTAAACGGCGGAAGGCAAAGCCGTACACTCCGCCGTACGGACCATCGAGGAGAAAACCCTAGCAGCTTCTTGAACTCTCCTTGGATTCATGTTTTTCTCTAATCAATCCACCCAATCTTCAATTCAAACTCACATATACACCTTAAACCAATCTTAATTCATCATCATCACTCAAGATAGCATCAGAATCTTGCAAGAAATTGAGAAGAAAATGGAGTCCCAAGCAGCCCAATTCAAAGAAAACAAGAAAAGGAGTAGGAATGCCTACCTTGGTGGTGTGAAATCTTGATGGAATTTGATCTTGGAGTGAAGTTGATGGTTGGGGCTTGAGTTGGGGATGAGAGAAAGTGGAAGAAGATGAAGAAGAGTGGGGAAATGAGGCTGGTTGTGGGGGAGGCCGAAAATGGATGAGGAGAAAAGTGGAGATATTTGAAGCTAGCTTGGTTTTGATTGGTGGATCCCATTTGCTCATAAAATCTGATTTACCTCCCATCATCAAGGGCTGTCTAGGTGCCACTTGAGGGGAGTATTTGGCTAAATCTTAGCCGTTGATTCTAGGGCACTCATAGAAAAATCCTACTGATCCGGTTCCGACAGTTTAAAACACCGTAATCTTACCGATTTCCTTTAAATCAGTAAAACGGTTTTAGAAGAATCCTATGAAGTTTCCTATGGCTCTAATCTAATTCCATTATACCTAATCATTCTAAACCACACTCAAACTAGTGAAATTCTACTGATTCGGTTCTGGCGGTTTAGAATACCGAATATTTACCGATTTTCTCCAAACCGGTAAAACGTTACTTAATAGTTTTGGTAAGATGTCTTCGTGTTCATTTTAATTTATCTTAAGCCTAATCTCTCTAATTAACATCTAATTAATCTCTAATTATCCTTTAATAAATTTCTAATTAGCCTTACCTAATCAATAAGATCGAATAGATCGATTAATAGTGTAGATTAAACGTTTTGCAAAATTCCGAACCTTTCTATTTTCTGTTTTCTATAGCTAATGGCATATCCGTAATTTTGAGTAAGTCCAGGGGCACCCCACGTCATTTTACACCCGACTGCCTCCATGGCCCAATCGGCAGAGATTTAAACTTCTACGCTTTCACCACGTGATTCTGCTCCGTTTAAAATCCTATTCTGCTAATCCTATATATGTGGGGACATAAGGGTCATTTTATGAAAAGTTATGGAGTGGACACAAAGGTCATTTTATAAAAAGTCCAAGGGTTGTTGTGGAAATAATTCTTTGGGGTCAAAATATAATTTCTAAAAATTTTGGGTGTCATTGTAATTATTAAAGGTTTACAAGGGCACTGTTGTCATTTCCTAATTTTTAACATAAGGCAATGCCATATTTTCAATGGCAGCGTTACACTACCCTATAATTCCAAGTGTGAGAATCGTCATGGCATAGCGCCAAGAAATTCTCACACTGCCTAAGAGAAATAATTCAAAATTCCCATTACGTTTTGCTTACGAAAGTGGGGATGTTACATTCTACCCTCCTTAAAAGAATTTTGTCCCCAAAATTCCGTGGCTAAGAATGGTTGAGGAAAAACCTCTTATCCTACAGAGGTAATCCTTTTCGCGGCATTGCTTGCTGATGGCTATGAGGAACTGTCTCAGTAAGTACAAAGGATCCATAAGAAGTATGTTGGTGCCCAGGTTGGTCTAATTCTTATGACGCTTTGAATCATTGTTCAGTTTATTGGAGATTCTTACTTATTTCCCTTGCCCTATATCCTACTACTCTTGCTTGGTGGTAGCTGCTAAATCTTCTGCCACTTGTACATGAGACCTTAGATATTCAACTCATGAAAATTTGCAATTGCAAATATTAGCAGTTATCGTAGTAATTGACGTCAATATATAGTAATGACAATGCCTATGTCAAGGAGGTCCGTATATTCTTTCCCAAAATTCTTATTCACTCAGCTACCCTTAATCCAATAATAAATTCGTCTCCGACACGGTTCTTTAGAAACATAGGCTTAGGCCTTTTCTCAAAATTATAACTAGAAACCTTATCTTAAAACTCATTCTTCTTGGTAAAATTTGCCTTGTGCCTATTGCCTGTAGGAAATTTTCAGGTCGCTTCCACTATATGGATTAAGTTCTAAGACTCATGACTCTTTCTATTAGTCTGATATCCTCGTTAATTCCTAGCTATTGAGATACAGAAAATTTAATGTGAAAACCAGAGCCAAAAGTCAGATCCTTTTATCAGAGTTGCAGAGTTTCCTTACCATATTGTCTTATAAGATGCCTTTCCAATATCCATGCAGAGAGTTGTAGTGGATTATATGAGTGCCAACATATACTTTGTTTTGCTGATGTTCTGATCAATCATCGAATTCATCAAGTAAACTCCTTATCCTCTTTATCACGTGTCTGACTACTTGTGTGCTATGTTTTTCGGTAAACTTGCTGATACTTGTGCCTTGGGTCCCAAATACCAACTGAAGAAGTTCTTGCCATTACGAAAACTATCAGATACAGCGGCAATCAACTTCGACAAATAGTAGTCATAGTGGATTCGCCGAAGTTTTCTTTCGGGAAGTTGATTGGGCTATATCCAAACTCTCACCTACCTGATCTTCTTTGATCAGTGATGAATCCCCTTCCATTAGATTTTAGGTGTAAGGCTAGAGCTCCCTTCTAAACTATAACTATGGTCCTTGCTTCAAAATCTCTCCTTGCTTTTGCGGACTTTATTCCATTTCTCATTATTTGTTAATTGGATCTCATGCCGTTCTTGTTGAACTTCTCAATGATTGTTGCGATACTTGTTCCCTCAAAATATAATCAGCTTCACGTAAGGGAAGGATTATGGAACAGTCAAAGTTCCTGCCACTCTTCTATTTTTCTTCAATTGGTTAGCATGGAGATTCCTCGACTATTGTGTTGATGTCCACTTCCCACTTTTGTGGGCACCGATGTTATCAATCTCATTGGGGATTTTGTCCTAATATAATATATAGAGGTGTATTAATTTTAGTGGCTATATCTCATATTACCCTAACTGCTAAGCCTTCTAGCTATTCTTTATGATATCTTGCCCCCAAGATATAATCCATTTGCTGTGAAAGATGGGAATGATGGTCTTGCTTCCCTGTTGAAGTTATAATATGAGGACTTCCTAGAAGGTCACCCATCATAATATTGCTCTCGTCCGAGCACACTTAACTACGGAACTCTGATGGAACCTAGTGCATTGGTGATGATCGCATTTAATCTGGTCCAAGGTATGGAGACTCTTCTAACTGCCTCTAATTCCGACATTGTAACCTTGCCCCTCATGGGGCATGCTTCCGAATCCTTTTTGATCATATATTGGTGCATCATTTAGTCTTGCTTAGGGTGCATTAGGTCTACTACACTTATGGCCGGTGCCAAAGCAACCCTACTTGGTATTTCGTACACAATCTTGTTCCAGACTGCATTTCTCATACAAGGTAGCTTTTCTTTCTTTAGTGGGCCAGCCATAAATCTAAACTTCCTCTGTTCCTACCTCGTTCCTACCGTGTTCTATTGTTACTACAGAAACTTGTCTGTCTTCATTCGTCAGAACCTACCTTGCCGTTGCTTTCTCGGTCTATCGGGATTAGTTGCATACTTTAAATCTTCATTACCTTCGCCTGAAACTGAATACATTCCTTATCGAGTTACTCCGTCCATAACACATATAATGGTACCTAAAGGCGATTGTTCAACTTTGCCTTTCTTCTCTAAATAGCCTTATTCCTCTACTAATAACATGTTGAAGATGATTCCATCATCCAGTTCCTGTGGTGGCTGAGGTTGGTAGAATTTGAACATGACTAGATTTTCTAACACTTCCTTTATCCTTGAAAGGTAGGAAAAATTACACTTGGTTCGTATGCCACCTCTAGTCTGAAAGTATTTCTACTTTAGGTTAGTAGGAGATATATTGTCTCTTTCTCTTGTTACACTTATAACTTCATCTACTTTCCTTGCCGTGTATAGCCGTATCTCCATCTTGATTTGATGTATAGTTAGATGGGTCTCTTTACAGTTTGCTCAACTTTTTCCCTTTTGAAGCCAAGATTCCACTTAGTATTCTCTCAATTCACAATCGCTACAAGGTTAGTTCCCTGTACCCTTGAGGGAGAAACCATTTCATTCTCTGGACAGGAACTTAAAAAGTTCTCCCGTATACCTAACCGAAGCTTCTACCCTTAGCTTCTTTCATTGATTCTCTGCTTCCTTCGTCCACTCTACAAGCTCCTTAATGAAGGATCAGGTCTTTATAATGTGGTGTTACCAAAATCCCGAAATAAAAACCATCGACTGAATTTGCTGGCGAGGTACCTTCAGGGTAATCTCATCCATGAAGAAAATAAGGGCACTACTCATGCCATACGAGATAAACTCATCAACGGGTAATCACCTTACTCCTGTCGTGTATTAAGAATACGAAACCAGGTAGAAGAATCCCCTAGATTCAATCTAGAAAAGATAGTCTGGATTGGGTAATCGCAATGAAGCTTGAACCAAGCCCCATCAAGGTGAAGAAGATTTTTACTCAACTCGTCTCCAACTAAGATCCTGCTCCTGATGATGGAAAATCTTTGGCTACCCGACAACACTTTACAAACAACCTTTTTCGATATAGCTAGGTTTACCATGTCCATAGCAAACCGTCCGACACATTTCCTTTGATTTAATCCCCAATTCTCTGCACTCCTTGACTTGCTAAATTGTCTAACCTTTTTATGTCATCACTACTTTCTAGTAGTTTTATCTCTACTAATTATATATAGAAGGTTCCTAATAAGCCTGCTGGGTGTTTTAGGCTTCTGTTTACACAAAACCTTACATTGAGGTGATCAGGCTCAATATTCAGTCAAGTGCAATAGGTAGTCCACAACACTCACAACAAGGCTACCATGCACAATATTTCTATGCCCTCTTCACATGAGGACCTAAAGCATGGTACATCTAGATTCTCAGAGTATGCATTAGAAGCATAATCAGTCCATCCACGGGCCTATACAGGACGAACTGCTCTGATACCAATAAATGTAACACCCTCTATTATATAAGTCATGCTCGAGTCATGGAGTTATATTAAGAGGTTGTCACTGTGCTAAGAAAACTTTAAAATATGGAAAATATAATACATGGCCCTTTAACTGCTTACTTTATTACCGACTAATAGTCTCTGATACACGAAAAAATATAAAATAGTTACACTTTAAAAGAAATCAGATCGATATAATACACAAAGATCTACTGACTAGTCGTTACTAGCTTCAATGATCTCTTGGTGTGGCTTACGCCCAATGCTTGCTCTATGAATGGCCCTGTACTCTGCCTCGTACTTGGTTTCCAACTTGGGTACTGGAATGTTTATGAAACAAAAAAAACATGCAAGCAGGCAGTGAGAACCTAAGGTTCTCAGTAGGTAAACATGAACTATTCTCATATAGTGCCATCATAAACATTCCAGCCGCTTCAGTTTATTATGAAAATATGAGCACATATACACAAACAATGATTCAATTTTAAGTGGAAAACATCTTTCTCGAAGCGGGTTATGTTTTAACAATCACTTGCCATATTATATGACAAACATAGAAATACAAATAGTGCAATATGCTTCAACAAGAATCTTAATAACCTTATGACTTAATGGGATAACTGAAGATGCACATAAAGATGCTTATACTTGTCTGTATGCAAGTGCACTTGACTTAATTCGGATCTTTCTTTAACTTGCAACTTGATCTTGCTCTTTTCTGTACTTGGTCCCCCGGAGGTGAATGGCCTCTCTCACCCTTGGGTGATAGCCTGCTTTTCAGGTCCGAGCTCGTACCTGTATATGAGTGACGGGTTTACTTTCCCCGACCCTCACACCGGTCTATTCCCCCTAAACCTGGTCGGGGGCTGGCCCAAGTCTTAGACAAGACTGCTTCCGCCCACGCTAGCTGGGTCTATGCCATGCCTTACGTGGTAGCTTGGTATGTCTTTCTTACAAGTTCTTATTATCTTTTTCCTTTTCATATCTTGTCATGCATGCAGACGCTTGGTGCATTCATGAGTATGTCTCATACTTTATACATCATATCATGTTCTAAGCATATACTTGCATGCATGATGTTCATGAATATGACATGTAAACGTAAATACATTCAAAGCATAATCATTCATAACATAAGTTCTCATAAATCCTTGCTGGAATTTCGGCAGCATAACAGATCGAGTCCGCTTCCCCATGAATAGTGCCAGACCACCAGTACAATCTTTCAAACTTGTAATTCAATATGGATCAGCCATTATATAGATATTCATAGAATCATTCATCAAGTTCAATTCAAGCATCTATAAGGTTTTCAGTTTACTCCTTCCTATTCTGCCCGATTTTGGTATACTCCACCTTTATTGTAATTCAACTTATTTGAGTCTAATTTTTGGATATATCATAGCATTATGTGTCTAGTTTCTAACTTTTTTGGTCCCATCTCATTTTGAGTTGTATAACTCAAGATATAAACATTTTATCTTAGCATGTCCTGTTCTTAGCCAGAATTGGGTTCCTATAGAAGAAAATTCACTAAAAATTGAAAACTAAGTGAAATCATGCGAGTTTTATATCAAACTAAAGCTGACACAACAAGCTTTAAAATGAGTTAAGTTTCATGTCATTTTCCTAAGTAGATTTTGAGTTATGACCCTCGAAACATTACCCTACTGGTCTGTCCTATTCTAGGCCAGTTTAAACTTAAGCCAACTTCATTGATGTGCTGGGATCAAAGGACAATGAATTAAATTCTGAAATTTTTACGGGATGTTGTATCATGTGTTAGCTTTCAAACATCTTTGATTGCACTCAATTTGAGGTTGTATAGGGTGGGATACACCCTTCTCAACCCATGCTGCCCGGGTGAGAACCCAGATTTCTAGGTCTAACTTCAAAAATTCATAACTAATTCTATACTAATCCAATGGCCTTATATTTTATATGTATGGAAATCCCTGGATGTATAGTTTCATTTAAAAATGGTTTCATCAAATTTAAATGGCGGTAGGCGGAGCCGTACACTCTGCTGTACGGACCATCGAGGAGAAAACCCTAACAGCTTCTTGAACTCTCCTTGGATTCATGTTTTTCTCTAATCAATCCACCCAATCTTCAATTCAAACTCACATATACACCTTAAACCAATCTTAATTCATCATCATCACTCAAGATAGCATCAGAATCTTGCAAGAAATTGAGAAGAAAATGGAGTCCCAATCAACCCAATTCAAAGAAAACAAGAAAAGGAGTAGGAATGCCTACCTTGGTGGTGTGAAATCTTGATGGAATTTGATCTTGGAGTGAAGTTGATGGTTGGGGCTTGAGTTGGGGATGAGAGAAAGTGGAAGAAGATGAAGAAGAGTGGGAAAATGAGGCTGGTTGTGGGGGAGACCGAAAATGGATGAGGAGAAAAGTGGAGATATTTGAAGCTAGCTTGGTTTTGATTGGTGGATCCCATTTGCTCATAAAATCTGATTTACCTCCCATCATCAAGGGCTGTCTAGGTGCCACTTGAGGGGAGTATTTGGCTAAATCTTAGCCGTTGATTCTAGGGCACTCATAGAAAAATCCTACTGATCCGGTTCCGACAGTTTAAAACACCGTAATCTTACCGATTTCCTTTAAATCAGTAAAACGGTTTTAGAAGAATCCTATGAAGTTTCCTATGGCTCTAATCTAATTCCATTATACCTAATCATTCTAAACCACACTCAAACTAGTGAAATTCTACTGATTCGGTTCTGGCGGTTTAGAACACCGAATATTTACCGATTTTCTCCAAACCGGTAAAACGTTACTTAATAGTTTTGGTAAGATGTCTTCGTGTTCATTTTAATTTATCTTAAGCCTAATCTCTCTAATTAACATCTAATTAATCTCTAATTATCCTTTAATAAATTTCTAATTAGCCTTACCTAATCAATAAGATCGAATAGATCGATTAATAGTGTAGATTAAACGTTTTGCAAAATTCCGAACCTCTCTGTTTTCTGTTTTCTATAGCTAATGGCATATCCGTAATTTTGAGCAAGTCAAGGGGCACCCCACATCATTTCACACCTGACTGCCTACATGGCCCAATCGGTAGAGATTTAAACTTCTACGCTTTCACCACGTGATTCTGCTCCGTTTAAAATCCTATTCTGCTAATCCTATATATGTGGGGACATAAGGGTCATTTTATGAAAAGTTATGGAGTGGACACAAAGGTCATTTTATAAAAAGTCCAAGGGTTGTTGTGGAAATAATTCTTTGGGGTCAAAATATAATTTCTAAAAATTTTGGGTGTCGTTGTAATTATTAAAGGTTTACAAGGGCATTGTTGTCATTTTGTAATTTTTAACATAGGGCAATGCCATATTTTCAATGGCAGCGTTACACTACCCTATAATTCCAAGTGTGAGAATCGTCATGGCATAGCGCTGCCTAAGAAATTCTCACACTGCCTAAGAGAAATAATTCAAAATTCCCATTACGTTTTGCTTACGAAAGTGGGGATGTTACATATTTCATTTGAAAGCTTGTTCTGTTAGCTTTAATTTGATATAAATTTCGTATAATTTCACCTAGATTTCTATTTTTAGTGAATTTTTACTTATAAGAACCTAATTCTGGCTAAGAATAGGGCAGTCTGAGGTAAAATTTTTATATCTTGAGTTATACAAATCAAAATGAGATGGAACCAAAAGGGTTAGAAACTAGACACATAATGCTATGACATATCCAAAAATTAGATTCAAATGAGTTGAATTGCAATAACAGTGGAGTATACCAAACTTGGGCAGAACAGGAGAGAATAAACCGAAAACCCAATTGGTGCTTGAATTGAAATTGATGAATGATGCTATGAATATATATATATATATATATATATATATATATATATATATATATATATATATATATATATATATTTGTTGGTCCATATTGAGTTGCAATGTTTGTATATTTGTACTGGTTGCCTAGCACTATTCATTTGGAGCTGATTCGTTAAGATTATCTTTGCAGAAATTCATGAAATATGTGAATTATGTGACTGTTATGAACATTTATATGTTATGCTCATAAGATTTATACATGCAAGAGTATAATATGAAGTATATGCATGAATGCATGTAGCGTATGCATGTATAATCATGTCCAAAGAAGAATAAGATTTATGAGAACTTGCAAGAAAGATGTACCAAGCTACCACGTGAGGCATGGCATAAACCTAGCTAGCGTAAGCCAGAGCGGTATTGTCTAAGACTTGGGCCAACCCTCGACCAGATTTAAGGGGAATAGACCGGTGTGAGGGTCGGGAAAAGTAAACCCGTCACTCATGTATAGGTACGAGCTCGGACCTGAAAAGGCTATCACCCAGGGGTGAGAAAGGCCATTCACCTCCGGGGGACCAAGTATAGAATGGCAAGGTTAAGTTGCAAGTTAAAGAAGAGATAAATTAAGTCAAGTGCACTTGCATACATTCAAGTATAAGCATCTATATGTGCATCTTCAATTATCTAGTTAAGTCATAATGCTATTATTATCCTTGTTGAAGCATATTATACTATCCGTATTTCTATGTCTATCATATGATATGGCAAGTGGTTGTTAAAATATAACCCACTTCCAGAAAGGTGTTTTCAACTTAAAATTGAACCACTATTTGTTTATATGTGCTCATATTTTCATAATAAACCGAAGCGGTTAGAATGTTTATGATGGCACTGTAAGATTGGTTTGAGTTTACCTACTGAGAACCTTAGGTTCTCACTGCCTACTTGTATGTTTCTCTTTTCCGTAAACATTCCAGCACCTAAGTTGGAAATGAAGTGCGAGGTGGAGGATTGGGACATTTACTGAGCAAGACTGGGGTGCAAAACCAGACCAAGAGACTATTGAAGTTAGCTAGTGACCAGTCGGAAGCAAATTCTGTGTATTATGTTAGTCACAACTTCTTTTAAATTGTAATTATTTTATCCCCTATGTATCAGAGATGACGAAGTTTATGAACTATTAGTAAGTAATAAAGTGCGCAGTTAAAGGGCCATGTATTATATTTTCCATATTTTAAAGTTTTCCTAGCACAATGAAACCTTTTTAATATAACTCCATGACTCGAGCATGGCTTATATAATAAAGGGTGTTACATTTCAGCTCTCTTTTTCTCTTGTCCACTCACCCAACTCCATCCAACTTTCAAGTTCAACTAAGTTCTAGTTACAAACTCAAGCCTAATCACATAACAAGAGGTAGAGGTTTATTTCTTGTTTGATTTTCTGATTCTTGGATGACTGGTGATGATTTATTTTCTCAATCCTTGATGTGTTGATTGATTGATTATGATGATATATGGCTGGTTGATTGGCTGTTTGTGAGATTAAAACCAAATTGGAAACAAGAAATGATGAAGATAGGAAGAGCTGAGAAGCTAGAAAACCTAAGATCCTTGGCAGTCTGTACGGCGGAGTGTACGGCTCTACCTACCGCTATTTAAAATTGATAAAACCATTTTTATGTGAAACTAAACATCTAGGGCTTTCTATACATATATCATATAAGTCAATTGAATTAATATTGAGAGAGATATGAATTTTTGAAGTTTGACCTAGGAATCAAGACATTCACCTGGATAGTATAGGTTGAAAAGGGTGTAACTCACCCTATACAACTCCAAATTGAGTGAAACCAATTTTGTTAGAAAGCTTATACATAGGAGAACATCTAAAAAGAAATTCCAAGTTTGTTATGGTCTCATTTGTTCCCAGTGATTTGAAGAATATACCCTATGTCCAAACTGAGCCAAAATAGGGTAGTTTAAGAAGGTCAAATTTCAGGGCTTATAACTTGAGCCCTACTAAGGCAAATGAAATGTAACTTTTTGCATATAAAAGTTTGTCCTGTTAGCTTTGATATGAGACCAATTTTGTATGATTTGAGCTAGTTTTCGATTTTTAGTAGATTTTTACTTTTGAGTGTGCAATTCTGGCCAGCCACAGGGCAGGCCAGGATAAAACCTGAATAACTTGAGCTATAGTTCTCAAAATTAGATGGGACCAAAGAGGTTAGAAAATAGACACATAACACTTTAACATATCGAAAATTGAGATCTAAATGAGTTAAATAGAAATTATGGCTTGATTTTCAAAAACCGGGTTGAATGATTAGGTTGAGGCTGTAACTCTGTCTTAAGGAGACTAATGCTTCTATGAGTTCAATGATGAATTATGCATGCAATATTGTGACTTCTATGAGAAATTGGTATTCTGATATACTAGCACTATTCATTGGGAAATGCACACGTTCCGTTATGCCGCCGAGATTTCGGTAAAGTATATGCATAAGTTATGATATACATATAGATGCATGTGCATTTTCAAGAAAGCTATGAAAGTTATGCTATGAGGAACCTAAAAATTATGTTATGATAAAAGTTCCATGAAACTTGGGCTAGCCTCGGAATAAATTTAATGGGGAATAGATCGGTGAAGAGGTTGCGGAAAGTAAACCTGGCATTCCTGTGTAGGAACCAGCTCGATCTTGAAAAGCAGACTATTACCCAATAGTCTACGATGGCCAAGAACTCCCAGGGGACCAAGTAATGGGAAAAGTTCATGAGTAATGGAAAAGTTTATGAAGAAAGGTTCAAGAGCAAGTTTTGCATGATTGCATTAAATGCATAATTACTTTGAATGGTCATTATAAGTCATTTACAGTTTGTTTGTTAAAATTCACTTACTCCTGTATGTTCATTATTCTGTGTGTTGTTGATATTAGTTTATTCTGTTTCTTGTGCTGCTTTAAGTAAAACTGGACCTTGCCTCGGACCAGACATTTTCCCAACCTTATTAAATATGAATGGTTCATGTTTTTATAACTAAATAAAACCCGAGGCAACTGAGAATGAATGTGACGTTAGTCAAACGCCACACACGAACCCTACTGAGAATTTCTTTAAATTCTCACCTCGTTTTGCATTTCCGCATCATTCACAACGCTGGTGATGGACTTGACGGCCACTCTGTTTATTGAGCTCACTGACCTGCAGCTTCTTCAGGATCCTGAGATGCACTCATTATACTTAGCTGGCTTCCGCCATTTCCATCCTTACTTTTTAGCACTAGGAATTTTTGATGTTCCTTTAGTTCACTCTATTCTTGAAACATATATATTAACTGAAGCATTGGCTTCTGACCTATATATGTAAATATACAACTTATGCTATATCACATGTCATTATTCTCTTCTGTGGTACTTTTATTAAATTCTGATACGTTCTAAATCATTGATCACGTTTATTATATACAGCACGCCGTTTTGTAGGTATATTCATCATATATATATTAGAGAGAAAGCAAATATAAAATAATGAATACAGCTTTAGACAGAAAACTAATACGGTAACGCAACCTATCCAATTTCATGCTATGACTTAAGCATAGCATTAAGTTGGTAGGGTGTTACAACTTGCCCCTTTGAATATTTAAAGAATTGAACAAAAAGTGAATTTAACTAAAAGCTTGCACCTAATTTACTAAGCTCAACTCATAAGACTTTGTTTGTGATATACCTCTCTATGTATAAGTGTGATGACATTAATGATGATGAACATGTTAATGGTGATTATGACTAATATGATGTTGAGAGGCATTTGATGATGTATGATGTTTGAAACTCTCTATTTGGCAATTGTAAGGAAGTTTTGGTTTAGCTGTTATGCTGCTGGATTTCTATAAAAATCATGGACTTAACATAATCTTAGCCATACTAAATCCCTTCTCCCCCCAAGAGCTCACATGAGGTATGGCAAAGGACCCAACTAGTGTAAGTACCGGGAATTTATGATGGCGATGGTGATGGTATGAGCTCATTACCATTCAGGTTTAGAGGGTGGTGAATAAAAGATTTATGATAAAGTCAAACTTAATAAAATAAAGGGACTTTGGTCTAACTCAATAAAGGAAGAGAAAAAGAAAGAAAAAAATTTCAAGATGTGCATTTATTTATATTTGCTCTTATGAATATGCTAATGAAATTTTCATGATAAGAATGGATGTATAAAAGCGAACCTACTTTGGATAATTTATGTTTTCAAAAAACTTAATAATTGAACCATATGTATGCTCACTAATTCCTTTTGACAAAATCGAAGTGGTTGGGACAATAACAAATACACTTTCGTGTTGAGTTAGAGTCCTACTGAAAAATATCATTTATCACATCCATCTTTCTGTATCATTACCAGACTCCATGGGCCTTTTTGGTGGAGTGGATTAAGGATCCACTTGAGCATGAGCAGTACTATGATCTAGATGAGGATGTGATGATGCGACATTTGGTTGCTACGGTCAGGATCACACGACGGGCTAGCTAATTGTTTCTATTTTCTACCATGTAATGCTTTTCATGTTATGTTATGCTATTATTAACTATGAGACAATATTATATTTGCTTACTTATGTAATAAAGGTCATGGTATAGCCATGAGCCCTTTATATGTAACCCATGACGTATGTCCTATATTATGTTGAATGAAAGTTCTAAGCCCTATTATGTACTTATAATTTATCTATTGTCTTCATGCCTTATTTTTCTTATGCTAGGATTTTGATGTGCAATGCTTACATAACCTATCTTTCTCGCTTAAGGCTGAAGTTTTTCAAAGTGATGACGTATTTTCAAAACAAAAAAAAGTATACCTTATTTTCCATGTAATATAGTTTCCAAAAGAGCTTAAGTTTCCGTGAGCATAGGTAACAACTAATAATCGGACATAATACGACTTAAGTATAGTATGGGATTATTAGGGTGTTACATTATGGTATCAGAGTAGTTCATCCTAATAGAGCCTGAGGTTGGACTGACTATGCTTCCAAGCATAATTCTACGTGCATTGTGTTAAGTCATGCTTTGAATCTTGTCTGTATGATAAGATATAGGACTTAGAAAGCATGACTGTCATGTGCGACTGCCTTTAGTTACTGTCATGCTTATGCTTAGAATTATGCCTGATTAACTCAATATTTTTTGTTTGGTGTATTCAGGAACTAATGGCAACTCGCAGACACGCCTCCAACGAGAATAGTGATAACACAAACATTGCTGAATTCATGAGAATTTTCCAATAAATGGTGAATGCAATGCTAGCTCAAGCTGCAGCTGCCCAGCATACGATGGACTAGTTGAACTAGAGGTCTAAAGAGTCTACTGGTGGAAATGGGGTGGACGCCAAGTATTAGAAATTCTCGGAGTTCCGAAGGGCAACCCAACCTAGTTTTAAGGGGGCTTTTGACCCCGATGAAGTCGATGAGTAGATCAAGGAGATGGAAAAGATCTACTCTATACTGGCTTGCTCAGAGACTCAAAAAGTGGATTTTGCAACCTACATGTTAAAGTCGAACACCAAATTCTAGTGGAGAGGAGCAAAAAGTTTGATGGAAAACGACCACAGGGAGATCACATGGGATGCCTTCAAGGCAGCTTTTATGAGGAGTATTTTCCTATGTCTGTAAGGAACACAAAAAAAATGGAGTTCTTGAGGCTCTACCAAGCAGGTATGAGCATTGCTGAATACACAGCAAAGTTTGAGGAGCTGTGTAAGTTTTCAATAATCTACTAATGAAACCCTGATGAGCACTGGAAGTGTATGAAGTATGAAGGAGAGTTACGGGCCAACATTTTGGTGTCGGTGGTTCCGTTGGAAATAAGGAACTATGCGGCACTTGTCAACAAGAGTCACGTAATAGAAGAGTGCAATAGGAAGCTGGCCATCCAAAGGTCTGAGGCCTACAAGAGAAGACAAGCAAAAGGGCAACAGCTAAAGCAGCCTCTACAAAATAAACCCTATCATGGTGAGGGATCCAAGGGCAAGTAGCCACAAAGCCCACTGCAAACCCTACAAAACCCGTCGCTTAGCCCCTAAAGTATGCAACCAATCTAGCTTACCCAATGTATGGGAAGAACCACAAGGGGATTTGTTACGCCAGCCAAAAGGTTTGTTTCAAGTGTGGGCAACCTGGGCACTATGCCAAGAACTGCACTAAGGACACACCTAACCCCAAGCCACAACACCAAGGGAGAGTTTTCACCATGAATGCTAAGGAAATCATAGAGTTTGATGATCTTATTCGAGGTAAGTGCGAAGTCAATGGTAATTTCTTAACTATACTGTATGACTCTAGTGCTATGCACTCTTTTTATTTCCCATGATTGCATAGGTAGGCTAGGATTGTCTGTCTTTGAAATGCCTTATGTATTGCTTATTTCTACTCCCACTCGAAAACTTGTTAGAAAAATGCTAATTTTATATTGATGGTAGAATCTATGAGTCTAATTTAATTTGCCTTCCTTTATCTGGTTTAGACTTGATCTTGGGCATGGATTGGCTTTCGATCAACCATCTTATGTTAGACTGCAAAATCTATCGTGTTTCCTTCTATACTTGCTGAATCTGTTAGCTTGAGTTTGAAACCTATCATGTTAAACTATTGTAAGACTGAGAATCAAGAATATGTTCTCCTGTTGGCTAGTGAGATTGAACTTGAGTAAGTTTTGAGTGAGATCCCCATGGTTAAAGAATACCCTGGAGTTTTTCTTGAGGATATCCTTGAGTTTCCCCCTGACAGAGAAATAGAGTTTTCCATAGAACTAGTACTGGGAATTAGACCGATATGTCTAACACCTTATAGAATGTCCCCGTTGTAGATATTAGAGCTAAAGACTCAATTGGAGGAGTTATTGGAGAAGAAGTTTATGAGACCTAGTACCTCACCTTAGGGAGCTCCGGTGTTGTTTGTCAAGAAGAAAGACGGAAGCATGAGGCTATGTGTTGATTATCGATAGTTGAACAAGGTCACGGTGAAGAATAAGTACTCCTTGCCTAGGATAGATAACTTGATGGACCAAATGAGAGGAGCAAAGATGTTTTTGAAAATAGATCTAAGGTTTGGGTACCATCAGATTAGGGTAAAGGAGGAAGACATTCCTAAAACGACTTTTAGGACAATGTATGGGCATTATAAGTTTAGGGTAATGTCATTTGGACTAACTACTACTCCAGTGGTGTTTATGGATTATATGAATAAAATCTTTAGGCCGTATTTGGACAAGTTTATGGTGGTTTTCATAGATGACATCCTCATCTATTCAAAGGCAAAAGAGGAACATGAAGAGCACTTGAGGATTGTGCTGAAAATCTTAAAAGACAAGAAGTTTTATGCTAAGTTGTTGAAGTGCGAATTTTGGATGGAAGAGGTGAAGTTCTTAGGTCATGTGGTGTCTAAAGGAGGGATATCCGTGGATCCAAAAGTGGAAGCTGTAACGAACTAGGAGAGACCAACAACGGTGACAAAAATTTAGAGTTTTCTTGGTTTAGTCGGATACTATTGAAGGTATATAAAGGGATTTTCTCATATATCCCTATCTTTGATGAAGCTAACTAGGAAGAATGCTGTTTTTGTATGGACTGTAGAATGTGAGAAGAGTTTTCAATAGTTGAAGGAGAAGTTGACCTCAACACCCATGCTAGTCTTACCCGACTCTAAGGGAGCTTTTGAGTCTACTATGATGCCTCTGGGAGAGGTTTAGGGTGTGTATTAATGCAAAATAACAATGTGGCGGCCTATGCCTCTAGACAGCTGATACCTCATGAAGTAAACTATCCAACCCATGACTTGGAGCTAGCGGCAGTGGTGTTTGCATTAAAGGTATGGAGACACCACTTGTATGGAGTTAGATTTGAGGTGCTTTTAGGTCACAAGAGCCTAAAATACTTGTTTGACCAAAAAGAGCTTGATATGAGGTAAAGAAATTGGATGGATTTTTTGAAAGACTATGATTTCGGATTGAATTACCACCCTAGTAAGCCCAATGTGGTGGCTGATGTATTGAGCTGCAAGTCATTGTATGTATCAAGGATAATGGTTAAGGAAGCTGAGTTGGTAGAGAGTTTTAGAGACCTTAATCTCGGTGTCACCCTAACCCCACATAGCACAAGGTTGAACCAAATAAAGGTGACAAGTGATTTTAAGTGTCGAATTGCTCGAAGCCAAATGAAAGATGAAGAGTTTTTGAGGATAGTAGCCTAAGTAAAAGAAGGAAAACTAAAAGGATTTACTTAAGGTGCTAATGGAGCATGGAAATATCAAGGAAGAATTTGTGTGCCTGCTAAGGATAACTTGGGGAATTTGATTGTAGAAGAAGCTCACAAGGGTCATTTTTTTATCCATCCTAGTATGACGAAAATGTACCAAGATCTCAAAGGGATGTTTTGGTGGCCAAGTACGAAGAAGGATGTGATGGACATGGTGAATAAGTGCTTAGTTTGTCAAAAGGTAAAAATTAAGCACCAAAAGCCCTCAGGCATGTTGCAACCTTTGGAGATCCCCGAGCGGAAATGGGATGGAATATCCATGGATTTTTGTGATGGGTTTATCCTGTATACAAGCTGGGTTTGATGCCATATGGGTTATCGTGGATAGATTGATAAAGTCTGCTCACTTTCTCCCTATAAGGACAAATTATCCTTTGGATAAGCTAGCCTAGTTGTACATCCAAGAGATTGTAAGCATGGAGTGCCTACAACCATCATATCGGATAAAGACCCAAGATTTACCTCTAGGTTTTGGGGAGCCTTGCAAAAGACATTTGGGACTAGACTTTGTCTAAGCACAGCAAATCACCTCTAGACTGATGGACAATCAGAGAGAACTATACAAATCCTAAAGGACATGTTAAGAGCATGGGTAATGGATCAACTTGGAAGCTAGGACAAACACCTACCCCTTATAGAATTCGCCTACAATAATAGTTTCCATGCTAGCATTGGAATGGCACCTTATGAAGCCTTCTATGGTAGAAAGTGCCAATCTCCGCTTTGCTGGTGTGAACCCGGTAAGCAAAGCCTCTTAGGACTTGATCTGGTTAGGCAAACCATTGAGCAAATAAAGAGAATAAGGGAGAGGATTCTCACTGCCCAAAGCCGTCAGAAAAGTTATGCTGACAAGAGAAGGAAACCAATCGAGTTTTAAGAAAGAGAACACATGTTCTTAAAAATCACTTCTACAACGGATATAGGTAGAGCCATTAGAGTCAAAAAGTTGAGCCCTCATTTTCTTGGTCCATTCCAAATACTGAAATGAATAGGGATAGTTGCCTACCAAATAACACTACCACCCCAATTGTCGAACCTTTACAATGTTTTCCATGTCTCTCAATTGAGAAAATACAACTCTGACTCCAGTCACCTTCTTGAGCTTGAAAGGGTTCAATTAAGACCTAACCTTCGACCAACCACCTATGAGAATCATAGATAGGAAGGTCAAATAGCTTAGGAACAAGTCTGTGCCCGTAGTAAAAGTGGCCTGGGGAACGGAAAGCTTGGAAGAGCACATGGGGGAACTCGAGGCAGAGATGAAGAAGGAATACGCTAACCTATTTATAGATAATGAATTTTGAGGGCAAAATTTTTTTAAGGAGGGGAGAAATGTAATATCTCCACTTTTGCTTAAGCTAATTAGCTTAGTGTTACTGACTAATTGGAGGGATTAATGACTAACTGAGGATTAACTGGCTAATCCCGAGAATAAGAGCTTAGTAAATTAGAGACAAGTCAACAAATCAACTAAAAGTCAATGATCAATTAGAAAAAAGGAAAACAATTGAATTATAACACACTAAATATTTTAATTAAACCTAATCATTCAAATCTCACTAATTCATGAATTAGAGCATAATTAAGGTAATATAATCTTATTAAATTAAGTACATGACAAAATATTTCACCTTAATCAATTTCGATAAATTAATCTTCACACACTAAAAATATGATTAGTGAGAATTATTGTTTTAGAAAAACAAAAGTCTTAAAAGTATTATTAATCAAAATTATTTAAAGAGCAATTAAACTAATCTAATTGATTAACACTTAGAAAATCTAACAATAATGAAAAATTCAAAATTTCCCCCCTCAATTATCCTTGAAATTTCAGCCATGAGCACTCCATCATTCACCATCTATTTGTCTCCTGATCTCACACCCTTAGATCAAAGCCTATTTTGGTTGTATCACTTTTAGCAAGATTAACCAAAAGAAGGCTATCCCTCACATGGATCATACCATATTTGGTATTAACCCTCAAGTGAACAATCCCATAAATGGTATGGATATTGTCCTTAACCACTTGAGAAAACATAAAAGGGTCTTTACTCATGCACCAAGACTAAAAGGAAACACAACCTACCCTTTCACCCATGGTCATTAACCTTCTTGCTTGTGAATGAAGCAAAAGCAATAAGCCACCTTTAGCCAAAAATGGTGCCCCCATCAGCCCTACTTTTCATTAATTGCAAAATCTCATTCTCTCACTACAAGCCTTAATGATGAGGAACCCCGTAGATATAAAGAGCTAGAAACCTCAGGCATACACTTTGCTAGAAAACAAGATATAGAGTAAAGACCCTCCCTACTAAACCTCCAAGAAACCTATCCCTGGAAACGTAGATAACAGGGAAAAGATAGAATAGAAATTGATTGAATATCACAAGGAACTTACCTTAGGATGAATTCTCTCAATTTCTTGATGCAACAAGCAAAGTAAATCACTCACCTCACTTGCACACAAAAGCACTGTTTTCTTGAAAGAAAACAAAATAGAATTTCAATTAATCAAAAAAACTCCTAAACAATGTGTTCCTTGAGGTATTTATAACCTTTTACACTAGGTTAAACACTTAAACTAAGTCCAAACCCAATAAAAAGTGTTCTGATGTTAAATAATATGAATTGGGCTGGATAATGGCCCAATATGGACAACTAAAAGTTTAGATGTCCTAAATACCTAAAACTAACTAAACTAAGCAAGACCAAAATAGGATAATGGCCCAATATGGCCAGAACAAGCTTCTAAGCCCAATTCACAACAAATAACAAGATCTTGGGTTGTCCATTAGTATGAGTTGCCATCTTCTTGGCCCATTCTTGATACATCTCTACCACAATAGCTTTAGCCAAGTTCCTAAAGTCTTCTCTTAACCTCTTTACTCTTGCTCATGTAATTGGTCCTATAGGCATGCTAAAATCTCCATTTTGGCCCCTTGTGTTAGAATGTCCAATTTGTCCTCCGGAGCACGTATCATTCCCTCCCTCCTCAAAAAGATTCGTCCTCGAATCTGCATTCGTATTAAAAGGACAAAGGTTAGAAACATTAAAAGTAGCTGAAACATTATACTCACCCAGAAGGTCAATCTTATAAGCATTATCATTGATCCTCTCCAACACTTGAAATGGACCATCACCCTTTGAGTCAAGTTTAGATTTCCTATGAGTAGGAAACCTCTCCCTCCTTAAATGAATCCAAACCCAATCACCAGGTTCAAAGACAACTTGTTTGCGACCCTTGTTAACTTTTTGAGCTGTCACCTTGTTTTTCTTTTCAATCAACTCATGTGCCTTCAAGTGCATTGGTTTAACCTTCTCAGCCTTTTCATCACCATCTAAGCTTCTAGATAAAGCATCAGCAACCACATTCTCTTTCCCTTGCTTATAAGAGATCACATATGGAAAAGTCTCAATAAACTCAACCCATTTAGCATGCCTCTTATTCAACTTACCTTGTCCTTTTAAGTGCTTGAGAGATTCATGATCAGTGTGAATCACGAACTTTTTGGACAGCAAGTAGTGTTGCCACACCTCTAAGGCTCGAACTTTGGTGGTCTAGTTTCTAAGATGGCTTTCACTATGTTCTTGTCTACTTCAATTCCTTTCCCATGGACCAAAAATCCAAGGAAATTTCTAGCCGAGACCCCAAACGCACATTTGGCAGGATTCATCTTGAGCAAATGTTTCCTCATCTTGAGGAATGCTTGCTCTAGATTAGCCAAATGATTTTGGAAATCGGCTGACTTCACAACCATATCATCAATATAAACCTCTATACATTGTCCAATCAAATCATGGAATATCAAGTTCATTGCCCTTTGATAGGTAGCCCTAACATTCTTGAGACCAAATGGCATTACCACCCACTCAAAAATACCAATGGCCCCAAGGCAACGAAACATAGTCTTATGCACATCTTCTTCAGCTAAATAAATTTGATTATAACCCGAATAACTATCCATAAAGGATAAAATTCCATTATTAGCTGCGGTATCAACTAACATATCCACAATAGGCATAATATATTCATCCTTAGGGGTAGCTAGATTCAAATTACGAAAATCTATACAAATCCTAACTTGACCATTCTTTTTAATTATAGGAACAATATTCGAAAGCCATTGTGCATATCTAGCCGTCCTAATGAAACCTACTCCTAATAGTCTTTCTATCTCCTGCTTTATCTTTAGCATCAACTCTGGATTAAATCGTCTGGGTGGTTGTTTGAATGGCTTGAAACCTTCTTTGATAGGCAAACGATGCTCAACTAACTCTTTATACAATCCAGGCATCTCATGATAATCCTATGCAAAATAATCTTTATACCTGGTTATCAGCTGAATTAGCTGATCTCGTTCACCTTGGCTAAGCAAGCCACTGATCTTAGTCATTCTCGGCTCATTGCTATTGCCAAGGTTAATCTTGATCAAAGGGTCCTGAGCCTCAAAGCTTGGAATTTCTCTTTTGATGCGAGACATACACAAATTCGCTGCTTGTTCTTTCTTACTTCCTATTACCTCATTGTCCTTCTTGGCTAATTCCTGCTGAAACAAGAAGTCTTCTAGTCTAGTCTCAGATGAATGTAGGGCTAGCCGTTGCATGACTTCCTTCGCCACTATTGCATGGCTATCATTGAAATATTCTGGTTTTGGCCGTGAGTCGGCCTTTGTTGTAACCTCAAACCCATCCAACGAGAGGTCAAGTGATTTGACAAAATCCAAAGTAACATCCTCAGGCCAAGAAATAGGCTCAATCTTTGGAGAATAAAGCATGGCATCTAGCATCCTTGCATCAGTTGTGAACGGGAATGAGTCTGCCCTCATTACCTCAACCTGGTACAACTGAACTTATTGATGGAGAGTGGAAGGCACACATTGATTAGTATGAATCCACTTTCTTCCTAGTAACATATTGTACCCTAGATTACTATTCACCACAAAGAAAACTGTGTTAGTGGTTTTGAATCCTACTATGAGCTCGGCAAAAAGGACTCCTAGCACTGGAGTCTTTTCCCCAGTGAAGTTGGTGATGGTCACATTGGTCTCCTTGAGGTCCTTCTGGCTTTTTCAAAGCTTCTCAATTGTGCTATAAGGCATTGTATTAATCATGGCTCCCCCATCAACCAAGACTCTGCCTTCTTTGTTTATCTGAGTCGAGATGTAAAGGGGCTTGAGATGTTTAGCCTTGACCCATCTCTCAAACTCTGTTCCTCTTGGCATTGCTGTCACCAAAGTTTCATACTTGGCTTCATCTGTGCTCACTTCCCCTTCCAAATACTAAATATTACTATCTTGATCGGCAAACTCCGTAGGACTAATCCCCATCATAGCTACGATAGCTGATTCTCCTTGGAATTCGTCTGATAAGACATCATCATTTTGTATATAATTCTGGAAACTCTCTGCATATTTATCACTTACCTTAACCTCAAACCCTTGGTTGGTGAAATTTACAGCCTGAATGATGTCTTGGGTAATCTCCTCAGGCCAGGTTATCGGTTGAAATTCAGGGGTATAATTCATTGCGTCTGCTACTTTAACTTCGGTTGAGAATGGTTTTTGATCAGCATGCACCACTTCCACTTTATCCTCATTCCAAAACATCAGCTGCTGATGTAAGGTAGATGGAACACACATATTTGAGTGGATCCAATCTCTTCCTAACAACAAAGAGTATCCTGACTTGGCATCCACAACAAAAAATATTGTGATGGATGTTTCGGTTCCCATAGTCAATTCAGCAATGTAGAATCCTAAAGCATTTGTGCTCTCTCCTGTGAAATTTTTCATTTTCATGCTAGTCTCCTTGAGATCCTTCTAGGATTTGCCTAACTTTTTAAGGATCCCTACTGGCATAACATTCATGATGGCACCCCCATCAATCAATACCCGACTGATAGGCCTCCCATCAATATAAGCCCTTATGTATAGTGGCTTTAAGTGTCTTGCCAGCTGAGGTATCTCAAACTTGATAACTCCTTCTATATTGTCTTTCCCTTTTGTTCTTTCCTGCTGAGGTTCTACAGTTCTTTCTTCGTCTGCTAGAGTGGCCCATGCAGCTTCCTCAGCCAAGACATCACAATCTAACTATATCAGCTGATTTTCTTTTACAGCAAACTCAGCAGGTAAGACTCCCTTGGTAGCAGCTAAATTCACATCTTCTTGTTGATCATCAGTTAAAATGAGCAGATCATCGTCAATGAGAATCTGAGCAATTAAACTTTCTAATAGATCTATTTCTGGGATTTGCATTCTCTTGGCTGATGTTTCAGTTGATTGAATACATTTCATGTCCTGATTCTACCCTTGTAATCCTTTCAGGCCTTCCGTCTTCGTGCTGACGGCTTTTGCTACTCCCATAGGTTTAGCTAGACCTGACACCGTTGCTGCATCTTTTATTCGTTGGATGGACCTTTTCCTCTGCATACTCCTTTTTTGTGTTCTTGTTAGCTGAACAGGTTGGGGCTCTGGCTGCTTCCCTCTACCATATTTGTTCATGGACCATTCTCCCCTGTTAGACTCAATCTTTGGCTTAATCATCTTCACATCCCTAGCTGATTCGTCATTTCTCACTGTGATCTTTAATATAGACTTCCCTTCGTTATAGCTTAGCTCCACAGCCCGCTTGGAGTCTCTAGGCACGGGATGATCAGATATTTGAGGGAGTTGCCTATGCTTATACCATGGTTTCCTTGGCTGGTCTCTTTGAAGGAATTGTATTCTTTGGGACATATTCAGCTAAGGTCTTTCGTGCTGTCTTTCCCTCGGCTGATTCCATTGTTGAGGAGGTTGTAATCTTTGAAATAAGGTCTGTTGAGGTTGTTCTGAGTCGCCATGTGGCTTAGGCATCCATTCTTTCTTCTCCATCTTCCTGGACGCATCATGACTCATGGTTCTAGTCCCTTCTTTTACCACCACTGATTTTGTTCTCCACACTTGTTTACTATGTTGGATAGGCTGGGTGGCTAAAGCCTCCTTTTTGGTACGTTTGTTCTCTGCAAATATGGAAACCATATTGACAGTGGCTGCTGGAAAAGGATTGGTATCAATGGTCATACCTCTTCCCTTTTTATTTGCAAGTTTAAACCTTCCTTCTTTTAAGGCCCTTTGAATCACATTCCGAAAAACTGTGCAATTATTCGTATAGTGTGAGTATGAATTATGCCACTTACAGTATTTCAAATTTTGAATTTGATCCATTGGAGGTAGTTTATGCCCATTTGGAAGCTTAATAATCTATTTATCTTTGACTAAAAAGTCAAAGATCTAATCTGCTTTTGAAATGTCAAACAAAAATGCCTCTCTTTCCTCTATTTTGACTTTTTCTTTTCCTTTGGTAGGAGTAAGAGTAGGACAAGTGTATGGTTTGCCTCCCAGCAATTCAGCAATCATAACTTTCCCTTGGCCAACCTCTTCTTCTTCATTTTCTTCTTCATCGGCTGAATCACAATCGATTACAGCCACCAATTGGGAACCTTTAGGCCCTACTTGTAACACCCTAATAAACCCATACTACGCTTAAGTCGTATTACGGCGTTTTATTAGTTGTTACTTATGCTCGTGGGAAAACTAAACTTCACTTAAAATTAAATTATGCGGAAAATACGGAAAAAAATTTTTTGAAATACGTCGTCACTTTTGGAAATTAAAGCCTTGCGCGAGAAGATAGCAATAAACGAGCGTATCGTAAAGATTTCAGTATAAATTGAAGGAACAAGGAATAACTCAAAATACCATGCATTCAAATTACAACAACAACCATATGAATATAATTAGTCTCATAATATCCAACAAATACATAAGAAGGGAACTCATGGTCATGCCATGGCCCCAAAAGATCAAGGTACATAAGTCTGACAAGGTTCGTTACCAAATGAAATACATAGGATAAGGAACACAAATAAAAATAGGCCCATGTAGACACATGCTGATTTCTCTACCCCTCCCGTGCCTCTCGATCGGATGGGCTCAAGTCCTCGAGTGCTTGGTCCCCCTCGCTCCTCGGCCTCGGGGTACGTGAGGAGTACGGATAATGCGAGGGTGCCTACTGGTCACCTCAATGCGATGCACGCGACAACCTAGGGTATAGCTGGCCACAGAAGAATGTGCCTCGGAGGGATCCTCTTCGGACTCGGCAGGGTGATACTCTGGGAGCGGCGACGAAGCGGCCCTAGGAGTGGCTGTCGAACTTACATCAATCACGAGGATCTCCGGCGGTGGCACGAACTCGGCTGCTGGCAAACCCGGCGACATCGGCTCCATCTCGATGTCGGGCAATGGCTCAGGCGAAAAATCCCAAGGACCTAGGGGCTGTCCAAGGTGAGCTGAAGAGACGTCTACGGGGGCTGGCGGGTTTTCTGGCTCCTCTTCCTCAAAAATTCGACCCAGATAAAAATGTGTACGAACTACTGTGGTGGTCGTGGCCACAATAGCGTGAGTATCCCCGTCGTAAGCCCACTCATGGTGGGGAGGGTCCATGCTCCATTCCACGGGGTGAGCCATGAGTATCTGGTGACGAGACGGAAAAACAACTAAGGTGAGAAATGAGATTTCTCAGTAGGACTCGACCCTGACACATAGTGTCATCGTCATCGTCCCAGCCACTTCGGTTTTATTAATGAAAATAGTGAGCATGCATAAGGTTCAATTCTTGGATTTTCAAAATCACGAGTATCCGAAGCGGATTCAATTTTAGGGTATCCTCTAATCATTTATATCATCATATACATGAACACAAATATAATTACATAAAACATGCATGGCTATGTTATAATCTTCTCTTAACTTCTTCCCCTTTTAGGGTTTTGGACCGAAGTCCCTTTTCTTTTCTTAACTTGACTTTATCTTTTCGCCCACTAAACATAAGTGGTAATGAGCTCATACTGTGGCCGTCGCCACCATAGAATTTTGGTACTTACACTAGCTGGGTCATGCCATGCCTCGTGTAAGACCTATCCCCTATACTCAAACTAGCTGGGTCATGCCATGCCTCATGTGAGTCGTGGGTGAGGGGAGCTTAAATTGGGTTACCTTCCCTTTAGAAGGATCACTTACTTGAATTAAATTTCTTCTATTAAAGTTTATGATGCAAAATATTTCTAAGTCCATAATTTTTACAAAATTTCGGCAGCATAACGGCTAGACCGAAGCTTCCCAAAATTTTGCCAAACAGAAAGACCAATATCATATAACATTAAGCATCATATCATCAAAATATCATTATCATAATCATAACATCATCATATCATCATCATTATGATCATCATCATAACATCATGCTTGCACATAAACATAGGCATATTCTCAAGCAACATTTTATGAGCTTAACTTAATAAATTGGGTGCAAGCTTTTAATTGAGATTGTCTCTTGTGTAAACTTCTTTTATTGGGGATAATGCCAATTTTATCTATTATCCTTTTGACACTTTTAAGTTGAATTATAAAGGTTTTTCCAATGCTTAATGTAAGGGTATTAATGTCTTAGAGCTTATTTCTCCTTATTCTTTAACTTTTACCATAACCAGTTTTACTTTTAAAGTGGGGCAGTAACTTTGAAAATTCACCATAATTTCATCTTTTACTCTTTTGTTTCGAATTTTTGTGTGGATGTACTTCTCTGAGTCTATTTTTAAACAAAAGAAGCCCCACTTAAAAATTCATTTTTTAGCTTGAGTTATGCAAATTTTATTCTGACTGTTCAGGATTGAAAATTCATCTCGGGTCAGTGGCTTGTCCACTTCACTGGGAGTTCCACACATGAAATCTGAGAAAAATGTTTTATGGGAGTGTTCTTATATGTCTTAGATTTCTAACAAACTTGGTCCCACTTAAAAATGTTATGTATAACTTGAGTTATGCATGTTTTATTACCTACTGCCCGGACAGAAACCCATCCAGGAACAGCAAACTTTGAAAAATCATATCTCTCTCGTTTTAAGGCCAAATCTCGTATATTTTATATGTATGAAAATATCTTTGAGTCTACTTTCACAAAAAATTAGTTTTGTTGCATTTTGAGTTTTGTGGAGTGAGTTATGCCATACGCTTTACCGACTGCCAGAATTCCAGCTTAACTCATTTTTGAGTTTTTACATACCAAACTTATAGAGATGTTGTTATATCACTTCCAATCACCATTTTTATGTTTTATCTCATCATCATCTTCAATATTTTAGTTATCAAATCAGTACTTTAAAACAAAATAAAGCAAGATACATAACAAGCCATCATACCACAAAATTTCCTTTCAAAACAACACTTTCAACAAGATAAGGAAACTCATAGAGAAAAGTGTGGTCATGAGACCTTGAAGCAAGCTTTAAAACCACCTAATCATGAAGAGCTTAGGGGTTCTAAACCTTGAAAAATTTACATGGAGAAGAAGGATAGAGTCACTACCAAATGAGGTTTCTCTTGGAAGTTTGAAAAATGAAGTAGTTGGAGATGGCCTCCTTCTCTTTGAGCTTGATATTGGGGCTTATGTATGAGTGGCTTTGTTTCTCCAAGGACCAAAAATGGTAGTCCTTGAAGGGATTGTGAGTGTGGTGATAGGAGATGAGGGTGATGGTGGTAGAAAAGTAAGGACTTAGGGTAGGAAAACAAGAAGAACAAGAAAAAGAGTAGAAAGAACAAAGAGAGGTTTAGAGAGAGGTGAGAGCTTTTGTGTGTATTCTTGAGAGAAGAAATGAAAATGAATTGAGGAGAGAAGGAGGGCTGAAAGTGGCGCACAAATGGGGGGAAAGGTGATGTGATTTTTGCTTCTTACACAAGCTAGGGAGTGGGAAAAACCTTGGGGCAAAAGAGAGTGTTGTGTTTCCTTTGAGTCTTGGCACTTGGGTAAAGACTTGTAGGTGTTTCTTTTCAAGTGGTTAAAAGCATGTTCTATCCTAGGATTGGCATTGGATGATTGTGATCACTCCAAGTGTCACAATCTTGATGGAGGAGAGTAGATTTTTGTCATGACTCAAGGAATCTACTAATATAGACTCTTGATCTTGTGGTGTATGATGAGAAAGCAAATGGATGGTTGGATATGGCTCTTGCTTTGACCAAACTTTCAAACCATAATTAAAGGGAAGTTTCTACATCTTTATAATTGTTGTAATTATCTAAATGTTAATTAATTCAATTGGTTTAAATTACTCATTAGCACATTTTAATTAAGAAGGATTTTCCTCATTAATTATATAAGAAGATGTGAGGGTTAATGTGATTAAGATTTGAGACTTATATGCTCTCAGTTAATTAGGTTAGATCACCTTGATTTTATGTTCTAAATCATGGATTAATGAGGATTGGGCAATTAGGCTTCTAATTGTAATTTTTTATGCATTAAATCTCAATTGTCGACTTGCCTTTAATTTACTAAGCTCTTGCTCTCGAGATTAATCGATTAATTCTCAATTAATCGCTAACCCCTCTAATTAGCCGGAAACACCGAGCTAATTAACTTAGGTGAAAATGGGGATGTTACACTACTCAATTAGACCTCCTTTGCTCTCTTTCTATTATGAATTGTTCAACTCGAGCTGCTTTCCAAGAGAGTTGAGACAAATCACCGTATTTTGAGACAATGAGTTTCTCTCTCAGTTGAGGATTCATGTTGTTTATAGTAATGGAGGCACATTCAACTTCTGGTAGTTGGATGCTGCACTTCCCTTTAACCCTTCTAAATCTTTCCACAAACTTTGCTATAAGCTCACTTGCTTGTTGTTTGATTCCTAACAAATCAAGAACAGAAGCTTTTGGCTGTGGCTTATAAAACCTATCATGGAATAAACGTTCCATGTCAGCCCAGCTTTGTACAGACTTTGGTGGCAATGCTGAGTACCAAGTGAATGCTGCCCCAGTTGAGGATAAAGGAAACAATTGTAGCCTTAGAAAATCATTATGACTAGCCTCAGCGCATTGGGCTACAAATCGGTTGACATGTTCCATAGTTGACTTGCCATCCTCCCCAGAAAAGGTTGTAAAATCTGGGGTTCTAAAACCTCTTGGAAATTGTACCCTATCTACCTAATCTGGGTATGATTTCCTGTATACCAGTCTCTCTAAAGGTCTTATGTAACACCTTACCAGACAAGTATTATGCTTAAGTCATAATAGATTATCTGATAAGTGATTACGTGTAGTGAGCTGATTAAATTCTGTTTTCTGTATCATTATTAATCACTCGCATAAAGGTGACTATTTGCGTAATAGTATTTTCTGCTTGACAGCGGAATAAATACTGGTTAATTGGTATACTGTAAGCAACATAACATAAATAAAATAGCAATAAAGTCGGAACTACTGCAACATACATCTTAAATATATACATAGACGTCTACTTTCAAAGTTTGTCAAAATGATACAAGGTAAAAAAAATATGAGGCTGCTAACACAAAATAAAATGGCCGGTCCCTAAGAACAATACTCTAGATGGTCCCCATGAGACATTTCATATACTCCTCCTAATCTATAGCCATTTGTCCATGGCCCAGACTGCCAAAAGAGGGCCATCCTATACATCTACTATTGCTACGGCATACCCATTGTCTAAACGGAGTCTGAAGAAAGAAACCCATTCGCCATGGGTGTGTCTGTAGGAGGGTGGCCCGCACTAGGAGTAGAGGACGAGGAGGAACTTTGATGAGTTTTTACCTTAAGCCTCTTGAATTAGGATCTATCTAGGACTTGGACACAAGAAATATGATCAAATCAAAAACAAGTTTACGCAGAAAATAGGGCTCTAGACATCTTGTTAAAAAGGTTTCGTATCTCACGCAACAGAACTCGGAATTGAGCGATTCAAAAACGAGAAGAAAGATGACGTTCTGAAACTCAATTTAGACTCAAGAATCACCGAAAAACAATACGTATAACTCGAGATATGAGCAAGAGATAATTGAGACGAATTCTGGGAAAATTGACGTGAAATTGATGAAAAAGAAACAAGAAAAGATGGCGCCACAAACCTAGTTTGATAAGCCAAGAAGGATCGCCACAAGAATTGGAGGATTCTTGATAAGATCAAAAGATGCAAGGAAGAACCCTAGCAAAGAAAAACTCACAATTTGTACAACATACGTATTCTGGTCTGTATTGATCTCGAAATGTTTTAATACAAATCAGTTTAAGAGTTTGCCCCTGAGACTTAACAAAACTAAAAGCTAAACCCCCTTAGCATAAGCATTACTGATATGTTCCAGTGGTTAAGGAGACATATTCAGCCTCAAGTGCTTGGGTTCTAATCTTGCTACAAATAATTTGTATTTTTTTTTTATTACAACATAACAATAGAAAAATAAAATAAACAATTAAAGTCTTGCTAATTCAGATGGACTCTTTGGGCTCTTTTCCTCTCATTCCAAGTGGGCTACGCATGTGTAAACCCTCAGATTCATGTGTTGGGCTTCATTTGGATATTGGGCTTCAAATTGTGTTTGGGCTTCCAACAAGGAGATAATCACATGTTTGACAGCTTCTTGGGCCTTCTTTGCTCTAGCTCTTGTCATGGGTCCTCCTAGGCCTTGTATTGGATCTTGGGCTTCTTTTTGGGCTTGAGTCTGGACTTGGGCTTGGGCCTTTGTGTCCTCATCAAACTTGCTGCCTTAGATGGGTCCTCCTTTAACATCGAGGCAGAAAGCATTTGTTGTGGTGGTGAAGCAGGAGGGGCCATAGGAGCTGGGGCTGCTGCTGCCATTGGTGGAGGTGGAAATGGATGGGCCATATGAAGGGGAATGGCAATGTACGGGACAGTAGGGTCAAAAAGTGGGTGCATAAGCGGTACGACAAAATCTCTCTGGAAAAAGAAATACAAACAAAACTGGCACCTGCTAGATATATATACAAAATCCAGGAATGGGTCGATGTGGATATGGAGCTCGGGGAACTCAATGAACAGGACTCCTGTTGCTGCGTTCTCCATAGTCTAAGAATGACGCGAAAATATACAATAGGGTGAGAAATAAAAATTTCTTAGTAAGAAATCCTAGTTTCTACATATCTGTCATCGCTGTCATTTCCAGTTGTTTCGGTCTTTCTGTAGATCAAATTTAGTATGGCACAAGAGTAATATTTAACTCAAATACTCACTTATAAAACATACTCCAAAACAAACTCAATTTTAGTTAACAGATATCGTATCGCAATTAAAATAGCAACTTTAGTAGCATATCAAGAATAACAACAGGTATCTAGAACAATCAATTAAGGAGTATCATGCTGCACATGTTAATATGAAATTGGAAAAAATGCATCTTATCCTTGAAGGCTTTCGCCTCTTAAAACTTATTTCCAGCCTTGGTCCCCTGGGAGTCATTGGCCATATACTCCTGGGTGATAGTCCGCTTTTCAGGATCGAGCTAGTTCCTATATCGGTTCACCGGGTTTGCTTTCCCTGATTTCCTCACTGATCTATTCCCCTTAACTTTGTTCAGGGGTTGGCCCAAGTCACATGGAAATCCTTTCTCATACTTATAAAGTAGCATTGCTTATCTAACACTTTGATTCATGCATGCATAACTTGTGAACTTACTTTAATGGCATTTTCTGCTGAAATCTCAGCAGCATAACGGATCATATCCGCTTCCCCATGAATAGTGCCAGACAATCAGGACATTTAAGTCAAATAGTAAACTCCATATAAGACATCATATTCATATCAAGAATATAACAATATTGATAAGTGCAAGATTTAAAGTCTCAAGTATCAATTTAACTTGCAGGCTTTTAATTTTTATTAAGGTTCTCGAGTTCGACTTTCAATATCCAACATGTTCTGACTTCCGATCTTATCTAGGTTCCGACTTCCCTACACTATATTTGGTCTCCCAAGATTACGTCCCTTCCGACTTCCGGGGTTGTGCGACCTCCGACCTTATCCCACCATTGGTCTTCTGAGACTTTGATAAGTACGTTTCCTAAATTCCGAGCTTCTTATTTCCTGAATCCCGAGTTCAACATTGATATACCCAATCTAGCTCTCTCTACTAAGTTCCGAATACAGCCTTAAAACATACCCGATATGAATTCCTATTCACCAAGTCCGAGTTCAATCATTAAGTAAACCTCTCCAAGTCCAACCTTAAGTATACACTTCCGGGTTCATCCTTACACACTCCCGACCTAGCTTTCTGTTCTACTGTGTCCCGACTTCGACTTCAAATATTCCCGACCTAGTCCCTTATCTACTAAGTTTAGAGTTCGATTCTAAGTGTACCGACCTAACTTCTTACTCACTAAATCCCAACTTCCGCATTAACTCAAATTATTTATGTCTTATCCTAGACTTATCCTACTTCTAGCTAGAATTGCACTCTTATAGGGGAAAATTCACTAAAAATAGAAATATGGGTGAAATCATGCAAAATTTATATCTATGTAAAGCTAACAGAACAACCTTTCAATTGAATTAGGTTTCATGTCATTTGCCTAAGTAGATTTTGAGCTATGAGTCCTGAAACATTACCCTACTGGGCTGCCCTGTTCTAGGCTAGTTTAAACCTAAGCCAACTTCATTGATGTGCTGGGAACAAATGACAACGAATCAAATTCTGAAATTTTTATGGAATGTTCTCTCATATGTTTCTTTCAAATAACTTTAGTTTCACCCAATTTGGAGTTGTGTAGGGTGAGTTACACCCTTCTCAACTCATGCTGCCCGGGTAAGAATCCAGATTTCTAGGTTTAACTTCAAAAACTCATAACTAATTCTATACTAATCCAATGGCCTTATATTTTATATGTATGGAAAGCCCTGGATGTCTAGTTTCATAAAAATGGTTTCATCAAATTTAAACAGTAGTAGGTGGAGCTGTACACTCCGCCGTATGGACTGCCGAGGGAAACCCTAATAGCTTCTAGGTTTGTCTCCCCTTTTCAAGCTATTTGCTATCAATTTCGGTTTTAATCACAACATACATGCAAAATTAATCATAAACCATCATCATCACTCTACATAACATCAAATTCTCAAATTATCCATGATCACCATTCAGCCCTAAACCAGAGAAAATGAGAAGAGAAGTAGAATTTCCTACCTTGTCTAGTTGAGTTTGGGGTGGATTTTGTGTCTTTGTTGAAAGCAACTTGTGATGAGACTTGGAAATGAATGAGGATGGAGTGGAAATGAGAGTACGGAGAAGAGGAATGAAGAGAGCTTCAGCAAGGAGAAAGTGGCCGAAATTTTGAAAAGGAGAAAGAAAGAAAAGATAGAGATATTTGGAAGCAAGATGCATGTGATTGGTAGACTTCATCATGTTATCAATTCTTGTTTGGCTTCCACCATCAAGGGCTGCTCAAGCCGCCACTTGGGTGGGTTATTTGGCTTAATCTTAGCCATTGATCCTAGGGCACTCATGGCATAATTTCTACTGATCTGATTCCGACAGTTTAAAACACCGAAATCTTACCGATTTCTCTTAAATCGGTAAACCGGTTTGAAATTTTTTTTTCTGTGGGGTTTTCTATGCTCCTAACCTAATTTCATCAAGCTTAATCCTTTCAATTCACCCTTAATTGGCTTTAAGTAAGTATTTAATCGAATTCCGATTAAACCCACCTATTTGATAAAAACCAAATAACTTGGTTGTTAACGATAGAATTTCTCGGACATTACATCTTAGCTGTACTCCAAAATGCCTTCTCATAGCCTCAGCAATCATATTTGGATTAATCAGTTGAGGTGCAATCCCTCTCGACTCAACACAAGGTTGGAACAGAACAGGTGCTACCTGCCGATTAATCCCTTGTTCTATTCCTTGAGGGATTCCATGGGGCAGCTGCATGTGGGAAAAGGATACATCGGCTGTTGGGGCACATTCATCAGCTAAGACATATAGTTTGGTGGTTGCACATACATTGGTTATGTCGATCCTCCCAGCTAGATGGAGCATCCATTAATCGGCTGAACATTTAGCCCTGGATTATAGGAGCTCCCTTGATTATCCCCTTCAGACCAACTTGTCTGACCCGCTAGATCAACCATTGTGTGGACAGGTTGTTCCCAATTTCCATTGAGGCCATTTCCTAGCCCCGTATTACTCACTGGTAATCCAAAATTTGCTGGTGCATTCGAGGGCCTTTTTATTATTTGTATTTGCCCAAGTTAGGGTCCTTGGTGCCCCCCAGCATAAGTCATTGTCTCATCATTAGTCTCAGGAACATTTGTATACATAGATTCAGCCGATTAACCATGAGTTTGCCATCTTCCTTTCTGTTGCTGCTGGAATATCTGCAACTCATTTTGTACCATTGGCTTCACTATCTCAGCCAATTGCTTAGATACTTCCTGTATCAGATCATTTACTCCTGCTTCGATCTATTTGCCATATGAAGGATGTGGACATTACTAATGGCGGCCTTTCCTCGCGTCCAGTCTGCGTAGAGCTGGTCACATCAGGAGAGGCTGCCGAAGCCCTTGGCGGCTGAGAGGTAACAGCTGTATTCGGCTGCTCTAAAATCACCCCTTGGGGCGTAGTTGAGGCTGCCGCATATGTAGCTAATTGCCCCCCAGCTTTCAGTCGTGGGATAGAACTCGAATCCCTCAGCGGTTGGGAGGCACTAGCTATATTCGGCTGCTCTGAATTCCTCCCTTGGGGTGTAGTCAAGGCTACCATATAAGTAGCCGATTGCCCCCTTGCTCTCTGCTTTGGGTTGGAACTTGGATTCTGGTTTGTTGAACTCATGTTGATCACCTTTCTGGATCTTAAATTCATATGCCAAGTTTGATCTAATCCTGGAACAGGAAACTCTCGTTAACTTAACCGTGATGGTCCCACCGGGCGTGCCAATTTTATGTTGGATGAAAATAATGCAATATGCTAAATTACTTGAAGAAACTTATCCGATAACAACATCCCAAAGATTACCTATGTTCGAACGATTTAGGCTAAAGAGGGTACTTTGCTCCTTAACAAATGAACTCCTCAAACGGCTTACAGAAGCAAGCCTTTGAGCAAGATCGGTCAACAGAGAATTGGAACAAAAACTTGAACTTTTATTAATTAACCATGAGTTTCATACAAAGCCTTGAAGATGTATAAAGAAACTAAAGAAATGACATAAAGCTAAAACAGAAACTAGAAAGTAGAATAAAAACTGAGAGTTAAAATGACATGATGCCTGTTTTTTTTTTTTTTTTTCCGTCCTCTTTTTCTCTTGAAAACATGGTCTTTTTATAAGCTACCTAAAATGTCGCCATTTCCTCCCATGAGTGCATAATGGCCTTTGTCTTAACTGCCATGATTCTATGTTCTAAGTAGTGGTAACCACTGCTTCTCAAGTCATCAGTCTCCAACTACCTTGCTCTCTTGGTCGTTGGGCTTATCTTCTCTCTTCAGCCCATTTAGCCAATACTTCTTTCATGGCCTCATTTCACATATTTCATCCAATTAAGGCCAATCTCTTACTAGGCCCAAATTACCATCCTTCTCGGCCCAATTATTTTTTGGTGCCAACACTCAGTAATAAAATATGAAATTTAAGGGCCATATATTATATCTTGCTTATTTTAAACTGTTTTCATAGCACCATGACAACCTCTGATACAACTCCATGGCTCGAGCATGGCATATGTGTTTGGAGGGTGTGACACAGCTTTCATTCATACAAGTCTCAAAAAAACAATTTTAGATGGAACCAATTCTAAGTGTCAAAATAAACCCTGATATCTATTATCTAACAGACCTTGAAGATTCAAGCCTACAAAAAGGTTAAATAGAAAAGGTGGGGAAAAACGATTTTCTTCACTAGAAATTATTTTCTTTTTTAATGGTATTCTATACTATTGTCTTGTGTATGAAAAGGTATTACCCTTTCATGTCTTGATAAATTTAAATTATGAGCCTTATCACATAAAATAAAGCACGAACATAGGTGTACTTGGGGACAAGAAACAAAGATTGCTTCGTTTCCAAGTCATCATAACCATTCTATTTTCAATAAAAGTCTACTCAAAGGTACTCAAAATAAACTAGGACATAGAACATTTCTAAAGTTCTATTGACACTTGCAATCCATGCATGCCAGCTTTTAGCCATAAAAAATGTAGCATTTTTGAGAACTCACTTCAAACTAAGATGGCAGTATCTAATTGAACAAAAATATGTAGATACATATTTCCTAACATGGAAATGTCATAGTGACGGGAGATAAAATTTAGAAACCCACAAATAGTTTGATAGAAAAATAGAAAAAACCACAATGTACATTCAAACATACCGAGTAATTTACTCCCGTGATAGTTATAAATTCTAGCAATGGCCTTCTAGCACCTAAAGATTCTTCAATGCACTCCCATCTACTAAGTAGATAACAAACAGTTAATCAATCTAAAAGAAGCAATGGGAAGAACACTTTAGAGAGAATCTTCCAACTAATCCATTGATGGCCAAGTACGATATTGAATACTAAGGGTGTACATATATATATATATATAGAACAACATAGTACAAAGGCCAAAAGAAAATTGGGAAGTCAACATTGAAGAACAACATGGAATTGGTCCCAAAGAGTTCCAGCACATAAATAGATTAAAAATTGTTACATGCCATGAAAAACTAAAACAAACCTGAGAACAAATTAGAATTACTTGATTAAAAAATAATTAAAATAAAAGAAGAAGAAAAAATTTTAAAAGCTCAAGAAACTGTAATCACTAAAACAAAAGAGGGGACTTTTGTGGGTTTTTACTAACAATTGTGTCACTAAGAATTCCATCCTAGTCATAACACTAGAACATAACCAACCAAGTAGAGTTAATAATATCTATGTTGTTGTGTACCAAAAAATAAAAACTATATCGCTAGATGTCTACTATATGTAAACATTTGGCATACTTACAGGTTCACCAAGTCGGACAAAAGACTAATCTAGTCACTTTTTTACCCTTTCAAGCCTTGATTGCCAAGATCTCTGAAACGAGAATTGAAAAAAGAAAAAAATAATAGAATCAACAATTTGGGAGAGGAAAGTAAATTAAAGAAGAACAACTATTGTCTAAACAAGAAACTGCATGTAATTTCTACCTTTTTTTCATCACTGTTTTTGGGTCAGCAGGTTTAGTGATTTAAACTTGCCATTGTGGAGTAGGAATTGAATCCACAATGCTGCCCATCTAGAAACAAAATAAGATCTGCCTATGCATAAATTAGGCTATCAAAAGTTTCAATTTTACAAGGATAATCAAACATTTTTCAATCAATTCTCAGCAATATTAGATCTTGGGAAAATTCAAACCTCAGATTAGTCAAACAACATCAAATTCTGCTGGCAAAGAATCTAAGTTCTAATCCAAGAACAATCATCCAAGTCATAAAAATAGAACCAGCAATCTTCAAACTAATCTAGCATCTCATGCCCAAAATGAAAATATGTTTAGTAAAGGAACAAAAATATCACATTAGGAAACCAGAAAAATTAATAATTCAACTTCATCAAATTAGTCACCACATGTTTCCATTATTTAAACTAAGTCACATAAACTACTTTGTTAAGACCCAAGAAGGAAGAAACAAATGGGGCAAAGAGTATGATTGGATGCTGAGAAGCTGTTGGAACCTATGAGTTGATCAATTTAGAGATACACTTAACGCTATTTCTTTCAATTGGTTATAACGTAACCTATGCACAAACCAGTAGGATTTCCCACCATTATTACATTTAACATTTTTTTTTTTTATGGAATTATTACACCTAACTTGTACAAGGGTGCAAATTTCATTTGCATGCAACCTATACATAGTTGGACATTGTACCAACAAGCATTAAGTTCCTAGATGACCCATAAATAGTTGAAAAGTAATTATTATTATTATTTTCTATGAAATAAAATAGGACAAGTGCTCTTTTGCTTCTATGCAACTGAATAAGTATGTGTGAGATTAAAGAGGGAGGAACACATAATCATAATAGAAAAACAACTCATATAAAAATCAAACTAAATTGCAATATCTTGCTATCATCCAATTTTCTCCTTCACTTACACACATAAGCATGTTGAATTGAAAGCTAATGCATAAAAAATTGGGCAATAAACATAGCAGTCAAGTAGAAATACCTGAAAATTGACATAAAAAATTGTGAAATTCAAGCAACAGTGATGGTTTGTTGCTTGGAAGGTTTGGGGCCCTTGCTTTTTCCATTCTAATCGGTGATGTAGAGGGAGCAGCTAGGGAAGCAAATAATCTCCTCTTTGGTGATCTGGAATAGGTCCATGCATAGACATGGGTACCACAATGATGGGGTCTGACTTCACGGCGGACCCCAACGAGGCTGACAGCTGGTGTGGGAGCATTCCGATAAGGCTAGGGTGAGGCTTGTTCATTGGTGCTTTGGGTTATGGTGGAAGCTAGATTACCAACGATGGTAGGATTAGGGATTAGAAGGAGTGAGAGAATGTACAACACCCCAATAATCTCATACTATGCTTAAGTTGTATTATGTCCGATTAGTAGTTGTTACCTATGCTCGTACAAACTTAAGCTCTTTTGGAAACTATATTGCATGGAGAATAGCGTATAAATATTTTTTTTTTTGTTGAAAATACTTCGTCACTTTGAAAAACTTGATCCTTGAGTGAGAAAGATAGGTTATGTAAGTGTTACGCATCAGAATCCCAGCATAAGGAAAATAAGGCATGAGGACAGTAGATAAATTATGAGTGCATAATAAGGCTTAGAACTTTCATTCCACATAACATAGGACATACGTCATGAGTTACATATAAAGGGCTCATGGCTATACCATGACCTTTATTAAGGCTTAGAACTTTCATTCCACATAACATAGAACATACGTCATGAGTTACATATAAAGGGCTCATGGCTATACCATGACCTTTATTACATAATTAACCAAATATAATATTGTCTCATAGTTAATAACATCATAAGATAGCATGAAAAGCATTAAATAGTAGAAAATGGAAACAATCAGCTAGCTTATCACGTGATCCTGATAGTAGCAACCAGATGTCACATCATCACGTCCTCATTTAGATCATAGTACTGCTCATGCCCAAAATGGCCCATGGAGTTTGATACATGCTCAGGAGGGTAATTTGGTCATTCCAACATTTGAATGACCAAATTACTTGGTTCTGCCTTGGAGATCAAGCAATCCAAGAGCTCATTTCAAGTTACTTGGAGATCAAGGAATCAAGCTTAATTAAAGTAACTTAGAGAGCAAGCAATCTGATCATGTTGGAAATATGTTTAGATTGTGTCTAGATTCTTTTTTTTTTTTTTTGCTCCTTTTTTTTTAATCTAAACTAGCAACAAAGATTGAACACAAAACAAGAGAAACACAAAGATGAAACAAAGATGTGACAGCTATAACATCCATCACGATTTTCGACCTCCGACTTTATCTCCAAGTTTCAAATAAAATGTACATGATTTCCGATCTCCGACTTTAGTTTCAAATAAAACGGACATAATTTCTGATCTCCGAATTTATTTCCAAGTTTCAAATAAGATGGGTACGAGTTCCAACCTCTGAATTGATCTCCAAGTTCGAATAAAATGGACATGAGTTCCGACTTTAAGCAAAAAGGAGACAGGTTCCAATTTCAGATAAGTTGGAAGCGAGTTCCACTTTTTAGGCAACATAGAGAATAATCTAGCCACAAAAGAAGGAGACATGGCTGAACTTTATCCACAAAATTTCAACCAATCAAAACTCACAAAGCCAACTACCTCTTCAATGCTTAAATCAGATTTTTCTCTCTTACTCCCTATTGACTTACGCCTCCCTCTCCTCTTATTTCAGCCTTCTTCTCCTCTTCTCTTCTCCTCTTAACCTACTCCATCAAACCTCCAAGCTTAACAAAGCTCCATCAATCCAAAAACCAAAACTTAGCAAAATCACACACAAAGAGGTAGAGGTTCAATTTTGTTCTTGTTATTCTGATTCTGGGTGGCTAATTTTGGCTTTATTTTTTCACTTCTTGATGTGATTAGTGAATGAATATGATGATCTTTGGCTGGTTGTTGGCTGTTTTTGAGTTTAAATTTGATTAAGGAGTAGGAAAGGGTGAGAATAGACTAAATTCCCTCGATAGTTCGTATAGCAGAGTGTACGGCTCCACCTACAGCTAATTAACTCTGATGGGACTATTTTTATATGAAACAAGATATTTAGGGCTTTCCATACATATATAATATAAGGCCATTGGATCAATATTGAGAGAGATATGAATTTTTGAAGTTTGACCTAGAAATCAGGACCTTCATCCGGGCAGTGTGAGTTGAGAAGGGTGTAACTCACCCTATACAACTCCAAATTGAGTGAAACTAACTTTTTTAGAAAGCTTACACATAATAGAACATCCATAAAAAAATTTTGAGTTAGATACAGTCTTGTTTACCCTCAATGGTTTGAAGAAGTTGCTCTATGTCCAAATCGGGTTAAAATAGGGCAGTTCAGGAAGGTCAAATTTCGGGGCTATAACTCTAGCTCTGCTAAAGCAAATGAAATAGAACTTATTGCAACTGAAAGTTTGTCCTGTTAGCTTTAATATGGTACCAATTTTGCATGATTTGACCTTGTTTTCAATTTTTAGTATATTTTTTACTTTTAGGTGTATAATTCTGGCCAGCCACAAGGTAGACCGGGATAAAAAAAACTTAAATAACTTGAGCTGCACTAATCAAAATTAGATGGGACCAAAGAGGTTAGAAAATAGACATATAACACTTTAATATATCCAAAATTGAGGTCTAGATGAGTTAAATAGAAATTTTGGCCTAATTTACAAAAATCGGGTTGAATGTAAGTGTTGAGACAGCAACCATGTTTTAATTGCAGTAATTGTACCATGAATGTGATGCTTGAAATATGAATAAAATGTTATGATTTCTATGAGAAATTGGTGTTCTGAGTACTGACACTATTCATGGGGAAGCGGACACGTTCCGTTATGCTGCCGAAATTTCGGTAAAACCTATGCATGAGTTATACGATACATGTGCATTTTTCAAGAATTTACAAAGATTATGTTATGATGAACATAGAGGCTATGTTATGATGAAAGTTCCATGATACTTAGGCCAGCCCCAGATTAAAGTTAAGGAGAATAGATCGGTGGGAAGGTTGGGGAAAGTAAACCCGGCATTCCTACATAGGAACGAGCTTGATCCTGAAAAGTAGACTATTACCCAGGAGTCTAAATGGCCAAGAACTCCCAGGGGATCAAGTAATGGAAAAGTTTATGAAGATAAGTTCAAGAATGAGTTTTGCATGATCACATTGAATAGTCATTACAAGTTGTTTACAGTTTGCCTATTATGTTTACTTATTGTTGTATGTTTATTTATTCTACTCATTATTCTGTGTATCACTATTAGTAGTTTATTCTATTTCTTATGCTGTCTTAAGTAAAACTAAACCTTGCCTCAAACTAAACGTTTTCTTAAACTTATTAAATATGGATAGTTCAATTTGAACCCATGTTTTTATAATTAAATAAAAACCGAGGCAACTGAGAATGTAACGTCAGTTAAACACCATACGAGAACCTTACTGAGAATTTCTTCAAATTCTCACCTCGCTTTGTATTTCTGCATCATTCTCAGACCCTGGAGATGGACTCGACAACCACCCTATTTATTGAGACTCCCAACCTATATCTCCACCATGATCCCATAGTTGATTCGCTGTACATTGCCAGCTCCTGCAATTTCCGTCTCTATCTTTTTCGCAATAGGAATTTTGTTGTTCCCCTTTTTCACCCTGCTTTTAATCCTGCCGCCCCGTATTTTGCGATCCCGTTGCATATGGCACATCCTGCACCTCCTTGCAACACTGCAAAGACCGATCCTCCACCCGAGTCACCTCCGTAGATGGTCTTATACATTCCGCTCAGTTCTAAGAGCAATCCTTCGGAGGCTATCGGCTTATCATCCTCCTCCTTGGGACCTAGTATGGACTACTCCTTAGCCGGGCCTGGTGTGGCCAATGGCTATCTGACCTAGTAGGTCCCAGCCGAGAGTTCTACTATACAGCATGGCCTTAAACTGAAGCATCGACTTCTAACCTATAGATACATACATACATACATATATATACATATATATATATATATATATATACCTATCTATATCTTTTCTATTGTGTTTTTTTGAAAATGTCGTCATGTTCTGCTATATTGATCATGTCTGTTATATACAGCGCGCCGCTTCACCTGTTTTAAGAAGAAAAAAAAAGAGACGTGACATGATAAGTAATTAGTAAGTAGAGTATCAACACAGTAACATAATCTACTTAATTTCTTGCTATGACTTAAGCATAACATTAAATTGGTAGGGTGTTACAACAGCAACACAAAAGGATAGAATACAAAAACACAAAAAACAAGAACACAGACAGAGAAGAAAAGAAGATAAAAGAGAAACATAAAAGACAAAGATAGATAAATAGGAATTTATCTAGACGGGACCCCGTGGATATAAAGATCTAGAAACCCCAAGCACACACTTTGATAGAAAACAAGATTTAGGATAAAGACCCTCTTACTAAACCCCTAAGAAACTTGTCCTTGGAAACATAGATAACAGGGAAAAGATAGAAATTCTGCATCACACAGAAACAAAATGAGAAAAACCTCACAATTGTATTGGTAGTCAAACCATGATAAACTATATGATCAATTCTCTGTGATTGTCTATAGGCTAAGTTTCCTACTTATACATAAATCCTAAAAATGGAAATTATCTAATCCTATTTAAAATATTTGATTTGAAACTGAAATTTAAAAATTAAATATATGATTCTATCATAAAAGATTTATCTCTAACAAAATTAAATCAGATTTGATCTTTATAGATTAGATCATATTTGATTTCAATCTTGAAAGATAAACTGATTCAATTTAAATCTAAACAAACCTAGACTAAGTCAAAATAAATCAAAAACGAATTTAGACACAATCTAAACATATTTCCAACATGATCAGATTGCTTGCTCTCCAAGTTACTTTAATTAAGCTTGATTCCTTGATCTCCAAGTAACTTGAAATGAGCTCTTGGATTACTTGATCTCCAAGGCAGAACCAACTTGCTAGAAACAAGCTCTTTTCCAGTGTTGGAATGACCAAATTACCCTCTTGAGCATGTATCAAAGTTTGGTAACAATACGGAAAGATGGACATGAGAAATGATATTTCTTAGTAGCACTGTAACTCAACACAAAAGTGTCTTTGTTATCATCCCAGCCACGTCAGTTTTATCAAAAGGAATTGGTGAGCATACATATGGTTCAATCATTAGGATTTTTGAAAACATAAATTATCCAAAGTGGGTTCACTTTTATACATCCATTCTTATTGTGACAATTTCATTAGCATATTCATAAGAGCAAATTTAAATAAATGCACATCTTGAAATTTTTCTTTCTTACTCTCTTTTTTTATTGAGTTGGACCAAAGTCCCTTTCTTTCATTAAGCTTGACTTTATCATAAGTCTTTTATTCACCACCCACTAAACTTGAATGGTAATGAGCTCATATCGTGGCCATCACCACCATAAATTCTCGGTACTCAAACTAGCTAGGTCCTTTCTCATGCTTCATGTGAGCCCTTGGGCAAAGAAAGGGTTTAGTGTGGGTCACCTTCCCTTTTAAAGGATCATACCCTATGTTTAAGGACCACCTTCCCTTTTGAAGGATCACATCCTCTTATCTTGTCTTTGAGGGTCACCTTCCCTTTTGAAAAATTACACCCTTAGTTCTATCTTTCATTGATTAATGCATACGGGGCTAAAATTATGCTAAGTCCATGATTTTTATGGAAATCTGGCAGCATAACGACTAAACCGGAGCTTTCTCACAATTGCCAAATAGAGAGTTTCAAACATCATACATCATTAAGCACCTCTCAACATCATGTTAGTCATAATCATCATTAACATATTCATCATAACCATCATCATCATCAATGTCATCACACTTATACATAGAGAGGTATATCACAAACAAAGTCTTATGAGTTGAGCATAGTAAATTAGGTGTAAAATTCTCTTTTTGCTCGATTCTTTAAATATTCATAGGGGCAAGTTTCTTTTATTATTCTTCTCAACTTTCTTAATTTGAAATGTGAAGTTTCAATGTTTTAATTTAAGAGCTTTGGAGTCTTCAAGTTATTTCTTATTAGATTTTAAAATTAGCCTTAACCAGATTTAGGATTTTACTGGGGGCAGTAAATTATTAAATTCACCTTAATTTCATCTTTTATTATTTTGACCTGATTTTTGTAGGCTTATATTTCTCTGAGTTATCTTTTAAACAAAGCAATCCCCACTCAAAAATTCAAACTTTAACTTGAGTTATACACTGTCTAATCTAACTACTCAGTCTTTCAAGTTTACTTCGGAACAGTGACTTGTCAACTCTACTAGGAGTTCCTCATAAAGAATCTATCAGTACTGTTTTATGGGAGTGTTCTATTATGTCTAAAAAACTTGGTCCCACTCAAAAATGGTTTGTACAATTCAAGTTATAAGTGTTTTTGTTCAGTCAGAAAACTTCATAGGTATAGTCCATATGAAAAATTAATATCTTTCTCATTTTTAAGTTCAAAGTTCACATATTTTATATGTATAGAAAGTTTAGTGAGTCTATTTTCATATAAAATTTGTTTTGTTATATTATGAGTTATATACCAAGAGTTATCATCTTCGCAACCTATACTGCCAAAATTTCAGCATATTCCATATTTCACTTTCTTAGCTTGCTTGTAGAAATATTAATGTTTCTCCTCAAGTGACCATTTTTATGTTTCATTTTACTATCATATTTTGATATTAGAAAAACAAATCAGTATTTAAAGTGTAAATAAAGTGTGGTACACAAAAGTGCTCATACAACATAGTCATATTTTAAGAGAACATCCTAACATAAGGAAAAGCTTCATGGAAACAAGGTGTGGTGATGAGAAATTAGAGCAAGCCCTAAAACCACCTAGCTATCAAAAGCTTAGGAGTTTTAGTACTTGAAAACACATAGAAAAGAAGGGTTAGAGTCACTACCACTAGAAGCTTCTTGAGAACTTTGAAGAGTTGGAAGGTTGGAGATGGGCTAGGGTTGATGATGGGCTAGGGTTGGCTGAATTTTTTATGCATGATTAGGGTGAGAATTGTGAATTTTCGTTGTTATTAGGATTATCTAAGTGTTAATCAATTACATTAGTTTAATTGCTCTTTAGATGATTTTGGTTAATTACACCTTTAAGACCCTTTTTCTCCAAAATGAAAGATTCTTACCAATTATGTACTTAGTATGTGAGGATTAATTTGTCACATTTGATTAAAGTAAAACATTTATCATGTGCTTAATTAATAAGATTATATTATCTTAATTACGTTCTAAATCATGAATTAATCAGATTTGAATGATTAGGCTTTAATTGAAATATTTAGTGTATTATTATTCAATTGTTGACTTCTTCATATAGATTATTGACTTTTGGTTGACTTATCTCAAATTACTAAGCTTTTGCTCTTACGATTAGTTGATTAGTCTTTGACTAATCATTATCTTCTCCAATTAGTCAGTTACACTGAGTGTCACGACCCAATCTACGCCGTGACCGACGCTTAGAGAGCATGCTCCCTAGCAAGCCTTACACAACAAGATTTGACAAAATTTGGGCAGAGTTTCCTCTATATTTAGGATGTTTCCCAAATACGAGTACTTATCCTGCAATTTAACATGCACACACTTCCGTAGGGGATCCGGGCATTCTCATAATGCACCCCTCAGCACATAGCATAATTTATAATCAAACATATTCATCCAATCATAAATAAATAAATAAATAAATAAATAAATAAATAAATAAATAAATATATATATATATATATATATATATATATATATATATATATATATATATTTCCAAGTTCAATTCAGATTCAAATCCAACATAATCCACTCATCAAATTTAATATACAATAGTCAATCCAACTCAGTCTAAACAATCTCTGAACATAAACTTAACACACCAGCAACGGTCGGACCCTGCCTGTAGTACTATGGAGCTGCAACTAAGATTACAAGCAAAATAGAGTACAAGTCAGGGCTCTTACTATATAGGGCTCACCCAAATAGGAGTCTAATGATGCTGAGCAGAAGGATCAGCTCCCAAGTCTGAACCTGTATCTGAAAAGAATATAATAATAACAGAGTGAATTTGAGAAACTCAGTGAGAGACAGGACACTTTTGAACCTCATGAGTCAATGTATATAAGTATCAAACGATTTCATTCAAATAAGGAAAACAGCGGAAATATCTAACGGGATAAACAGGCAGGATTCACACTTAGGTGGTCGTTCCTTCATGTGAATCCTGAAATCAGGCACGCACCCCCCCTTTTGAGAGGTCGTGAAGTTCAGGCACGCACCACACTATATGTATGGCCGTGAAATGTCCATCACGCACCACCCCTGTAACATCCAATTTCCGATTTCCGACTTCGTCAGTGAATTTTTAAAAGATTTCCGATTTCCGATCTTAGTAAGGCTCAAATGGATTGGCTTGGATTTTACGATTTCCGACCTTATGTAAGTATGTACGAATTTCGACCTCGTCATTCCGATTTCCGATTTCATTAGCTGAAATGGAGTGGCTGATGCTTCCGAGTTCCGATATTAGGATTTCCGACTTAACACAAAATCTGACATCCGATTTGATCTCAACCAGAAATGGACGCGAGATCATATCTCTGAAATTGTCTCCAAGACCGACTCAAAATTTCACGAGTTCCGATCTCGAGTTTAATACCAAGAGCTCTCATTTCTCTATCTTCCCGAGTTCCAAGATCAAGGTCCTATAAGTCCCGATTTCCTGGTACACGGATTAATGCTGTGAATTCCGATCTCCAGTGTTATGATTAGAATTGATTCGAGTTTACCTAATTTCCCGACTTCCGACTTTAAGTGCTTGGCTTTACACCCGACTTTGCTTTCAAGCTTCGAGTAAACTAGACAATATTTTCCGATTTCCGACTTCATCTACAAGATGTGCATGAGTTCCGACTTTAATAATACGAGTTCCGATTTCATTTTCAGAATATACTCGAAACTAGTCCCATTTTAGGCGACGTGGAAAGCAATTCTGCCACACAAAGAGGACGACCTGGAGAGCATTTTGGTCACAAAAAGAGAGCAAGGTTGGCTGAAACTCAGCCTTGTGTTTTGAGGCCAATCAAAACCTTCCAAGTTAACCAACACTCATGCCTATATAACACACTCTCCTCCTCTTATTCAGACTCTCCTCTCACATTGCCTTTTTCCTCACTTTAGCTCTCTTTTCTTTTCTTCACTCACCCAACTCCACCCAACTTTGAAATTTAACCAAGTTCCAGCTACAAACTCAAGCCAAATCATTCATAGTAAGAGGTAGAGGTTTTAATTCTTGCTTGATTCTCTGATTGTTGAAGGATTGGTGGTGTTCTAATTTCCTAATTTTGATATGTTGATTGAATGCTTATGATGAATTATAGCTGGTTTATTGGCTATTTATGAGATTAAAATTTGAATTGGAAGTAAGAAAGGATGAAGATATGAAGAAGTTGAGAGGCTGGAAAACTCCAAACCCTCGGCAGTCCGTACGGCGGAGTGTACGGCTTCGCCTCCCGCCATTTAAAATTGATGAAACCATTTTTATGTGAAACTAGACATCTAGAGCTTTCCATACATATATCATATAAGATCATTGGATTAATATTGAGAGAGATATGAATTTTTGAAATTTGACCTAGGAATCAAGACCTTCACCCGGGCAGTATGGGTTGAAAAGGGTGTAACTCACCTTATACAACTCCAAATTGAGTGAAACTAATTTTGTTGGAAAGCTTACACATTCAACATCCAAAGGAACCTCAAGGTGAATTAGAAACCAATTCCTTTTGGAATGTGACTTGATTCAATTCAATGGCAAAAAGAACTTAAAGAAGAAAGACAAACCAATTCCTTGAGGATTAAGTCTTGCTTCCAATCAATGGCCAAAGGAACTTCAACGAGAATTAGAAACCAATTCCTTTTGAATTGAGACTTGATTCCACTCAATGGCAAAAAGAACATAAAGAAGAAAGATAAACCAATTCCTTAAGGATTAAGTCTTGCTTCCAAACAATGGCAAAAGGAACTTCAAAGAGAGTTAGAAACCAGTTCCTTTTCAATTGAGACTTGATTCCACTCAATGGGAAAAAGAACATAAAGAAGAAATATTAACCAATTCCTTGACGATTAAGTCTTGCCTTCAATCAATCTCAAACATCCTACCTAGAAATTCCGAGTTTGTTACCATCCTATTTGTTCCCAGTGATTTGAAGGAGTTACCTTATGTCCAAACTAAGCCAAAACAGAGCAGTTCAGGAAGGTTAAGTTTCGGGGGTCATAACTCGAGCCCTACTAAGGAAAATGAAATGGAGCTTTTTGCAGATGAAAGTTTGTCATGTTATATTTGATAAGAGACCAATTTTCTATGATTTGAGTCAGTTTTCAATTTTTAGTAGATTTTTACTTTTAGGTGTCTGATTCTGGCCAGCCACTGGGCAAGCCGGGATAAAATCTAAATATCTTGAGCTATAGACATCATAATTAGATGGGACCAAAGAGGTTAGAAAATAGACACATAACAATTTAACATATCCAAATTTGAGGTCCAAATGAGCTAAATAGAAATTATGGCATGATTTACAAAAATCGGGTTGAATGATTTATGTGAGGCTGTAACTCTGTCTCAAGAAGACTAATGCTTCTATGAGTTCCATGATGAGTTGTGCATGAAATATTGTAATTTTTATGAGAAATTGGTATTCTGATGTACTGGTACTGTTCATGAGGGAGCGAACACGTCCCGTTATGCTGCCAAAATTGCGGTAAAGTATATGCATGAGTTATGATATACATGTAGATACATGAGCATTTTCAAGGGAACTATGAAAATTACGTTATGAGAAAAGTAAAGATTATACTATAATGAAAATTCCATGATACTTGGGCCAGCCTCGGAATAAAGTTAAGGGGAATAGATCGGTGGGAAGGTCGGGGAAAGTAAATTCGGCATTCCTGTATAGGAACGAGCTCGATCCTGAAAGCAGACTATTACCCAGGAGTCTAAATGGCCAAGAACTCTCAGGGGACCAAGAAATGGAAAAGGATGAAAAGTTATGGAAAATGATGAAAGGTTTATGAAGGAATATTTAGGAATAAGTCTGCATGACTATATGAATGCATGATTACATGGAATATTTATGTTAAGATGTTTACAGTTGTCTATTATATTTATTTACTGCTGTTTGTTTATTTATCGTGTTTATTACTTTACGTATCATTATTAGTAGTCTGTTAGATTTTCATGTCTCCTAAAGTAAAATTGAACCTTGCCTCGGACTAGACATTCTTTGAACTCAGTAAGATGGCTATTTCTGTTTAAACACATGTTTTTACAATTAAATAAAACCCGAGACAAGTGAGAATGTATGTGATGTCAGATAACCACTAACCCCAACCCTACTGAGAATTTCTTTAAATTCTCACCTCGTTCTGTATTTTCCGCATCATTCTCAGATGCTGGCGATGGACTCCACAACTACCCTCTTCGTTGAGATCCCAGACTTGCAGCTTCGCCGTTACTTCGAGTTAGGCTCGTTGGACATAGCCCGCTTCTGCCATTCCTGCCTCTACTTTTTAGTAATAGGGGATTTTGCTGTTCCTTTGTTTCATATGTTTTTAATATAGATATATAGACTGAAGCAATGACTTCTAATATGTAAATATATATGTATGTATACAGTTAATGTTATTGTACTATTTCTTATCCGTTGTGGTATTACGTTGAGTTTAACGCTCACGATATAGCAGTGTACCGTTTCATTTCAAAAAAAAAAAAAAAGATAAGCAGAGTGTTAACACGGTAACACAGACTACCTAATTTCATGCTATGACCTAAGCATAACATTAAATTAGTAGAGTGTTACAACCCCCTTGGGTGGTCGTGTAATATCATAATCTAAGGTGCACCAAGGCTAATGTCTACTGCCGTTAGCAAATAGATCTTGTTACAGACTTTCCTATTCTTTCATATTCATAAATCATAAATCTCGTATCACATTCGAATTTCTTTCGTCATTGACTCATGAGTAGCATTCTTAAAGTAAACAAACAATTATAAATTAAAACAGAATTAATTCCAAAGCGTTCTATCTACTCACAGATCACCGGTCATAGGAAAATCTTATGTCTCTGGATCCACAAGGTTGGAGAGAAGTTCCTTGGAAATATCTAACATCACAACAGGACACTTGTATCAATTTTGGATCACTAACATTCTCCATACCATAAGTTCTCTAATATTACAATCCTAGGGTTACAAAAATTCATCTAAAGATCAAAGGAATTGGAATTGCTTGGGAAAAGGAAAGAATAATACATAGAATTTACCTTTAGAATTGGAATAAGGAGAAGGAGAATAAAGGTGGGCTCTCCACTTCAAATCCACCCAAGCAAGAATGAAGAAGGAGGAATAATTTGCATGGATGATTTATTCTGGATGGAAGACAGATTGTGTTGTTGTTTTTTATTTAGTTGGAAATAATGGAATGGAGTTAATAAAAGGAAGGGTGGAAGAAGGAATTCTAGAGAGAAAGGAGAGAGTTTAGGGTTAGAAAGAGAAAGAAATTTCGAAAATGAGGGCATGGGACGCGTCTCCATATATATATTGGCCTGTGGTAATCGATTACCATAGGCTGGTAATCGATTACCACGGACTGGTAATCGATTACCACAAAGAACTGGTAATCGATTACCATGAACCCAGAACTGGTAATCGATTACCATATTTGATAATCGATTACGACATGAAAATTTTTAACCCGTGGGCATACAAAGAGCCCCATAATCGATTACCAGCTACACGGTAATCAATTACAACGTCCCAAAACATGGTTCCTTGATTCCAAATGACATCCAACACCTAAGATCATCACATACCAACTAAATTCCATCATAAACGGATTAACACAAAAACTTGAAACTACACCAAGGGTGTTACATACTCCCCCCCTCAAAAAGAATTCGTCCCCGAATTCTGAACAAAACAATAATTACCTCAATTGAATAGGCAAAGGTATTTGGTCTGCATAGCTTCTTCAGTCTCCCAAGTTGCTTCTTCTCCTGAATGGTTCTTCTAGATTACCTTTACAAGGGCCACCTCCCTTGAGCGCAACTTCCTCACTTGACGATCAATTATAGCCATAGGCTCTTCTTCATAAGTTAAATCTTCCTCCAACTGAATGGTATGCGGAGCAAGCACATAAGAAGGGTCGGGTAGGTACTTCCGTAGCATGGACACATGAAATACTGGATGAATCATGGCTAAGCCAAGTGGTAAGGCCAAATGGTACGCCACTAGGCCAATTCTATCCAAAATCTCAAAAGGGCCAATGTAACGAGGGCTGAGCTTGCCCTTCCTTCTAAACCTCATCACCCCTGCATAGGGGACACATGAAGGAACACCAGGTCACCTATGGAGAATTCTAGGTCTTGCCTAAGATGATCAGCATAGGCCTTTTGCCTACTTTGGGCTGCTAGCAACCATTCTCTAATCAACCGAACTTTCTCTAAGGAGTCTTGTACTAAGTTTGGCCCCAAAATTTTAGCCCCGCCCACCTCAAACCATCCAATGGGAGACCTACAGCGTCTTCCATACAAGGCTTCAAATGGTGCCATCTAGATACTGGCTTGATAACTATTGTTGTAAGAGAATTCAACTAATGGCATGTAACTATCCCAGTTCCCGCCAAAGTCCAAAATGCAGGACCTCAACATATCTTCAAGAATTTGGATCATTCTTTCAAACTGCCCATCCATTTGAGGGTGGAATGCCGTACTTAAATCTAGTCGGGTCCTTAAGGCCTTTTGGAAGGCCTTCCAAAAATGAAAAGTGAATTGAGGTCCATAGTCCGAGATAATAGACATTGGAACTATGTGAAGTCGAAAAATCTCATCAACATAGAGTTTGGCATAACGGGAAGCTTTATAGGTAGTCTCAACTAGGAGGAAATGAGCTGACTTGGTTAATCTGTCTACTATCACCAAACAGAATCAAAACCCCTAAAGCTCCGAGGCAATCCAGTCACAAAGTCCATGGTAATTCTCTCCCATTTCCACTCAGGTATTTCAACCTATTGTAATAACCCGGCAGGTCTTTGATGTTCGGCTTTGACTTGCTGACATACTAAACATCGTGATACAAAGTCCCCTATATCCCCCTTCATGCCTTCCCACCAAAACAATTGTTGCAAATCTTGATACATTTTAGTGGAACCCGGATGAATCGTATATCCGGAATTGTGGGCTTCCTCCAAAAGAGTTCTCCTCAGATTGCCTACATTTGGCACACACAAGCGATTTCTACATCTCAAAGTTCCTGCTTGATCAAGGGAGAATTCCGGCTTCTTCCCATTGCGAACTTCATTCCGTAAGTTACATAATTAAGTGTCTTCATATTGGGCAGTTTTGATTTGCTCAATGAAGGAAGATCTCGCCCGAACATGGGCCAAAAGTGGCCCGGAACCTCCAAGTTCAAAGTGAATACCCTCAGCTTCTAACTTGTGGATCTCTTCTACTATGGGTCTTCTCACTGGTGCTATATGTGCAAGACTACCCATGGATTTCCTGCTCAATGCATTCGCCATTACGTTTGCCTTGCCCGGATGATATAAAATAGTGCAATCATAGTCCTTGAGCAATTCCATCCACCTACATTGCCTCAAGTTCAAATCCCTTTGATGGAAAATATATTTCAGGCTCTTATGATCGGTGTAGATCTCACATGATTCCCCGTAAAGATAATGTCTCCAAATCTTTAGTGCAAACACCATGGCTGCCATCTCCAAATCGTGGGTGGGGTAGTTCTGCTCATGTTTCTTCAATTGCCTTGAAGCATAAGCAATGACTCATCCATGGTGCATAAGAACCCATCCGAGTCCTGCCCAAGAAGCATCACAATAGATCGAATAACCTCCAGACCCTGAAGGCAAAACCAGCACGGGGGCTATAGTTAGACAAGCTTTAAGCCTTTGGAAGCTCTCTTCACAATCATCAGACCATTGAAAAGGTACACCTTTTTGTGTTAGCTTAGTCAAGGAAGCAGAGATCTTGGAGAAGTCTTTCACAAATCTTCGATAATAGCCTGCCAATCCTAAGAAACTCCGAATTCTGCCACGGTTGTTGGCCGTGGCAACTTTTGGATAGCTTTAATCTTCCTAGGATCCACCATAATTGCTTCCTTTGATACCATGTGACCCAAAAAGGTCACTTGATCCAACCAAAACTCACATTTGGAAAATTTAGCATAGAATTGGTGATCCCTTAGAGTTTGCAGAACAATTCACAAATGGCACTCATGTTCTTCCTCACTCCTTGAGTAAACCAAGATATCGTCAATAAAGACGATCACAAAGTGATCTAGGAAGGGTCTGAACACTCTGTTCATCAAGTCCATGAACGCAGTTAGGGCATTGGTTGGTCCAAAAGACATTACTAAGAATTCGTAATGTCCATAACGAGTTCGAAAAGTAGTCTTAGGAATATCTTCCTCTCGAATTTTCAACTGATGGTATCTGGATCAAAGATCAATTTTTGAAAAGTACGATGCCCCTTGAAGCTGATCAAATAGGTCGTTAATCCTGGGTAAGGGATATTTATTACGAACCGTCAACTGATTGAGTTGTCTATAGTCCACACATAACTACATGGAACCATCTTTCTTCTTCACGAAAAGCACAGGAGCACCCCATGGGGACGTGCTAGGACGAATAAAGCCCTTTTCTAGTATGTCTTGCAACTGAACTTTCAACTCCCGAAGTTCTGCTGGAGCCATGCGATAAGGAGGAATAGAAATGGGTTGGACATCCTGAGTTAAATCAATACAAAATTCAATCTCCCTATCTGGAGGCATTCCTGACAGTTCCTCAGGAAACACATCTGGAAATTCCCTTACCACATGAACTTGATCAAGACTAGGCATCGCCATTTCTACGTCGTGAACCATCGCAAGATAGCCTTCATTTCATTTATCCATCAATCGCATCGCCATCATAAAAGAAATTAGGTTGGTGGGGGTTAAGCTGCTATCTTCCTAGAATATAAAAGATGAACCGTCGGCCATCTCAAATTTCACTGCCTTAGAATGACAATCCACCGAGGCATGGCAGGAGGACAACCAGTCCATACCTAGGATGACGTCGAAGTCCATCATCTCTAATAACAACAAGTTGGCCAAAGTATCTACTCCCTTGATACTAACTATACAGGAGGGAAACATTAACTAAATCATTAAGGATTCTCCCATGGGGGTTCCAACCCAAAAAGGGTGATCCAACAATATCGGTTGCTAGTTAAAATGAGAAGCAAAGTATGGGGATACATAGGAGTGGGTAGAGCCCGGGTCAAATAACACATATGCTTTAAGGGAATAAAGATGTAAGGTACTTGCCACTACTGCATTCGAAGCCTAGGCATCTTGCCTTGTCAAGGCAAAAACTCGGGGCTGGCTTCTGCCTGCCCCTCTACCACCGGGACCTCTACCACCTGCTCCCCTAACTGAACCCTTTTCGGAGGGTCCATGAGAAACTCCTGGAGATAAAGCTGAGTAGGATGGCGTTGGCACAGTAGGACGTACAAAGCTCGGATCAAAAGCCCCTTTTGAAAAGGGACACTCCTTCTTGAGGTGCCCTGTTTGGCTACATCCAAAACAAGCTCCAATGGCTCTATGACATTGCCCCAAATGGTAATTCCCACAAGATTGACATGGTGTAACACCCTAATAGTTCCATTCTATGCTTAAGTCATGTTGTGGAATTACTAGTTGTTATCTTTGCTCGCGGAACTAACATTACCTTTTATAAATTACTTTTTAACGAAAATAGGGGTAAATTTTTTTTTTTTTTAATAAAACAAGTAAACCATTTTTGAAAATCGAGAGCCATGAGCGCATCGTGAACATATAATACAAATGTCACTATCTCATACATACATCGCATTAAACATAAACAGACGCATTGAGAATAATCAGAATCTTAGGTAAAGATAACATTCATTCTATAACATCCCCAATTTTTGTCTAAGCTAATTAGCTTAGTGATCCTGGCAAATTAGAGAGGTTAACGATTAACTGAGGATCAATCAGCTAATCTCGATGAGCAAGAGCTTAGTGAATTGAGTCAAGTCAATAATTGAATCATAACACACTAAAAGCTTTAATTAAAACCTAATTATCCGAACCTCATTAATTCGTAACTTAGAAATATAATTAAGCTAATCCAATCTTATTAATTAAGTACAAGACAATTGTCCTACCTTACCAATTGAGATAGATTAATTCTTACACCTTAATTACATAATTCATAAGATCAATTCTTTTAGAGGAAAAATGTCTTAAAAGTGTAATTAACCGAAATCGGTTAAAGAGCAATTTAACTAATCAAATTGATTAACAACTTAGGTAATTCTAATGGCTTTGAAGATTTAAAAATTTCTCCTAATTGATGCACCAAATTTCGGCCAAGGATAAGAGCAAAATCCAACCATCCATTTGCCTTCTCATCATGCACCATTAGATCAAGAGTCTATGTTAGTAGTATTCCTTGAGTCAAGACAAAAGATTTACTCCTCTCCATCAAGATTGTGACACTTGGAGTGATCATATCCACCCAAGCCAATCCCAAGAGTAGTCATGCTTTTAACCACTTGAGAAAACACAAAGTGGTCCTTACCCAAACACCAAGACTCAAGGAAAACACAACCCACTCTTTTACCCCAAAGTTCCTAGCTTACTTGCTTGAAAAAGAAGTAAAACTCACCCACTTCCTCTTACTTGTTAGAGAAGCAAAAGCCATCAGCCCCCTTACCCCATTTTTGCGCCCCAAACAGCCCCCCCACTCTCTCATTTGTGATTTTCATCCTCTCACTACAAGCCCAAGCTCCCACCTCTCTCTAAACTTCATCCTAGCTCTTTTGTTCTTCCAACCTTTCTTGTTCTTCTTCTCTCTTTCTCCCCCCATCCAACTCTCTTTCCTTTCACCACCCTCACAAGTCCTTCAAGGACCACCCTCTTTGGTTCTTGAGGAAGCAAAACAAACACTCATTTAGCCCCATTTGCTAGCTCAAGAGGAAGGAAGCCATCTCCAACCATTTTCATTCTTCAAGCTTTCAAGAGGATCCTTGTGGTAGTGACTCTAACCCTTCCTTCTTCTATGTTTTTCAAGCTCTAGAACTCCTAAACTCTCCATAGCTAGGTGGTTTTATGACTTGCTCTAAAAGCCTCATGGCCATGCTTTCATTGTATGAAGTTATTTGTGATTTTTGCTCTTTTCTTGGAAAGGATTTGTTGTGCATTATTCTTATTTTGAACCAAACTTTTTAGAACTCAAAATATTGATTTTTCACCAAGATCTCAAAGTATAAAAGTGGTTTGGAAGAGAAAAGTGGTCACTTGAGGAAAAGACTTAATGGTTTTACAAGAAAACTCATTGAAACCAAAATCGTGAAAACTGGAAAATTCTGGCAGTCTGTAATATGTACTGTATAACTCGTTCTACGAAACTCGAAATGTAATGAAACTAATTTTCTATGAAAGTAGACTCAAATAGCTTTCCACACATATAAAATTCGTGCAATTTGGATTTAAAACGAGGGAGATATGATTTTTCAAAGTTGGCTGTTCCTGGATGGATTTTTGTTCGGACAGTATGTAATAAAATATGCATAACTCAAGTTATACAGAACATTTTTGAGTGGGACCAAGTTTGTTAGAAAGCTAAGACATATAGGAACCTCCCATAAAACAGTTTTGTCAGATTCCATGTGAGCAGCTCCCAATGAAGTTGACAAGCCACTAACTCGAGTTGAACTTTCAAGTCTGAACAATCAGAATAAAATGTGCATAACTCAAGCTACAAAATGAATTTTTGAGTGGGGCTTATCTTGTTTAAAAATAGACACAGAGAAGTATATTCACACAAAAATTAGAAACAAAAGAGTAAAATATGAAATTATGGTGAATTTTTTAATTACTACCCCACTGTAAGAGTAAAACTGGTTGTGGTGAAAATTAAAGAATAATGAGAAATAAGCTTTAAGACATTAAGACCTTTACACTAGGCATTGGAAAACCCTCATAATTCAACTTAAAAGTTTTAAAAAGGATAATGGATGAAATTAGCCCTATGCCTAATAAAAGAATTATACAAGAGGCAACCTCAATTAAAAGGTTGCACCAAATTTACTAAGCTAAGCTCATAAGACTTTCTGTGATAGGCATGCCTCTATGTGTCCATATGATGATGATGATTATAACATGATATGATGATGATTATGATAATGATATGATCTCGATATGAATATGATATGTTGATAATATGATGCTTAATAATATACAATAAAGGAATCACATTTGGGGACGGTGATACGTAACACCTAAATGTGGAAAAGAATTAGAACAATTTTGCATCATAAGCTTTAATAAGAAGAAGATGAACTAAGGGTATGATCCTTCAAAAGGGAAGGTAACCTAAGTTAAGCTCCCCTCACCCACGACTCACATGAGGCATGGCATGACCTAGCTAGTGTAAGTACCGAAATTCTATGGTGGCGATGGCCACGGTATGAGCTCATTACCACTTATGTTTAGTACGTGAAAAGATAAAGTCAAGTTAAGAAAAGAAAGGGGACTTCGGTTCAAACCCTAGAAAGGGAAGAAGTTAAGAGAATCTTATAGTATGGACATGCACGTTTTATGTAATTGTACTTGTGCTTATATATATTATGATATAGATGATTAGAGAGTATGTTAAAATTGAATCCGCTTCGGATATTCATGTTTTCCAAAACCTAAGAACGAAACCTTATGAATGCTTACTATTTTCATTAATAAAACCGAAGTGGCTGGGACGATGACGATGACACTTTCTTGTCGAGTTCGAGTCCTGCTGAGAAATTCCATTTCTCACCCTAGTTATTCTTCCATATCGTCACCAGATCTCGATGGTGCATCCGGTGGAGTGGAGCATGGATCCCCCACATTGTGAGCGGACATATGACGTGGGATGTCAAACAATGTTGATGTGGACTTGTAGTCGCCGTAGCTCTGCATCTTCATTCATTTCTTTTGTGATGGACGATGTCGATTTCAGTTTGTATCTAGCATTTGGATCATGGCATGACCATGAGCCTCCTTTGATGTAATGCTGATATTTATGTATGTATATATATATATTATGAACCCATATGAATGTAATGGTTAGTTATTTAATACAATGTATTTGTGAATTATTATTTGTTTATCTTTCTCATGTTTTACGATTTTGGAGTATATATTTTATGCGACACGCTCTTTCTCTAGCTATCTTCTCGCTCAAGGCTTTACTTTTCAAAATGCTGCAAAGCGACGATGTATTTCAAGAAAAAAAATCTTATTGTATTTTTCGCGTAACTTAATTTCAAGTGGAGTTTAGTTTTCCACAAGTATAAGTAATAACTAATAAAATACCGTAATACGACTTAAGCGTAGTATGAGTTTATTAGGGTGTTATACATTCCATAGCCATCCCATAGTTAATATAGTAGTAGTAATAGCAGCAATCATACACAATGATAACAAGGGGTCTGATACCTACTGTCGGCCCTACAAAATAACCTAACAAAATACATGATAAAAGGAAATACATAAGCAATCCCATACACCCATACATGCCACAAGAAAAATGATAACCGTAGCTACAACCAAAAGGGGCTATCCTCATGCTCAGCTCCACATGTAAATCAACACCTCATTCATTTGCCGGAATGTAGCCACTCCCGAATCCACCGGGAGGAATATCACCACATCCTCCTCCTCGAGCACGGCCACGCCCACAAGGCACGGCACGAGTACGGATGAACCCGCGACCGCGAACCGGGGGTGGTGTGTGACGAGGGGCTACAGAAGAAGAAGACGAGTCGGACGATAGACGAATCACAGACGGGTAGGAAGGCTCAGACGAGTCCATCTCCACATGATAGCTCGGATAAGAAGGCTCCGAAGGATCGGAATCCAACGCCCGATTGTCGGCGGGTGTGCAGTCGGAATCTCCATCGATGAGATGCGTTGGAGGATGGAAAGGCGAGCGAACATCATCCATAGTGATGTCCTCGAATGGCTCATGAGGGTGGAAAAATGAACTTATCACGGGTGCACGGAACTGGTGGCTATGGAACATGTAGACCCGCATCGCTGCCTGAGCAATCAACACAGATGCATTCAGCACTAGGTCGAAGTGCCAATGCATCACCGAAAACTCAATGAAAATCACCACCGTGCCCGGCGCCGGCATCCTCTGAAGACGACATGAAAACATAGGAGTGAGAAATACTAAATTTCTCAGTAGGATCGCGACTAGACAAACACAGTGTCATCATCATCATCCCAGCCACTTCGGGTTTAATTATAAAAGCAGTGGACAGATATACATTCAATTTTAATGATTTTGAAAACTTAAACTCCGAAGCAGGTTGCTTTTAAACTTAACATCATAACTACATCATCATAATCTAACATACATACTGAAAGATAGAGTAAACATTTATAATGCAAATGGGCACATAAGTACATGCAAGAACATGCATCATCATAGACTTAACCATGGTTATACTTTTGACTTTACTCTCATTTTTAGCACGAGCTTAACATTCTTTACTTTCCTTTGAAATAGACTGCTTCTAAACATGAGCTCATTCCGTGAACATCGTCATGCAGTACTAACCAAATCAGACTAAGCCGATATTGATTACCTCTAAGTTGGAGGGTCCTCCATGTCTCCCTTGCCTCCCTCATAGAGGTTCCTTGAGTCTTTGTGGATCGCCGTCTCTCACTTCCCTTATCGAAGTGATTGAAGGGTCATGTCCCATTAATTCTTTGCTTATCATTATACTTTACATGCATAATACTTCTTTGACTAGACACATGCAATGATATGACTAAGTCCATAATTTTGACGAAAATCCGGCAACATAACGGCTAGACCGGAGCTTCCCCAAAATTCCAATCATAAGCTTTCAACCAACAGTTCATCATATTTACATCATATCATCACACTCATCATTCAATCATGAGACAAAGCTCAATTGAACTCATCATTCATCATGCCGAATGGCATCACCCATTCATATCCTAAAGGGGTTTAAAGTTGTGTTTTTCTTTGCGAAGAATATTATGAATTATCATATGATTTCTCGTGGTTGCCCATGAGAGAATCACATGGTTAGGATATGTGTTTATGGTCTTTTAGTTACTTAGTCCTCGTATGAAAGTATCCTTTACTTAAGTACATGTCTTATGGAACATTTGTTCAAATTAATTAAATCATGTGATTGTTTCCTTTCCTTGGGATAGTGCACTTAGTGATTCCTAGGTTCATGGTATGCTCAGAGGCCCTAATCATACTTCTGTTCCCAAGGAGTTCAAGATCCCTCTAATCCTTGGGTCATGACAATGCATAACCGCATCATGAACACAACAACACCAATCTTCACTAATCACCAAGGGTGACTTTTAACTTATTCAAGTTACAAAGTTTTAAACTTTTACTAATAACATACCAAGGTTTTACCTTAAACATTATTAAAGTTGTCATTCTTTATAGAGTAGTCATAAAGTTTTATTCTTTATGAAAGTGAGTGCCTTTGATATTCAGTTCTTATCTTAAGATTGGATCCTTATGAAATAATGATACAAGTTACTAGCTTTTTAGATAAAAAGTCTTGTTCTCTATAAAAGTTAACACCTTTTTGCATTGTTTAGGTTCAAGGTCTAAACTTCATGAATTAAATGTTACTAAAGGTTTCATTCTTGATTAAAGTTTGAAACTTTATGAAAGGTCTTTTCTTTAAGGTTTGATTTTTAAGACATAAAGTAACAAGATATCATTTTATAACTCAAAAAGGCTTGTTATTCTAAAAAGCTTAGACTTTTTCATGTATCTTTGTCTTCAAAATAAAACAAAAGAAGACTTTATGATGGCACTAAAACTTGCGCCACTTTTTGTGCATCAAGAAGCAAACTTTTTAAAGTTTAAAGCTTTTAGAATGTTCATAGTCTTATCAAATCATGAAAACATAAAAAGGTGAAGTTTTTCTAATCATTAACTCATCATAAAAAGAAAGGAACAACTTTAAGCAAAATACCAACAAGAACATATTTTTCTAAAAGAGGAAACTTAAGAACAGATGAAGAACATCAAGAACATATTTTTCCAAAAAAGGAAACTTAAGAACACATGAAGAACATCAAGAAGATATTTTTCCAAAAATGAAAACCTTGGCTCTTGAAGAGCATGAAGGATCTTCTCAAGCTTCCATTTAGAAATCTTGGTCATGAAAGAACCAAGCTCCGAGCGTTCTTGAGTAAACAAAATGAAAAAGATGAAGATCACTACCTTTCTTGAAGATGGCGTAAAAACAAGAGAGGAGGAAGAAGAAGATGATGGCTCCTCTTGATAATGATGGTGGCAGTTTGCAAGAAGGAAGGAGAAGCTCTTGAGATCTTGTGAAAATAAAGGTTGTAGTGTTTTGATCTTGTCTCCAAAGACCCAAAGATGAGGTCTTTGAAGGGCTAAGTGAGTGGTTTAGGGTGGTGGTGGTGGAGAAAGGAAGAGGAAGATGAAGAAGATGAAGAAGTGTTTAGAGAGAAGTTGGAGAATTTGGCTTGAAGAGAGAGAATAGGATGAGTGAAAATGAAAATGGAAGAGGAAGAAAGAGAGAGAAAGTTGCGTCCACTTATTCAAAGGGGAGGAGGGAGATATTTTCTTAATTTTGTGTTAATTAAGGTTTAAGGGGACAAATGGGATGATAGGGAGACAAAGCATGGTCAAACTCTTACATAAAGTAGTCTTGTCTAATGCTTTATGCTTTAATGACATCACTCTTTACTTTATTGTCTAGTTGACTAAATTTGAATTTAATCATGTGATTAAGTGCTCATACATCTCAATTAAGGTGATTAAGTAAGGGTTAGTGATTAACACCCAAGAACACGATTAACAAAAATTAATCTTACAATTAAGCTTAATTAACCTCAATTAAACTCACTTAAGCTAATTAAGGGCGATTATTGCTTAATTAAGCTATAAAGGCTCTGAATTGCTTAATTAGAGATTATCTAATCTCGATTAAGCATTCTCTTGACTCTTCTCATCCGAGTCAACTCCTTAATTAAGCCTTAATCTCATAATTTCTCATTAAGTGCCTAATTACTCAGGGTTACTGAGGTAATTTAGCACGACATGAAATTGAGAATGTTACATTTCTCCACACCTTAAAAAGAACTTTGCCCTCAAAATTCGTTACCTGTAAACAAATTCGGATACTTGTTCTTCATTTCGGCCTCCAGGTCCCACGTATATTCTTCCATATTCCCTCTACCCCAAGCCACCTTGACCAAGGGTACCGTCTTACTCCTCAACTGTTTCCCCCCACGGTCCACAATCCAAGATGGTGGTAGATTGAAAGTTAGGTCCTCCCTTAACTGGACACTTTCAAGCTCAAGTAGATGACTAGGATCGGAGTGGTATTTTCTCAATTGAGACACATGGAAGACATCGTGAAGGTTTGACAAATTTGGAGGTAAGGCTATTTGGTAAGTAATTGACCCGACATGTTTTAAAATTTGAAAAGGGCCAAGGAAACGGGGGCTTAACTTTTTGAACTTCATGGCTCTACCTATACCGGTCGTAGGAGTGATTTTCAGGAACACATGTTCTCCTTCTTGGAACTCTAGAGGCTTTCTCCTCTTATCCGCATAACTCTTTTGACGGCTCTGGGCTGTAAGGATTCTGTCCCTAATCCTTCTAACTTGCTCTGTGGTCTGCCTCACCAGATCAAGTCCTAATAGGCTTTGCTCCCCCGGTTCAAACCAACACAGGGGAGATTGGCACTTCCTTCCATACAAAGCTTCATAGGGTGCCATACCAATACTTGCATGATGGCTGTTGTTATAGGCAAACTCAATCAAAGATAAGTATTTGTCCCAACTTCCTCGGTTGTCCAACACACAAGCTCTCAGCATATCCTCCAAAGTTTGAATAGTCCTCTCTGACTGTCCATCTGTCTGGGGGTGATAAGCTATTCTTAGGCAAAGCTTCGTCCCAAATGCCTTTTGCAAGGCTCCCCAAAATCTAAAGGTAAACCTCGGGTCCCTATCTGAGATTATGGTCGAAGGTACACCATGCAGTCTTACTATCTCTTGAACATACAGCTGGGCTAACTTTTCCAAAGGATAAGTAGCTCGAATGGGCAAAAAGTGAGCAGATTTGGTTAATCTGTCGACGATCACCCATATTGCATCGAAACCAGCTTGCGTTTTGGGTAAACCTATCACGAAGTCTATAGAGATACTTTCCCATTTCCATTCTGGGATCTCCAATGATTGCAACATACCAGAGGGCTTTTGGTGCTCAATCTTTACTTTCTGGCAGATTAAACACTTGCCTACTAACTCCGCAACATCCCTCTTCAATCCTGGCCACCAGAACATCTTCTTAACATCTTGATACATCTTTGTCACACCAGGGTGTATGGTGAAATGGCTCTTATGAGCCTCCTCCAAAATCCTTCTTCGGAGGTCACCACTTGCGGGTACACATACTCTTCCTTCAAATTTCCATAGTTCATCTGTATCTTGCGCAAAACCCTTCAACTTTCCTTCTTTCACCAACATTAGGGTTTTCAAGAACTCCTTTTTCTCGCCTTGGGCTTGAGCAATTTGACTCTTGAAATCGCTCGTCACCCTAAGCTGATTCAATCTTATACTATGGGGGGTCAACACAACTCCAAGGTTAAGGTCTCTAAAGCTCCTTACTAGCTCATCCTCCTTGACCATCATCCATGACGCATGCAAGGATTTCCGACTTAATGCATCAGCCACCACATTGGCCTTCCCAGGATGATAGTTCAACCCAAAATCATAATCCTTCAAAAACTCCATCCATCTCCTTTGCCTCATATTTAACTCCTTTTGATCAAAGAGATACTTCAAGCTCTTATGATCAGAGAACACCTTGAACCTCACACCATACAGATAATGCCTCCATATCTTTAGGGCAAACACTACAGTTGCTAATTCCAAATCATGGGTTAGGTAGTTCACTTTGTGAGGCTTTAATTGCCTAGAGGCATAAGCCACCATATTCCTATTCTGCATCAAGACACAACCTAAATCTCTCCCAGAGACATCACAGTAAACCTCAAATAGTTCACTAGGGTCCGGCAAAACTAATACTGGGGTTGAGGTTAACTTACCCTTTAGCTCTTGAAAGCTCTTCTCACAGTCCATTGTCCATACAAACAGGGCATCCTTCCTTGTCAACTTTGGTAAGGGTAAAGATATATGGGAAAATCCTTTTATAAACATGCGGTAGTAACCGGCTAAACCCAAGAAACTCCGCATCTTAGTCACTGAGGTTGGCCTCTCCCAATTCATCACAGCCTCAACCTTACTTGGGTCCACAGCAATACCCCCTTATGACACCACATGCCCTAAGAACTTTACTTCCTCCATCCATAATTCACACTTAGATAACTTAGCATAAAGCTTCTTTCCCCTCAAGATCCTTAACACAACCCTCAAATGTTCTTCATGTTCCTCCTTTGTTCTCGAATAGATGAGAATGTCATCTATGAAAACAACTACAAACTTGTCCAAATAGGGTCTAAAGATATTAGTCAATCCAAACGACATTACCGTAAACTCATAATGCCCATACCTTGTCCTAAAAGCCGTCTTAGGTATATCCTCCTCCTTCACCCTTATCTGATGATACCCAGACCTCAGATCAATCTTAGAGAACATAGTTGCACCTCGCAATTGGTCCATGAGGTCATCTATCCTAGGCAAGGGATACTTATTTTTAACAGTCACTTTGTTTAATTGCCTATAATCCACACATAGCCTCATACTACCATCCTTCTTTTTCACAAATAATACCAGGGCTCCCCAAGGTGAGGCACTAGGTCTTACAAACTTCTTCTCCAACAATTCTTCCAACTGTCCCTTCAACTCTGACAACTCCATTGGGGACATCCTATAGGGTGCTATAGAGATTGGCCCAGTACCCGGTACTAACTCTATAGAAAACTCGATTTCCCTCTCCGTGGGAAACTTAGGTATATCATTAGGAAACACATCGGGGTATTCCCTAACTATGAGGATCTCATCCAATACCTGTTCGAGTTCCACTTCACTTGACATAAGAAGAACATATCCCTGATCATCTAGCTCACTACTTCCTACCTCAACAGAGTTCAAAAACAAACTAACAGGCTCCACGGGCTTAACAAGTATAGGGGGAAGAACAATGGATTTTTTAGAGTAATTTATCATAGCATGGTTAGCCGAAAGCCAGTCCATGCCTAGAATCAAATAACCAGACAAAGGCAAGCAAATCAAATTTGCTATGAAAGACCTACCATCAATTTGGAATCGACAACTTAAGCAACAATGATAAGTCTTAACTGGTTTTCTAGCAGGAGTAGAAACAATTAACATATAAGGCAATGCGGACATAGACAATCCTAATCTATCTACACAATCATGAGAAATAAAGGAGTGTGTAGCTCCAGAATCATACAGCACAGTTAAGGTCCTACCATTAACCTCGCACTTACCTTGGATTAGATCGTCGGACTGAGTGACCTCCTCAGCATTAAGGGCAAAGACCCTTCCTTGGTGTTGGGGCTTATTGGCAGGGGACAACAGCTTGACAGTGCAGTCTCTAACCATATGTCCAGGCTTTCTGCATCGGAAACAAGTATTCTGGCCAGCTACACAAGGGCATCCTCCATGATGTTTGCCACACTTAGGGCAAGCTTGACCATTCGCCGGCTTGGGTGGATTCCCAGTAGGCTTCTGGGGTTGCTTTTCTTTGAAACCTCCACCTTGAAATGGTTTCCTCAGGGGTTGGGGCTTGAACTTCTGCCATTGCGGTGCCATCTTCTTCTTGTAGGCTTCGGACCTAGCCACAGACAGTTGCAATCCTCCACCAAACGGCACTTGTTGACGAGTGCAGCATAGTCACGAATCTCCATTGGTCCTACAAATGCCAATATCTCCTCACGCAATCCCCCTTCAAACTTCACACATTTCCAGCGCTAATCCGGATTCCCTTGATAGATCGTCGAGAACTTGCACAGCTCCTTAAACTTGGTCGTGTACTCAGCAATATTCATGGTCCCTTGACGTAGACTCATGAACTCCAGCTCCTTCGCATTCCTCACGGATACAGGAAAATACTTCTCATAAAAGTGCATCTTGAAAACCTCCCAGGTGATGTGGGTTTGGGTTCCTTCCAATAGCCTCTTAGTACCTACCCACTAGAACTCGGCATCAGCTTACAACATATAGGTAGCAAAGGCTACCTTTTGCTCCTCGGTACAGGCTAACACCGTAAAAATCTTCTCAATGGCCTTGATCTACTCATCAGCTCGATCAGGGTTGTACGTTCCTCTGAAACTCGGCGGGTTTGCCTTTCGGAATTCAGCAAACTTAAGGTATTCAAGATCTACCTCAGCTCCTCCCTTGTGCCCTTCGGGATTCTCCTCATCCCTTTGCTCCATTCGCTCCATCATGCGATGGGCAGCAGCAGCAGCTTGCTCCCTCATGGCAGCAGCCATTTCATGGAGCGTCTCCATGACTTCCTTGGGACCTTCCGGCTCATTATGGGGCCTACCACGTCTTCCTGAAGCCATTAGTTCTAGAAACACAAAACAGAAGACATTGAGTTGATCAGGCTCAACGTTTATGTTGACTGAACCAACAACTAACCATATTCAGAATAGACGATCATGCACATCTAACTCCTACATCTCATCAAACAGACAAGACTCAAAGCATGACTTAACTAACACATATGCTTAGAAACATAGTCAGTCCATCCCTAGGCTCTTCAAGGACGAACTGCTCTGATACCAAAATGTAACACCCTAATAGTTCCATTCTATGCTTAAGTTATATTGTGGAATTACTAGTTGTTACCTTTGCTCGCGGCACTAATATTACCTTTTATAAATTACTTTTTAACGAAAATAGGGGTAAATTTTTTTTTTAATAAAACAAGTAAATCGTTTTTGAAAATCGAGAGCCGTGAGCGCATAGTGAACATATAATACAAACGTCGCTATCTCATACATACATCGCATTAAACATAAACAGACGCATTGAGAATAATCATAATCTTAGGTAAAGATAACATTCATTCCATAGCCATCCCATAGTTAATATAGTAGTAGTAATAGCAATAGGCATACACAATGATAACAAGGGGTTCGATACCTATTGTCGGCCCTACAAAATAACCTAACAAAATACATGATAAAAGGAAATACATAAGCAATCCCATACACCCATACATGCCACAAGAAAAATGATAACCCTAACTACAACCAAAAGGGGCTATCCTCATGCTCGGCTCCGCATGTAAATCAACACCTCACTCATCTGGGGGAAGGTAGCCATTCCCAAATCCGCTGGGAGGAATATCACCACGTCCTCCTCCTCGAGCACTGCCACGCCCACGAGGCACAGCACTAGCACGGATGAACTCGCGACCGCTAACCGGGGGTGGTGTGTGACAAGGGGTTGCAGAAGAAGAAGACGAGTCGGATGACAGATGGATCACAGACAGGTAGGAAGGCTCAGATGGGTTCGTCTCCACATGATAGCTTGGATAAGAAGGCTCCGAAGGATCGGAATCCAACGGAACTGTCGGTGTCAGGCGGGTGTCCGAATCGAAATCTCCATTAGTGGGGTACCTCAGAGGATGGAAAGGCGGGCGAACGTCATCCATAGTGATGTCCTCGAATGGCTCATGAGGGCGGAAAAATGGACTCATCACGGGTGCACGGAGCTGGCGGCTATGGAACATGTAGACCCGTATCGCTGCCTGAGCAGTCAGCACAAATGCACTCAGCACCGGGTCGAAGTGCCAATGCATCACCGAAAACTCAATGAAAATCACCACCGTGCCCGACGCTGGCATCCTCTGAAGATGACACGGAAATGTAGGATCGAGAAATACTAAATTTCTTAGTAGGATCGCGACTAGATAAACACAGTGCCATCATCATCATCCCAACCACTTCGGGTTTAATTATAAAAGCAGTGGACAGATATACGTTCAATTTTAATGGTTTTGAAAACTTAAACTCCGAAGCGGATTGCTTTTAAACTTAACATCATAACTACATCATCATAATCTAACATACATACTGAAAGATAGAGTAAACATTCATAATGCAACTGGGCACATAAGTACATGCAAGAACATGCATCATCATAGACTTAACCATGGTTATACTTTTGACTTTACTCTCATTTTTAGCACGTGTTTAACATTCTTTACTTTCCTTTGAAATAGACTGCTTCTAAATATGAGCTCATTCCGTGAACGTCGTCATGCAGTACTAACCAAATCAGACTAAGTCGATATTGGTTACCTCTAAGTTGGAGGGTCCTCCATGTCACCCTTGCCTCCCTCATAGAGGTTCCTTGAGTCTTTGTGGATCGCCGTCTCTCACTTCCCTTACCGAAGTGATTGAAGGGTCATGTCCCATTAATTCTTTGCTTATCATTATACTTTACATGCATAATACTTCTTTGACTAGACACATGCAATGATATGACTAGGTCCATAATTTTGACGAAAATCCGGCAGCATAACGGCTAGACCGGAGCTTCCCCAAAATTCCAATCATAAACTTTCAACCAACAGTTCATCATATTTACATCATATCATCACACTCATCATTCAATCATGAGACAAAGCTCAATCAAACTCATCATTCATCATGCTGAATGGCATCACCCATTCATATCCTAAAGGGGGTTTATAGTTGTGTTTTTCTTTGCAAAGAATATTATGAATCATCATACGATTTCTCGTGGTTGCCCATGAGAGAATCACATGGTTAGGATATGTGTTTATGGTCTTTTAGTTACTTAGTCCTCGTATGAAAGTATCCTTTACTTAAGTACATGTCTTATGGAACATTTGTTCAAATTAATTAAATCATGTGATTGTTTCCTTTCCTTGGGATAGTGCACTTAGTGATTCCTAGGTTCATGGTATGCTCAGAGGCCCTAATCATACTTCTGTTCCTAAGGAGTTCGAGATCCCTCTAATCCTTGGGTCATGACAATGCATAACCGCATCATGAACCCAACAACACCAATGTTCACTAATCACCAAGGGTGACTTTTAACTTATTCAAGTTACAAAGTTTTAAACTTTTACTAATAACATACCAAGGTTTTACCTTAAACATTATTAAAGTTGTCATTCTTTATAGAGTAGTCATAAAGTTTTATTCTTTATGGAAGTGAGTGCCTTTGATATTAAGTTCCTATCTTAAGATTGGATCTTTATAAAATAATGATACAAGTTACTAGCTTTTTGGATAAAAAGTCTTGTTCTCTATAAAAGTTAACACCTTTCTGCATTGTTTTGGTTCAAGGTTTAAACTTCATGAATTAAATGTTAGTAAAGGTTTCATTCTTGATTAAAGTTTGAAACTTTATGAAAGGTCTTTTCTTTAAGGTTTGATTTTTAAGGCATAAAGTAACAAGATATCATTTTATAACTCAAAAAGGCTTGTTATTCTAAAAAGCTTAGACTTTTTCATGTATCTTTGTCTTCAAAATAAAACAAAAGAATACTTTATGATGGCACTAAAACTTACGCCACTTTTTGTGCATCAAGAAGCAAACTTTTTAAAGTTTAAAGCTTTTAGAATGTTCATAGTCTTATCAAATCATGAAAACATAAAAATGTGAAGCTTTTCTAATCATTAACTCATCATAAAAAGAAAGGAACAACTTTAAGCAAGATACCAAGAAGAACATATTTTTCTAAAAGAGGAAACTTAAGAACAGATGAAGAACATCAAGAACATATTTTTCCAAAAGAGGAAACTTAAGAACACATGAAGAACATCAAGAAGATATTTTTCCAAAAATGAAAACCTTGGCTCTTGAAGAGCATGAAGGATCTTCTCAAGCTTTCACTTAGAAATCTTGGTCATGAAAGAACCAAGCTCCAAGCTTTCTTGAGTAAACAAAATGAAAAAGATGAAGATCACTACCTTTCTTGAAGATGGCGCAAAAACAAGAGAGGAGGAAGAAGAAGATGATGGCTCCTCTTGATGATGATGGTGGTAGTTTGCAAGAAGGAAGGAGAAGCTCTTGAGATCTTGTGAAAATGAAGGTTGTAGTGTTTTGATCTTGCCTCCAAAGACCCAAAGATGAGGTCTTTGAAGGGCTAAGTGAGTGGTTTAGGGTGGTGGTGGTGGAGAAAGGAAGAGGAAGATGAAGAAGATGAAGAAGTGTTTAGAGAGAAGTTGGAGAATTTGGCTTGAAGAGAGAGAATAGGATGAGTGAAAATAAAAATGGATGAGGGAGAAAGAGAGAGAAAGTGGCGTCCACTTATTCAAAGGGAAGGAGGGAGATATTTTCTTAATTTTGTGTTAATTAAGGTTTAAGGGGAGAAATGGGATGATAGGGAGACAAAGCATAGTTAAACTCTTACATAAAGTAGTCTTGTCTAATGCTTTATGCTTTAATGACATCACTCTCTACTTTATTGTCTAGTTGACTAAATTTGAATTTAATCATGTGATTAAATGCTCATACATCTTAATTAAGGTGATTAAGCAAGGATTAGTGATTAACACACAAGAACACGATTAACAAAAATTAATCTTACGATTAAGCTTAATTAACCTCAATTAAACTTGCTTAAGCTAATTAAGGGCGATTAGAGCTTAATTAACCTATAAAGGCTCTGACTTGCTTAATTAGAGATTATCTAATCTCAATTAAGCATTCTCTTGACTCTTCTCATCCGAGTCAACTCCTTAATTAAGCCTTAATCTCATAATTTCTCATTAAGTGCCTAATTACTCAGGGTTACTAAGGTAATTTAGCACGACATAAAATTGAGGATGTTACACATGGAGGCCTGGAGAAAGCTGACTGCCTCATTCCTTGCATGCCAGGCTGAGATGCACTGCCAACTTGGGACCTTGATCTAGACACACTCATAGAAACAGGCCCTGAAGAAGTAGCCCTTCCTGAAGGTGCCTAACATCGGCCCTGGAAATTCTAAGCTCCCCTAGAACTAGATCCCCTAGAAAAATTCCCCTTCATTTTCTGCTTTTTGCCTGCCTCCTTGGTCGCTCTCCGCTCTTCCCTTCCAATCTCGAGACAATAAGCAGCATCCACAATTTCAGCATAGGACATTCTCCCAACCATAGGAAGTAAGTTGGAAAATAAAGGGTCAAGCAAGCCTCGAACAAATCTCCTAGCTCTCATTGTATCATCAGAAACTAGGTGATAGGCATAACGGGACAATTTGGTAAATTGTTCTTTATATTCTGCTAGTCATCCCTGGGGTTTGCCTTAACCTTTCAAAATCAGCAGCATACTTCTCCCTTTTGGTAACCGGAAGGAATCTCATTATGAAAATCTCAGTAAATTCTTTCCAGATGAGGGGAGGCAAACCAGAGGTATCCCTACCTCCCATGAGTGTGTCATACTACTATTCTGTAGTCCCATTCAGATTATAAGCTACAAGCTCCACCGCCCTCTCACTCGGGCATCTAAGGACCCTAAGGACCTTGTTGGTGCGATCAAGAAATTGTTGGGGATCGTCAGTCAGGGGATTTCCGGAGAAACTTGGTGGGTTCAATCTGAGAAAGGATTCGATTGACACTTTGGTCCCTTCTCGCTGATGACGAGGCTCATGGACGGGTAGAGTTGGTTCCGCATGAGGTTGAGGTTCGTTCCTCCTTTGATGAGCTAGGAGTTCCACCAGAGTATTGAGAGTCTGGTGAACCCCTCTCATTTCAGTTGCCAAATTGATCAGTTCTTCTTCAGGAGTAGGCTCTTCCGGTTGCCTGGCTGGTCTTCCATGGCCTCCTCTTCGACCACGGCCTCTCACTCTTGAAGGAGGAGAGAGGGCCTGGTCAGATTCAATATCAGAAGCCTCATGGGCTTTTGCCCTTGCAACACGGGTGCAAGTTCTAGGCGGTATTTCACCTAAGGAAAGAGTTTATCAAGGTTAAGACCAAATTGATATACCAGACCAAAAAACACTTGAAGTGCACAAAACATGAAGGATGGACACGTGAAGGATAATTTTAAAGGCCTTTGGTAGCATCACATTTTGTGAAAATGGGCCGGCTTCTATTTGCACAATCGTGATCCCACTAAAGGACACTTGCTCCATAGTACATAGGGAAACCTACGCTTTGATACCACTTTGTCATGACCCAATCTAGGCCGTGACCGGCACTTAGAGAGCATGCTCCCTAGCAAGCCTTACACAATAAGATTTCACAAAATTTGGGCGGAGTTTCCTCTATATTTAGGATGTTTCCCAAATACGAGTACTTATCCTGCAATTCAACAAGCACACACTTTCATAGGGGATTTGGGCATTCTCAGAATGCACCGTTCAGCACACAGCATAATTTATAATCAAACATAATCATCCAATCATAAATAAATAAATAAATAAATATATATATATATATATATATATATATATATATATATTTCCAAGTTCAATTCAGATTCAAATCAAATTTAATATGCAATAGTCAATCCAACTCAGTCTAAATAATCTCTGAACATAAACTTAATACAGCAGCAAGGGTCGGACCCTTCCTGTAGTACTATGGAGCTACAACTAAGATTACAAATAAAACAGAGTACAAATCAGGGCCCTTACTATATAGGGTTCACCCAAATAGGAGTCTAATGATGCTGAGCAGAAGGATCAGCTCCCAAGTCTAAACTTGTATCTAAAAAGAATATAATAACCACAGGGTGAGTTTGAGAAACTCAGTAAGAGACAGGAAACTTTCAAACCTTATGAGTCAATGTATATATAAGTATAAAATGATTTCATTCAAATAAGGAAAATAGCGAAAATATCTAACAGGATAAACAAGCAGGATTCACACTTAGGTGGTTGTTCCTTCATGTGAATCCCGAAATCAGGCACGCACCCCCCTTTTGAGAGGCCGTGAAGTTTAGGCACGCACCACACTATATGTATGGCCGTGAAATGTCCATCACGCACCACCCCCTTGGGTGGCCTTGTAATATCATAATCCAAGGTGCACCAAGGCTAACATCTACTGTCGTTAGCAAACAGATCCTGTTACAGACTTTCGTATTCTTTCATATTCATAAATCATAAATCTCATATCACATTCGAATTTGTTTTGTCATTGACTCATTTGTAGAATTCTTAAAGTAAATAAACAATTATAAATTAAAACATAATTAATTCAAAAGCGTTCTATCTACTCACAAATCACTGGTCATAGGAAAATCTTAAGTCTCCAGATCCACAAGGTTGGAGAGAAGTTCCTTGGGAATATCTAACATCACAACAGGACACTTGGATCAATTTTGGATCACTAACATTCTCCATACCATAAGTTCTCTAATATTACAATCCTAGGGTTCCAAAAATTCATCTAAAGATCAAAGGAATTGGAATTGCTTAGGAAAAGGAAAGAATAATGCGTAGAATTTACCTTTAGAATTGGAATGACGAGAAGGAGAATAAAGGTGGGCTCTCCACTTCAAATCCACCCAAGCAAGACTGAAGAAGGAGGAATAATTTGCATGGATGATTTGTTCTGGATGGAAGACAGATTGTGTTGTTGTTGTTGATTTAGTTGGAAATGATGAAATGGAGTTAATAGATGTAAGGAATGGTGGAAGAAGGAATTCTAGAGAGAAAGGAAAGAGTTTGGGGTTAGAGAAAGAAAGAAATTTCGAAAATGAGGGCATGGGACGCGTCTCTGTATATATATTGGCCTGTGGTAATCGATTACCACGAAGAACTGGTAATCGATTACTAAGTCCGGTAATTGATTACCACGAACCCAGAACTGGTAATCGATTACCATACGACGCGAAAATTTTTAATCCGTGGGCATACAGAGAGCCCCGTAATCGATTACTAGCTACACGATAATCGATTACAACATCCCAAAACATGGTTCCTTGATTCCAAATGACATCCAACACCCAAGATCATCACATACCAATTAAATTCCATCATAAATGGATTAACACAGAAAAATTTGAAACTACGCCAAGGGTATTACACTGAGCAAATTAGTTTAGACAAAATTGGGGATGTCACAAAGCATGTTTCCCTTTTTCTCTTTTGGGGGGAAAGGAAAAAAAAGACCCTGCATAGGAGAGATAAGACACTTAGCAACAAAATAAAATACTCATATGATGATGCTCATTTCATATGAGGGGTTTGTCTTTTGTAGTAATTTTGTACGGTGTCCACTATATATGTAATGTAACACCCTACTAATTTAATGTTATGCTTAAGTCATAGCATTCAATTAAGTAGACTGTGTTACGGTGTTAATGTTCTGCTTAAATTTCGTGATTTGTATTACAAACGATCGACGCGCTATTTGCTATATAATAGATATGAATAGCATTATACAACGTAATACAATTTAATATAACACAACAGAAAAGATACGAATAAGTGGCATATTACTAATCATGTATATGTACATATGTAAATTTGAGCCAATGCTTGATCTATACATATATATATTAAGCGAAGATGGAAGTAAAGATCTGACAAAATGCCTATTGCTAGAGAGCGAGAGAGCGGAACTAGCGAGAGCCCATTGCGTCCAACGAGTCCAACATGGAAACCTGGTGAAGCTACGAGTGGGATCTCAATAAAAGGAGTGGTCGTTGAGCCTCTACTTGATTAATAGAGAATGATCACGGAAAATATAGCGCAGGGTGAGAATTTCAAGAAATTCTCGATGGGGTTCAGTGCATAGTGATTGTTTGGCGTCACATACATTCTCAGTTGCCTCGAGTTTTATTTAATTATAAAAACATGTGTTAGACTGAAATATCCATTTTAACTTGAGTTCAATAAAATATCGAATTAAAGCGAGTTCAATTTTAGTTTAGATGGCACAAGAAATAAAATAGGTTACTAACAATGGCATGTAGAAGGATAAGCAGAATGACTAAGTAAACAGCAAGTGAATAAATATAGTAGGCGGCTATAACATCTTGACATAACTATTTCATGCAGTTATGCATTCATGTAATCATGCAACTCATACTTGAACTTTCCTTCTTAAACTTTTCATTTCCTTTCATCATTTTTCCATCTCTTGGTCCCACAGGAGTTCTTGGCCATTTAGACTCTGGGTAATAGATACCTTATCGAGGATCGAGCTCGTTCCTATCACGAGGAAGTGCCGGGTTTACTTTAAAGCGTCCCACCGATTCCCTTAACCCTTGTCATTTGGCCCAAGTAGCATGGAACTTTCTTAATAACATGATTCTTAATACACTTTCATAACATTTCTTGAAATGCACATGTAAGATCATGGAATTCATAACTTGTGCATGGATTCTACAGAAATTTTGGCGGCATAGCAGGCGTGTCCGCTTCCCGTGAATAGTGCCGGCCAATCCAAGATACATCATTTTATCACAAAGAACACAATATCACATTTATACTTCAACATTACACTCATATCAATATCAAATTAATCAAAGCAGAATTCCTGCCTCAGCATGTTCAACCAACCCGGTTTTGATAATTCAAACCATAATTTCTATTTAACTCATTTGGACCTCAAATTTAAGCATGTTAAAGTGTTATGTGTCTACTTTCTAACCTTTTTGGTCCCATCTAATTTTGGTTTCTCTAACTCAAGATATCTAGATTTTATCCCGGCATGTCCAGTGGCTTGCCAGAATCAGGCAACTAAAAGTAAAAATCCACTAAAAATCGAAAACCGACTCAAATCATACGAAATTGGTCTCTTATTAAAGCTAACAAAACAAAGTTTCATTTTCAAGAAGTTCCATTTCATTTGGATTAGTAGGGCTCGATTTATAAGCCTCGCATTCTGACCCTCCTAAACTACCCTGTTCTAGCCCGGTGTGGACATAGGGCAAATTGCTTGGGGCACTGGGAGCAATTGGGACCTTATCTAATTATGAAATTTTTATGGGACATTCTACTATGTGTAAGATCTCTAAAAAAGTTAGTTGCACTCATTTTCAAGTAGTATGGGTCGAGTTCTATCCTAAACAAGCTAGTCTGCCCAGATTCAGAGTCAGAACCCTAGGTTGAAATTCAAAAATTCATAACTCTCTCATTTCTAACCCAAAAGCCTTATATGATATATCTATGGAAAGCCCTAGATGTCTAGTTTCATCTAAAAATGGTTTCATCCAATTTGATCGGTTGTAGGCGGAGCCGTACACTCCGCCGTACGGACTGCCGAGGGTTTTGATTCTCTAACCCATCAGCTCTTTCTGTTTTCATGGTTTCTTGCTTCCACTTCGGTTTTAATCACTCAAACAGCCCAAAACCAATCACATATCATCATAAACATTCATTTAACACATCAAATAGGATGAGAATAATTCCAGCCCAGCCAGCCAAGTGCATGGATTTGATGCAAGAAATCAGAATTCTACCTTTGATCCAAGTGTTTGTGCTGGATTCTTGAAGCTTGGATGAATAAGGCTGGAATTGGCAGATGGCTGAAGTTTGGTGTATGAAGAAGAAGAGAGAAAGAGAGCTGAAAGGAAGGAGAAAAGTAAGCGTAGAGAATGGGTCAGAATTGGATGAAAAGGAGTGAAAATTCTGATGGCTTTTGATGGTTTTTGCTTGGTTTTAATTGGTTCAAAATCTTGTTTGAAATTCAGCCAAGCTCCAATAGTTTAGTGGCTATTATTGCGCCACTTTTGGCTGGTAAGTGGCTGAATTATCAGCACTCAAAAATGGGGTTTAGAGCTTGTAATTCTATTGGCGGATTAAAGCAGTTCAAAATAGTAATGTTACCGATTTCTTTAAATCGGTGAAATTTGTGAAAATTCTTATGAAATCTTCTATACTTCTAACTTAATTCTCTCTTATCTAAACTCAAGTTATTGCTAATTAATTGAGTCTAAATAATGGTTTACCTGAATCTTGATTAATCTCAATTATTCGATAAAAACCGAACAATTGAACGGAAAACGATAAAAGGATTTCGAAGGATGTTACATGTAACATCCCCAATTTTGTCTAAGCTAATTAGCTCAGTGATCCTGGCTAATTAGGGAGGTTAACCATTAACTGAGGACTAATCAGCTAATCTCAATGAGCAAGAGCTTAGTAAATTGAGTCAATTCAATAATTGAATCATAATGCACTAAATATTTTAATTAAAACCTAATTATTCGAGCCTCATTAATTCATAACCTAGAAATATAATTAAGTTAATCCAATTTTATTAATCAAGTACAAGACAATTGTTCTACCTTACCCATTTGAGATAGATTAATTCTTACACCCTAATTACATAATTCATAAGAGCAATTTAACTAATCAAATTGAATTAACAACTTAGGTAATTCTAATAGCTTTGAAGATTTAAAAATTTCTCCTAATTGATGCACCAAATTTCGGCGAAGGACAAGAGCAAAATCCAACCATCCATTTGCCTTCTCATCATGCACCATTAGATCAAGAGTCTATATTAGTAGTATTCCTTGAGTCAAGCCAAGAGATGTACTCTTCTCCATCAAGATTGTGACACTTGGAGTGATCATATCCACCTAAGCCAATCCCAAGAGTGGTCATGCTTTTAATCACTTGAAAAAAAAAAACACTACATGATCTTTACCCAAGTGCCAAGACTCAAAGGAAACACAGCCCACCCTTTTACCCTAAGGTCCCTAGCTTTCTTGCTTGAAAAAGAAGTTAAACTCACTTACTTCCCCTTGCTTATTAGAGAAGCAAAACACATCAGCCTCCTTCACCCATTTTTGCGCCAACTAGCCCTTCCCCCACTCCCTTATTTGTGATTTTCATCCTCTCACTACAAGCCTAAGCTCTCACTTCTCTCTAAGTCTTATTCTAACTTTTCTACTCTTTCAATTCCTCTTGCTCTTCTTCCCACTTTCACACCCCATCCAACTCTCTTTCCTTTCACCATTCTCACAAGCTTTTCAAGGACCACCCTTTTTGGTTCTTGAGGAAGCAAAACAAACACTCACTTAGCCCCATTGTCAAGCTCAAGAAGAAAGAGGCCATCTCCAATATCTTTCTTTCTCTTCAAGCTTTCAAGAAACCCATTTGGTAGTGACTCTAACCCCTCTTTCTTCTATGTTTTTCAAGCTCTAGAACTCCTAAGCTCTCCATAGCTAGGTGGTTTTAGGACTTGCTCTAAAGGCCTTATGGCCATACTTGTTTGTGATTTTTGCTTTTTTCTTGGAAAATGATTTGTTGTGCATTTATTCTTATTTTGAACCAAACTTTTTAGAACTCAAAATATTGATTTTTCACCAAGATCTCAAAGTATAAAAGTGGTTTGGAAGAGAAAAGTGGTTACTAGAGGAGAAGACTTAATGTTTTACAAGAAAACTCATTGAAACCAAAATCATGGAAGCTGAAAAATTCTGGCAGTCTGTATGGCGTGACTGATAACTCTTTCAATATAACTCCAAATGGAACGAAACTAATTTTAAATGAAAATAGACTCATAGAGATTTTTATACATATAAAATACGTAAAATTTGGCCTTAAAACGAGAGAGATATGAATTTTCAAAATGTGTTGTCCCTAGATGTGTTTCTGTTCGGGCAGTATGTAATAAAATATGCATAACTCAAGTTATACAGAACATTTTTTAGTGGGATGAAGTTTTCTGGAAAGCTAAGATATAGAGGAACATTTCCATAAAACAGTTTTTGTAGATTCCTTGTGAAGAGCTCGTAGTAAAGTTTAAAAATCACTATACCGAGAATAAACTTAAAGCTGAGCAGTTAGAATAAAATATGTATATCTCAAATTACAAAATGAATTTTTGAGTGGGGTTTATTTTGTTTAAAAATAGACTCAGAGAACTATAATCATACCAAAATTCAAGTCAAAATTATAAAATATGAAATTATGGTGAATTTTTTAAATTACTACCCCACTGTAAAAATAAAACTAGTTATGGTTAAGTTTTAAAGGTTAATGAGAAATAAGCTTAAAGACATTAAGACCTTTACAATAAGATATTGGAAAACCTTCATAATCCAACTTAAAAAGTTTCAAAAAGGATAATAGACGAAATTGGCCATATGCCTAATAAAAGGATTTTATACAAGAGGCAACCTCAATTAAAAGCTTGCACCAAATTTACTAAGCTAAGCTCATAAGACTTTGTGTGATATGTATGCTTCTATGCGTCAATATGATGACAATGATATGATGATGATCATGATGATGATGATATGATATGATATGATATGATGATGATGATTATGATAGTGATATGATGATGATAAGGATGATAATGATATAATGACGATATGATAATGAATGATAATGATATGAATATGATATGTTGATGATATGATGCTTAATTATATGCAATAAAAGAATCACATTTGAGGATGGCGATACGTAACACCTAAATGTGGAAAAGAATTAGAATAATTTTGCATTATAAGCTTTAATAAGAAGAAATTGAACTAAGGATGTGATCCTTCAAAAGGGAAGGTGACCCAAAGTAAGCTCCCCTCACCCACGACTCACATGAGGCATGGCATGACCCAGCGATTGTGAGTATAGGGGATAGGGCTTATATGAGGCATGGCATGACCCAACTAGTGTAATTACCGAAAAGTTATGGTGGCGACGGCCACGATATGAGCTCATTACCACTTATGTTTAGTGGGTGAAAAGATAAGACTTAAGATAAAGTCAAATTAAGAAAAGAAAAGGGACTTCGGTCCAAACCCTTGAAGGGAAGAAGTTAAGAGAAGCTTATAGCATAATCATGCATGTTTTATGTAATTATACTTGTGCCCATGTATGTTATGATATAAATGATTAGAGGGTATGTTAAAAATTGAATCCACTTCAGATATTCATAGTTTCAAAAACCTAAGAACTGAACCTTATGAATGCTCACTATTTTCATTAATAAAATCGAAGTGGCTGGGACGATGACGATTAAACTTTCATGTCGGGTTCGAGTCCTACTGAGAAATTCCATTTTTCACCCTAGTTATTCTCCCGTATCGTCACTAGATCTCGATAGCATACCTTGTGCGATGGAGCATGGAGCCGCCCCATCATGGTGAGCTTTTGACGACAACGCTCAGGCCATCGTGGCGATGACCACTATGATGGTGCGCACCTATTTTTACCCTAGCTGTATACATGAGAATATGGGGCCCAATGTCCCGCCTACCCCAGCTGACATTCCTGCCGCCTACCTTGGACAGCCGTTAGGTCCTTGGGATTTTCCGCCCGAGCCGTTGCCGGATATTGAGATGGAGCCGATGTCTCCGGAGCTACCTGCCGCCGAGCCCTTGCCACAACCGGAGATTCCTGTGATTGAGATGAGCTCCACGGCTACCCCTAGGGCCGTAGCTGCCTCGCCACCGTACCCTGAGTATCATCCTGAGACTTCAGAGGAAGATCCTTGTAACATCCTCAATTTCATGTCGTGCTAAATTACCGTAGTAACCCTGAGTAATTAGGCACTTAATGAGGAATTTCGAGATTAGGGCTTAATTAAGGGGTTGACTCGGACGAGAAGGGTCAAGAGAATGCCTAATCGAGGTTAGATAATCTCTAATTAAGCAAGTTAGAGCCCCTATAGCTTACTTAAGCACTAATCGCCCTTAATTAGCTTACTCGAGTTTAATTAAGGTTAATTAAGCTTAATCGTGAGATTAATTTTTGTTAATCATGTTCTTGTGTGTTAATCACTAATTCTTGCTTAATCACCTTAATTAAGTTGTATGAGCACTTAATCACATGATTAAATTCAAATTTAGTCAACTAGACAATAAAGCAGTAGAAAGTGATGTCATAAAAGCAAAAAGCATGAGACAAGACTACTTTATGTAAGAGTTTGACCATGCTTTGTCTCCCCATCATCCCATTTGTCCCCGTAATCATTAATTAACACAAGATAACACAAAGTGAAGCAAAAATATCTCATCCTCCCTCCTTAAAGTGGACGCCACTTTCTCTCTCTCCCTCCCTCATTCATTTTCATTTTCACTCATCCTATTCTCTCTTCAAGCCAAATTCTCTAACTTCTCTCTAAACACTTGTTCATCTTCTTCATCTTCCTCTTCCTTTCTCCACCACCACCACCCTAAACCACTCACTTAGCCCTTCAAAGACCTCATCTTTGGGTCTTTGGAGACAAGATCAAAACACTACAACCTCCATTTCCACAAGATTTCAAGAGCTTCTCCTTCCTTCTTGCAAAATCGCCACCTTCATCATCAAGAGGAGTCATCATCTTCTTCTTCCATTTCTCTTGTTTTTACGCCATCTTCAAGAAAGGTAGTGATCTTCATCTTTTTCATTTTGTTTGCTCAAGAAAGCTTGGAGCTTGGGTCTTTCATGACCAAGATCTTTAAGTGAAAACTTGAGAAGATCCTTCATGTTCTTCATGTGTTCTTAAGTTTCCTCTTTTAGAAAAATATGTTCTTGATGTTCTTCATGTGTTCTTAAGTTTCCTCTTTTGGAAAAATATGTTCTTTATGTTCTTATTCATGTGTTCTTAAGTTTCCTCTTTTAGAAAAATATGTTCTTGATATTCTTCATGTGTTCTTAAGTTTCCTCTTTTAGTAAAATATGTTCTTGATGTTCTTCATGTGTTCTTAAGTTTCTTCTTTTGGAAACCTATGTTCTTATTGATCTCTAGCTTAAAGTTGTTCCTTTCTCTTTATGATGAGTGAATGAATAGAAAAGCTTCACCTTTCTATGTTTCCATGATTTGATAAGACTATGAACCTTCTCAAAGTTTTAGACTTTAAAAAGTTTGCTTCATGATTTCTTCAAAGTGGCACAACTTTTAAGCTTCCATAAAGTTTTATTTTGTTTTGTTTTGAAGACAAGAATACATGTGAAAGTCTAAACTTTTTGAGTTAGAAAAAAACGATATCTTGTCACTTTAGGCTTTAGAAATCAAACCTTAAAGAAAAGACCTTTCACAAAGTTTCAAACTTTATTCAAGAATGAGATCATTAAGTTATAAAATGTTGTTCTATAACATTTCATTCATAAAGTTCAGACTTTGAACCCAACTAATGCAAAAGGTGTTAACTTTTATAAAGAACAAGACCTTTTATTCAAAAAGCTAGTAGCTTGTATCATTATTTCATAAAGATCCAATCTTAAAATAGGAGCTTAATGTTAAAGGAACTTACTTTCATAAAGAATAAGACTTTATGACTACTTTATAAAGAATGACAACTTTAATAATGTTTAAGGCAAAACCTTGGTATGTTATTAGTAAAAGTTTAAAACTTTGCAACTTGACTAAGTTAAAAGTCACCCTTGGTGATTAGTGAACATTGGTGTTGTTGGGTTCATGATGTGGTTATGCGTTGTCATGACCCAAGGATTAGAGGGATCTCGAACTCCTTGGGAGCGAGTATGATTAGGGCCTCTAAGCATACCATGAACCTAGGAATCACTAAGTGCGCTATCTCAAGGAAAGGAAACAATCACATAATTTAATTAATTTGAACAAGTGTTTCATAAGACATGTACTTAAGTAAAGCATACTTTCATCCAAGGACCAAGTAACTAAAAGTCTATAAACACATATCCTAACTATGTGTTTCTATCATCATGGGAAATCATGTGATGATTCATAATATTCTTCACAAAGAACAACACAACTATAAACCCCTTTAGGGTATGAATGTGTGATGCCACTTGGCATGATGAATGATGAGATTGATTGAGCTTTGTCTCATGATTGAATGATAAGTGTGATGATATGATATAGATATGATGAACTATTGGTTGAATCGATGATTGGCATTTTGGGAAGCTCGGTCTAGCCGTTATCTTTGGGATTTCCAGTCAAAATTATGGACTTAGTCATATCATTGCATGCGTCTAGTCAAGGAGTTATGCATGTAAAGTATAAAGATAAGAAAATAATCAATGGGACGTGACCCTTCAATCACTTGACAGGGAAGTGAGAGGCGGCGATCCACAAGGAACCTCTATGAGGAGGCAAGGGTGTTTTGGAGGACCTCCAACTTAGAGGTAACCAATATCGAAGCAATGCGATTTGGTTAGTATGCTGCGTGGCGGTCACGGCCAATGAGCTCATGTCCAAAAGCAGTCTATTTCAAAGGAAAGTAAAGAATGTTAAGCACGTGCTAAAAATGAAAGTAAAGTCTAAGTATGACCATGGTTACATCTGTGATGATGCGTGTCTTTGCATGAAAGTATATGGCCCATTTGCATTATGGATGTTATTCTATGTTTTAGTACGGATGTTAGTCATGATGATGTGTTTATGATGTTAAGTTTAAAAGCAACCCGCTTCGGGGTTTAAGTTTTCAAAACCATTAAAAATTGAACTTATATCTGTCCATTGTTTTTGTAATTAAACCCAAAGTGGCTGGGACGATGATTCGATGACACTGTTTGTCTAGCCGCGATCCTACCGAAATTTAGTATTTCTCATTCCCTTACGCTTCCGTGTCGTCCTTCGGAGGATGTCGACGTCAGGCGCGGTGGTGATCTACATTGAGTTCCCGATGTGGCGTTGGCGCTTTGACCGTCTGCGTCAACGCCGGTGCTATCGTGCAAGATGAGAGTCTACATCTTCCACGACCGCCCGGTTCAGGACTCGTGATGAGCCCATTTTTCCGACCAGCATCGGCCATTTGGCGAGGTTACTATGGATGATATTCGCCTACTTTCAGCCACCGAGATACCCCACTTGATGATGATGAGGCTTCGACTGATACCCGTTTGACTCAACGTTTCACTGGATTCCGATCCTCGTAGGCCAGTCTTATCCAGAGCTTCCATGTGGAGGCCGATCCGTCCGAGCCCCTCTATCCAACTCATTCTGGGGGTTCTCACCGTTTGGGTTCGTCGCAGCCTTCAGTGATTCGTTTATCTTCTGATTCTTCTGCTTCATCTATTGGCCCATTTTCACCCCGGTTAGCGGGCGTGGGTTCATTCGTGCCAGCGGCTGCCCCTATGGGCAGGGCGTTGCTCGAGAGAGGAGGACGTGGTAGTACTTCTCCTGGTGGATATGGGAACGGTTTCCTCCCGCCAGGATGCTTGATGTGACGATCGTGCTGAGCTGAGCGAGGATAGCCCCACTTTGGTAGTAGTTATAGGGTTATCATTACGTTATGTGGCATGCTTGGGTAGTAGGATTCTCCGATGTATTTCCTTTTATTATGTATTGGTAGGCTTTTGTGTAGGGGCCGGCGAGTAGATATCGGACCCATTATTATCTTATGTATGAACTGATACGACTCTTATTGTATTATCATGGTTGGCCGTGGAATGAATGTTACATTATTCTAAGAATTGTGGTTACTCTTATGGTCTCTATGCTTGTTAAATGCGATATATGTATGGGATAGCAGTGTTACTTTATATGTTCACGATGCGCTTATGGCTCTCGATTTCAAAAATGGTTTACTTGTTTTGTAGAAAAAATTTTACCCCTATTTTCGGTATAAAGTAATTTCTAAAAGGTAATGATAGTTCCGCGAGCAAAAGTAGCAACTAGTAATTCCACAATATGACTTAAGCATAGAATGGAACTACTAGGGTGTTACAATCCTTTTGAGGCTTGATCCTCGGCTGAGTGATGACCCAAATCAAGCCGGCCTGAGTCGCCGTGTTCGTCAAATTGAAGTAATTCGTAGGCACCCCTTCATCATATGCACACCTCATGTCCCCCGAGGGCGAGGAGCTAGGAGGAGTCGCATCTCTGGGCCACAACATCAGTAGATCAGAGGGTGCATTGTGAAGACTAATCTTAGGATTTGGTGTGGAACCAAGGCACATAGACTTTTGAGATTTCTACTTCCTTGTTTATCTCTGTTGCTTAAAAGCTTGCTGTGCTAGATTGCATCCTATATGTAGCGATGACTTAATTATGAGTACCTTTATGTAATGATAGATATTATGAATTATATTTATGTGGTATGAGTATGTAAGAATTTTTATGTATTATGTGTCTCGTATGGTTTTTATTCCACTTGTGAATCAGACTCTCGTATGTCACGCTCGTTCTCTATCTGTCTTTTTCCTCGAGGCTTTACTTTCCAAAACGCTGCAAAGCGACAACGTATTTCAAACAAAAATCTTACCATATTTTCCGCATAACTTAATTTCAAATGAAGTTTAGTTTTCCACGACCATAAGTAACAACTAATAAAACGTCGTAATACGACTTAAGCGTAGTATAGGTTTATTAGGGTGTTACAATATATATCTAAAGAAGTGTGGGCCAAATAACGTTTCTCAATTGAGTAAGAGGAATGTGTGTCTTGTTAAGTCAATTTTTTAAAAAAATAAACAATAAATAAGTTGCATTACCTCTCACGGGGTGCTCTTATTATATAATTTTTTATTTTAAAAATATATATTTTACTATAAAATACTTTATTAATTAGAATTTAGATGTATATATACAAAAAGAACCTCATTATTTATTATACAAAGCAGTTTATTAATTAAATTAAAAAACTTTAAAAGTGGAAGAAGTAGCAGATATTCCTTCCTCTTAACCAATGGTTTTGGTTGAGTCTTGGATATGGAGTAATTAGTGTTGAGAGACCTATGCCCACCATGTGATCTCAAATTCTCGAACATATTTCCAGAAGGAGAATACCTGTAATTCCAACCAAAATATGTTAAAAGTATTCATTATGATTTTAATTATTCATTATTTGACGTTATTAAAATTATTTTACCTTTAAAATTTTTTGAGAATTGAGAAGCTAATATTGATAATACAATATTTATTAAGATTATTTAATTATTTTTAAAAAACATAAGATTAAATATGAAATTGATATTTTGTTTTCATTTTAATAAATTAATATAGAATAATTTTATCAAAATTCATATATTAACATTAAGTATCCACACACTAAATCATATGTAGTGCACTACAGTATTTTTCTAATTTTGCTTGAATTGAAAAATATAGTTAAATGCATTTAAAAAATGACCGAAATTTTTTCTATGTGATCCTGAAATTAATTGAAATTTTTTGGACATCACATAGATAAAATTTGATCACTTCTAAAATAGAAAAGATATTGCTCAGATAAAATTTGATCAATTCAGAAATCACTAGATTTTATCTGTGTAATCTTGTAAATAAATAGAATTTTTTGGTATATTATATAGAAAAATCTTGGTCACTTCTAAAATAAATTAGGCCATAACAATTTTGGGGTCGGTGGCTCGAGTGTCAAGCTCGGTCAAATTACAATAAACCGAATTACGCTAGTTTGCAATAAAGGATACAACTCAGGTCGTCTCACAAGGATGACAATGTTATATGATTAGAATATTTGGGGGTTTGTTGTATAGATTAAAGAAAATGAAATAGCAATAAAGAAATGAATAGAATTTGAAACATCGAATCCAAGAATCAAAAGAAGACAATTTTCATTCAATCATCGAGTTCTAAATGTATATCAACAAACCAGTCACTGATTAATATTAAGTTCGAATGAAACCTCAATTTGAGCTCAGCATTATACATGAAAAACTTCACGCATTTGATTAACACCTAAATGATTAAACTTAGAAACCTCTAGAATCTAATCAATTCATGTTAATTTTCAAGCACTAATGCAATTAATCATGAAGTTCAAAACTGAAACCTGATTCTACTCATCAAAACAGTTGCATTACAATATTAACCAATAGAGTAATATGCAAACAATCAAGTAGTTAATCACAATACCGAATTGAAAACCTTCAAATTCAAAATTGAATTAAAAACAAGGAAAAAGGGAGTAGAAGAAACCGAATTGATGAACTCTAAAGCAACAACTCTCAAGAATACTAATGCTATCTTTGAATTCTTGGATTAATGAACACTAAAGCAACAACTCTCACGAATTGTAAAGGTTGGGGGGGCATGAGAGAAGAGAGGAAGAAGAAAATTGAAAATTGTATATTTCCCAAAATCTGTCTAATGAGTTCCAAAGTTCTGGCCTCTTTCCAAATCGGCCAATTAAGAATCAAAACTACCTAAAAATATTAAATTCTGATTACTACATTAATCCTCGCTCTCTCCTTTGAATCTGGACACCTTATTTGCTAGAATCCGAATTATAGAAAGAAAGTTACACTAAAAACATGAAATCAATATCATAATTCCGTAAGTAACATTCTTCTACCATTTTGGCTATCAAAATAGTTTCGTTTGAATTTTCTCTCTGAAGAAGAATTGTAGCCTTGATGTCAGCTTCAAAATGCCACTGGAACGGGCTCAATCGAACGTCTGTGGACTGAGATATGGTACAATTACCACACCCTGCTCAGAATCTATAACTGAACCGCTTTAGTTCACTTCTAGGCCCAAAGTCAGCTCCTTAACACCAGAATTGGCCTCTGACCTCTACATACAACTTGTAGGCCTATCTTTCAGTTTTCCTACAAATCAAAGATCATAATAAAAATGAGTTCTACAACTCAAGATATGACCCAAAAACCAAAACAATGTTAGAATTTGCCTAATACTAGAAAGTTTAACTCAAACCCAAACAAAATCCAAACAACACAAAATGGTGCAATTCAAAACAATTAGGCATAAAAGAGGATTAATGAGCTAGGAATGAGGGAAAATAAGTATATAAAAATCCAATTGATCAATCGGACAATTTGACCTCCAACAAAAATAAATTAGTCCGTTGGTTCTTGACAATGACATCTGTCGAACATATATTAGTCCCTGACATCAAAATTAACGGATCTAGGGACCAATGTGTCTAAATTGACAATTATCCGGTACCAATATAACTAAAATTTATATATATATCATATTAAAATACAAAAAGCAGCTATTTGCATGGAACACCAAAAAAAATTTATTTCCCTCTTTCTTAATAACATGTTATATTTAGACAAAATAGATGTTACATAATTTTCCTCATAATTTGACATTTATTTAACACGTTTGATAAATTAATATAAATTAATAAGTGATCAACATTTCCAACATAAATTAAAAAGAAAAAACTATAAATTAGTTTTTCAAAGATCATAATATTACCATATTAATTTTTTAATAAAGAACCTTTTTACCAAATAAGTCTTTGAAGGATATAAAAATGGCATTACATTGTCTTATACATGATTAAAGTTATAATATAAAAGGATAAATTTGATATCTACTTTAAATTTTTGATAGACTAATTTGATAATAGCATGATAATTTTTAAAAGACAAATTAATAATTTATTGATAACTTAAATTTTATATCTGTAAAGTAGTTAGATCTTTTTTTTTTTTTATTTCTTCCTAATTGAGTCAAACCTTATGTTTGAGGCATATTATTTTTATTTAGTCATATATGTTTAACTTGAAATAAATTGACATTTTAGGTTGATAATATAAAGACAGCATCATATATATATATAGGGAGCATGTCACATGAGATGAGTGATTTATTATAAAAGTGAGAAGAACAAATTTGGGCTGTATAACCATACATAGATGGTCAACCAATTTTTCATACATCTAATACAGTAGCTTGCAAATCAAACTTATTGTATGTTGAGGTCACTATTGTAAGACCAATGGCCAATAAAAATGCATCATTCACTACTATAACAAACTTGATTAACCAAAATTTTGGGGATGAATGATGTCATTGTATGTGACAATTCATGCACTTGATATGATGACTTGTTATATCTTATAATTCATAGATCTAATAGAGGGACTTGTGTTATAATCAAGGTTATTGTCATTTTTAGATAAACAAAATATATTATTCTTCCTATGTCCATTTTGGTATCCCTTTGTTGTGTTGGTTCATGCAATTAAGGAGATGTTGCTAAAGGATTAATTAAAAAGTGGCCTTGTAGCATGTTTATCCATAAATGATTGTGCATATGTCCTTAATAAAAGGGGACATCAATATACTCTTGGTTTTCATAATTTAGATGCTCTTTTTTCTTTCTTTCCTTCTCTTTTTTTTTTTCTGTTTCTTTCTTTCAATCAACTTTGTAGTTGAGTGTAGTAGAGTCAATTTCTATTGTACTTTTAGTAGTAAGTTGGGTCTCATCGTTTAGCGCACCTTTTGTAAACAATAAATAGAATACACAGCTAAACTAATGTCCATTTAAAAGAATAGCATTGTGAAGATGTTCTATGCAAATAGATGTTTTTTGTATTTTAATATGCTATTTATAAAATTTAGTCACATTGGTCCTTGATAATTGCCAATTTACACACATTGGCTCACGGGTTTGTTAGTTTTGACGTAAGAGATTAAAGTGTGATCGACGGATGTTATTGTTAGGGATCAACGAAATAATTTATTTTTGTTGGGGACCAAACAGTCTGACCTCAAAATTGTCAAGGACCTAGTTGGAGGTCTATTTTTTTTTATTTTTTGTAAATCTAACAAAATTGAAAAAATACTATAATACCCCACATGTAATTTGGTATATGGATACATCTCCTATCTTACCAATAGGTTACTCCGTGCATGATACACCAAGTTTATCACAACATTATGCTTGTTACCATAAATAAAGGTTTTTTTTATTTTAATAAACACAAATATCAAAGATTTAACCAAAAAAATATATAAAAATAGATTAAAGTATAGCATATTATCATCTGTCATGGGAGGAAAGTATATATTTTAAAAATATAGGAGAAGCAAGTATAATAAGCATGGTTTTGAAAACCGAACCGGATCCGCCATTCTAACGCGTTGGATTGATAGCTATTCCCCAGGCTAGTGGGGTTTTGGCGTAAAAATCAATTTTATTTTTAAAGGTCAAAAGCAGCAAAAAGTTGGTGAACTAGTCTAGCCTGGATCGGTTCATACGGTTAATCGATTCACTTTTAATGGCTGTGACATCTTTCCCTTAGGGCCAAGAATTTGCAAGCTCTCATCCCCCTCCTACTGGTTCAGCCTTTCGTGGTTTTATTCATCGTCATTTGCTCCATATGTCGCTTGCCTGCCCACAGTCGTGCACATTGTCATTCTTCCATTTTTTATTTTTTTTATTCCTTTGTTGTATTGTGCTACCATGGATGATTATGCGCTTAGGGAGAGGACTAGTGGAAGAGGAAAGATAAAGATGTTGTGCCTTTGGTAGGAATTTTAGGTTGGGAGAAAATGAAAAGTATTGAGGTCTTAAGAAAGATTTATGTGTGTGAGGTAATGAGAAAGATGAAGGGGTCGAGGAGACGCTCTTATTACCAAAGAAAAGTCATTTATTGAAGTTTATATTTCTCAAAACCACTCAACACACAAGTTTTCTTTTTTTCTTATATTTCTAATCTCTATTAGGATATAATCTCTCCTCTTTCAATACATGTTATTTTGCCAATGCTCAATCCCTTATCTTCATCTCTTCAAATTTCACTATCCAATTGCTGAATAGAATATAATTCATATTATTCATCACTTGCTATGAAATTTGCTTTTTCTTATTGCTGATACTAACAATCCTCCTCAAAATAAGTATGTCTTGTGCACCTCTTGTATTTGAATTGACAATCTAGTGTGATTATTTTTGTTGCAAAGACGATAATATTTTTCTTGTGCAGCTTCTGCCTCAAAATACTTTCCACCTCCTTTAATTGGATTTTGAGACTTCATATTGAGCTTAGAACAAAAAGCATTCTGCATAGAATCCTCATCATGACTTTGTTAATCTTTGCTCAAAAGAATGTAATGAGTTTATTAATTCCATTATGGAGAGTGTTGATAGATCTTTTGTGTCTTCTATGGTTGAAACTTTAGGGCCATATTTAGCTAGCAAGCTAATATCTTTTCTATGACCTTATTATCCGGCAAATCTTTCCTATAGGGCAAGCCTTTCATTTCATATACTGAACTCATAACTGATGTATAATAATTTTTATTGTTTGAGAATCATTCATTTCTATATTTGCATATTGCTTTCTTCGAGATTGGAAGGGAACAAATTATACTTTCTTTTCACCTTTGAACTCTTGCTCCAAATTGTCCCATACTTCCTTTGTTAACAATATCCCTCTGATCTTGAGAAAATCACCTTTATTATTGCTTGTTGTAAGAAGTATAGGGCATTTTCTGTTGATTCTCCTTCCACTTCTTCCCTGCAGTGAAAAGTGTAGCTTGATTAATAAAGCCACTTTTAAAACTTTCCATAAGTCTTGTGCTTGAAAAAATGTCGTCAGTTAATTGTGCCAATCCTTATAAATGTCCTAAGTTAAAATGGGACCTAAGATATTTATAGTTGAAATAGTTGTAGCTATGGGTAGGAATCTAGTTAGATAGAGTATAGTTTAATGAGTTTAGTAGGAAGTTTTGGAAAAATTATATGCGAAGTCTATAACCAAACATTGCTCTGATACTATTGTTAGTTTATAAGAGTTAGAATAAAATTGAATTATTAAAAATTGATTTAGCTGTTTAACTAGAAAATAAGATTGTATTTAGTTGACAATAAGTGGAGACATAAAGCTTTGTACCTAGGCTTAGGAGTTGCAAGCTTCAGTTGCTTAGTGTGGCGGCGACCCACTGAAGCCTACATATGGGCTATATTGCCGCCATACATTGGTGGTGCTTCTTAAGCATTCCATATCTTTCAACAAAATTCTAACCACTACTCGATGGATGACATTTCCGCTATTCTCATGTATTGTCATTTTCTGGAGTTCTTATATTTACATAAGAAAGTGGACTAACTTTTAACAAGGTAAAATCAGCTAAAGTAAGATTACTCAATACAAATATATATGTTGGATGAAAATGCAATCACCTATCTTTTTAGAAGAAAACTTATCCGAAAAACAAACTCCTAAAGATTACCAATATTCAGACAATTAACGTTAAGGAGGGTACTCTACCCCTTAGCAAATGGATTCCTCAAACGGCTCACAGGAGCAAGCCTTTAAGCAAGATCGGTCAACGAAGAGTTGAATAGAAACTTGAACTTTTATTAACCAACCATGAGTTCATACAAGACCTTGGATCACTGATAAAGAAACTAAAAAAGTAACATAAAGCTAAAAGGGAAACTAAAAGAGAAATAAAAATTGATAATTAAAATGGCATGATGTGTGTTTGATCTGAGTGATGATCTTCTTCTGTGTAAGTATGAGCTTTTATAGTTCTTCTAAAATTTCGCCACTTTCTCAATTCATGCACATAGTGGCCTTCGGTTGAACTTCCATGCACCCATGCTTTTAGTGGTAATCGTTGCTCTTTTCATCATTAGTCTCCAACTACCTTCATTCACACTTGGACTTATTTTCTTGCTTCGACCCAATTCCCCCTTTCAGTTGATCCTTCTCTCTTAGCCCGATTTACCATGCTTCAGCTGATGAAGGCTATCCTAGCACCCAACTTGTCAGGCCCCAATTCTACCTTTTTCCAAAGCCTAACTTTTGGTTACTTGCTAACCCATAATCATTTTCTAATGCCAACATATGCCCCCTATACATTACCTAGCTACTTAGTTAATGGCTATTTACTCAGCTAGGTAATGCACTAAAGATTATTACCGTTACTGTTCATGGCACTCCACATCTGTTTGCTTCCTTTTTGTGATTCAATTTCTCACTCCCTTTCTTCTTAAAAATCTTTCAAAAATTTTGTGTAACCTTAAGTTCTCATTGTTCTTTAATCTTTTCTTGCCCTTAATCTCATCCAATGTCTTTTGACCATTCTGATTATGAAAACCCTTCTAGTTCAGCTATTTGTATTCCATCTGAGAAGTTGTCATTAAGTTCTGAAAGCTACCCCACTAGCTCGTCATCATATTCTCTTCAATCAATAGACAAAGTTTGAGATTCTATTCAAGCTCTCAAGACTAGCTAGCAAGCCGAAGTCATCTCAGATGGAATCTTCGTCTCGCCCAGCAGAAGATTCGTCTTTGGAAGAAGGTCCTGGAGACAAGCTTTTGATTCCTCATGATCGAGCTCATTCCACATATATCTTGTCCAATCTGCATAGAACATCCTCTGTATACTCATATTACAGAATCGTTCATTCTTCCCGATGGATTTCAAGTCCCCATTACCAAGGAGTGGTTTTCTCTCGCCTTACGTCCAAAAGAATTCCACAGCTGGCCTAAACCGAGTCCAGAGTACTTGCAATGGCTTGACAGAGTCTCAGAACAACGTGGAGAAAAATGAAAAACTTGGGGCATTTATGATATGATTATGCTTTCCAAGCTCAGCTTCTCCCCCAATATTGATATGTTCCTTACCCTCCTAGGTTTCTGGAATACCTCCGTCAATGCTTTCATTTTCACTTTTGGGATCATGTCTCCTTCATTATTTGACGTGGCCGTGATGTTGGGGCTGCCGATTGTTGGAGAAGACATCTTGTCCCTTTACGATGAAGCTTTCGATGAACTCGGCTGCCCTGTTTCCAAAGAAAATTCTACTTATGGCAAGTATATGGAAACACATCAGCGCACTCGAGGCGAGGTAAGCAAAACTGAGCATCATGCCTTCCTTTTCTTTTGGCTCTTTAAATTCTTCCTTTGTAGCAAATCAATTTCCATGGTGAATGAATTTTCCTATTTCCTCTTGGTTATCATTTCTGGTCGGCAAGTGAATCTAGGAGCTTTGTCTTATCCTCTTTCTATGTGGGCATGAAGATATGGATAGACTAGCTGAAAGCTTGAGACAACAAGGCTATCCCTAGCCCAATCTGGTTCCTGTTTTTATGGTTGAACAAATATTTTCTAGAGTTTTACCGTGAGTGTTCTCTCAACGTGGAACCAGCCCAAGATGCTTCAACTTATAGTCTTCGCTACAAGACTATACCAATTTCCACTTTCTCAACTTTTCAACTAGCCAAACGGCTCTTCAAAATGACTTTCAGATTATATCTAGAGATTTGTCCCTTCCTCTACCGCTCCTATGGTCCCGCTTCGGTTCATGTAGATTTGCTGACATCTCAGCTGAAGAACTGGCCGAAGTGGCTCCCTATTGGGGCAATGTTCTAATTGGCCGAGATCTGTTCAATGGAGTTCATCCAAATGCTCGAGCTAACAAAATATCAGCTGAACCATATAATCCTAATTGCTTCGCTCAGCAATTTGGGTTAATCCAAGGTATCCCTACTCCTTACCAGTCTATGGTGGCTTCAGATGATACCCGGCTTCCACTCTTGCCCTTTGAGATAAATCAATTGAAGTCTACCAACAACAACAAGCTAGCTCATGTTCATTTTGAGCCTTTTGTTGTCAACCTTGGGACAGCTTGAGCTTACACCAATTGGTGGACCACTGTCTACAATCGAGCATTTCCACTTGCTCCTAATCATTATCTGTCCAAGCTGTTAAGTGGCAGTCAGCATAAATCTTCTCAGCCTTCTCGATTGATCTCTACAACTGCTCCTCCATAGGTTGGTACATCTTCATCCAAATCTGTCCAAGGTAACTGTCTCAGTTCCTACTTCTTCCTAATTGATCCATTATTCCTTATTTAACTCTGTAGCATTCGTAATGTAGGATCTCAAATTGTCAATGTAGAGACTCCTATTCCTACTCAGTCGAAGCAAAGAGTTCCAATTAGGAAGAGCCTGAGAAATATTGTCTTGGCTACTCCCTTAAGGGTCGCGGCTCCACCTACTGCTCATTTGCAAGATACTTCCCCCCTCCGAGTAAGTAAATTACCTTGATACTTCTATTAGACCTTCTTTTCTTATCTAACATAGATCATTATTTTGCAGAAGGAATGACAGACCAAGAGAAGGGCTGAGCTAAATTCCCCTCCACCTCCACTATCTAAGCCTATAGCCCCGAAGAGGAAAGGAGGAGAAAGAAGAAGAAGAGCGTCCTCTCAAGAGGCATCCTAGAAGTGCTCCTTAGCCTCAGCCTTAATCAGTTCCTTCTTCGGCTAGTGTACAAGATCAACCCCTATCATTTGAGCCAAATGAACCAGCTGTAGCCGATCCTACTATCCAGCCATGTCCTCCTATTACTGTAATACTATCAGCAAATCCCTCAGCTGATGTCAATTTTCTTGATAATTAGCCAATCCTCCAACCAAGAAGTTCAATAGCAAAAGCTCAAGAAATCAGCAGCTTACCACATCAAGAAGGCACACCTTCTACTTCCTCACCCTCCGTTCTTGATGAAGAATTAGAGGCTTACTTCAATGCTCTCATCACTCAACCTCCAGCAGATAGTTCATCACCTGTACATCAACATTTGCAGATAATTGAAGAAGATCTGCAAAAGTCATTCTCTCTTGATCTTGCCACATCAGCTAGATTAGAGCGATCCTTACTGAAGGTTTTTGAGGCTTCAGATGCTGATATACTTGCTTCACTTAATCAGGTATGTACTGACATTGCTCTCATCATTTCAGATGCCATGTCGGGCTATAATAGGTTCAAGGCTTGTCGAGACAACATCATTAGCGCTTTAGAGGAACTGGCTTCCCTCAAAGAACAGAAGAATGCTTATTTATCTCAGTATCAGACTGTAAAATCCAACTGAGACCAGCATCAACAGCGGCAAACTTAGCTTACTAATAGGATTGGGTCCATTCATGAAGAGATTGCCAAGTTGCAAGCTGAATTAGGGATTCTAGAACCTGAACTGGCTATTGTAAAGGCCCAAATTAAAGTTGAGGATGCTCAACGACTTCAGCTTTATTCCCAAGCTGAAGCTCGGGATCACAGGATTGTCCCTCTTGCTGAGAAATAGAAGCCATTAGGGCATGCAGTGGAGGTAGGCAACAAGGGCTTAGTTGAGGTTGAGTCTTCATGGGCTCCCTTGTTCTAGAAATTTCAAGCAACTCGGCTGCCTCCCCCTATAGGTATTTATCTCAGCTATTTTCACATGTCCAATATGTTTCTAAGGCTCATCCTTTCTGACTCTCAATATTATTTGTAGAAACGGTTCAAGTTCTAGCTCAGCCGTTGTTCTTTTCATGGGTGAAGAATCTGCTCCCCCAATCCCAAAGCTCAGACAAGAAGACTTATAGGACAATATTCTAGCTGCTATGGGGGATGCTCTGTCCACTATTGGAGGAATAGTTACTTGCAGAGGCAGCTGCCAAATCTATTATGGCACAATCGGCTATAGTAAGGGAGGAAGCCAAATCAACCAATACAGAAGGCAATCCTACCGATACCCCACCTACAAACCCTAAAGCTTAGACTATCCATTATTTTGCACTTCTTATACTTAAAATTTGAGTTACATAACTGGCTTGCGGCTATTAATTTTGAATACTTTAATATTTCTTCAAAAATTTCCCATTGATGCTCTTAGTTAATTCTTTTCCTTGCATGCTAACCAATCTATATGCTCCCCTATATATAACTTGGTTAACAATATAAGGACCTTCCCAATTTCGAGACCATTTATCGAATCTAGGATCTTTAGTTCTAATAGGCAATATTACCTTCCATACAATATCTCCTTTGGCAAATTGTTTCCTCTTCACATTCTTATTGTAGGACTTTGCAATCTTTTGCTTATTCAGCCGAATATTCTCTAAGGTCATGATTCTATCATCGTCAGCTGATTCCAATTCTTGGAACATGACTTGAGAATACTCTTCAGGCTACAATCCAGCTTGTTTTGCCAATCTCAATAATTTAACATTTATCTCCACAAGTAAAACTGCATCTTAACCGAAGGTCAGCCTAAAAGGAGTCAAACTCGTAGTCTTATTCTTTGCATTTCTATACGCCCAAAGAACCATGGATAATGTTTAGTGCCATTTCCTCGGCTAATCTTCAATAGTTCTCTTAATCATATCAATCAATACCTTATTAGTTTCCTCGGCTTGAACATTAGCTTGCTCATAATAAGGTGATGAGTGAATGAGTTTAATCCTATAGTCTTGCATAAATGCTTTCACCTTCTCTCTTGTAACACATGGTACCTTAGTCAGCCGTTATGGTTTCTGGAATGCCAAACCGATATATAATTTGCCTTTGAATGAATTTCATCACATCAGCTTGTGATACACTCGTCATCCTTCACCCATTTTGGGAAGTAGTCACCGGCAACTATAATGAAAGTGTGCCTTTTAGAAGATGGAGGATATATCTTGCCTATAAGGTCCATTGCCCAACCCCTGAATGGCCACGATTTGACAATGGCATGCAACTCCTCAGCTGGCACCCTCTATATGGGTCCATGAAGCTGACAAGCTTCATAGCCTTTAGCATAGGCAAAGCAATCGGCTGTAATAGTTGGCCAATAGTACCCATATCGGCAGATTAGCCATTTCATATTAAACCCAGATTTGTGAGCCCCACACACGGCTTCATGGACTTCCCCCATCACTTTTAAAGCTCCATCTTTGTTTAGGTACTTGACCAATACCCTTCTTGACTTCTTCTGAATAATTCACCATCAATTAACACATACTTTAATGCTTTCTGTTCAAGTTTATAATCCACCTGAACCAATGAGTTAGCCAAATATTGGATCAACTCTTGCCTCTAATCGGCTAATGATCTTAGCTGACAGTTAACTACCAAAGCTTTTCCATCTTCCACAGTATTGATTTATGGTATCATGAACTTATATCTAGAGGCATGCTGTGCTAAATCATTTGCTATTTCATTTGACATCCTGGGAACATGTGATATTAAGGCATCAGCAAAATATTCCAATAAGGTTTGGGCTTTTCCCAAATATCTCTCTAATGTTGGGCTGTTGCATCTATACTCTCCCAACAATTGGTTGATCACCAACTATGAATCTCCCATGATCTACATAGCCTTCACATCCAAAGACTTGAGCAGTTTTAAGCCAATAATGAGAGCTTCATATTCTGCTTGGTTATTGGAACATTGGACATCTAGCCGATATAAAAACTTCTTGCTCACTCCCTCAGGATTAGTAATTACCACTCCTGCACTAACTCCTTTTTGATGTTTTGAACCATCAAAAGCCAAAGTCCATAGCCTAATTTGTACATAACCTTAACATTCGGCTGGTGGGCTCTATACTTCTATACATGGATGTTGTGCTAAGAAATCGGCTAGTACTTGTCCTTTCATGGCCTTCAACGGTACATATTTTAGAGCAAATGCATTTAGCTTAATGGCCCATTTCATTAATCTCCCTTGAAGGACTAGCTGATTTAGTAAATGCTTCACTATATCTATCTTACAAACCACCAATACCTCCCTAGGCAATAAATAATACTCCAATTTTGTACATGCATGGAATAGTGATAAACACAGTTTTTCTATTAGAGTATACCCAGTTTTGACATCATTTAGCAGCCTACTCAAATAGTAAATAGCCCACTCGGTTCCATCCTCTAAATCTTGAGCTAACAAACTTCCGATGGAGTCCTAAGTGGCTAATATATATAATTTGAGAGGCCTTCCAAATGCTGGTGGTGCTAGTACTGAAGGTGTTGCTAGGCACTTCTTGATTCGTTCAAAAGCATCTTACTGCTTACTATCCTAAATGAATTCCTCGACTTGCTTAAGCCTAACCAAAGGTGAAAAGGCCTTCACCTTGCCAGCCGAGTTAGCAATAAACCTCCCATGGAGTTTATCTTACCTATTAGGCTTTGCAATTCCTTCTTATTCCTTGGGCGCCTAGCTTCCAATATAGCTTTCACTTTGTTTTTATCCACTTCAATCCCTTTTTGGTGGACTAAGAAACTAAGGAAATTTCCAGCCGAGACCCCCAAATGCACATTTGATAGGATTCATCTTAAGTGAATGTTTTCTCATCCTAAGAAATGCTTATTCTAAGTTTGCCAAATGGTTTTAGAAATCAGCTAACTTTACAACCACATCATCGATATAAACATCCATACATTGTCCAATCAGATCATGAAATATTAGATTCATTGCCCTTTGATAGGTAGCCCCAGCATTATTGAGGCCAAATGGCATAACCACCCACTCAAAAATACCAATGGCCCCTGGGCAACGAAACGCAGTTTTATACATATCTTCTTTAGCTAAATAAATTTGATTGTACACAGAATAACCGTGCATAAAGGACAAGATTCCATTATTTGATGCGGCATCAACTAACATGTCCGCAATAGGCATAACATATTCATCATTAAGGGTAGCTAAATTCAAATTACGAAAATCTATATAAATCCTAACTTGGCCATTCTTCTTGATTATAGGAACAATATTTGAAAGCCATTGTACATATCTAGCAGTCCTAATAAAACCTGCTTTCAATAACCTCTCTATTTCCTGCTTTATCTTTGGCATTAACTTTGGATTAAATCTTCTAGATGGTTGCATGAGTGGCCTAAAACCTTCTTTGATAGGCAAACGGTGCTCAACTAATTCCCTAGACAATCTAGGCATTTTATGGTAATCCCATGCAAAGTAATCTTTATACCTGGTTATCAACTGAATTAGTTGATTTCGTTCACCTTGGCTAAGTAAACCACTAATCGTAGTCATCCTCAGCTCATCGATAGTTCCAAGGTTAACTTCGACTAAGGGGTCTTGGGCCTCTAAGCTTGGAATTTCTCTCTTGATAGAGGACACCAACAAATCTGTTGCTTGATTTTCTCTTTTTCCTATGACCTCATTGTCCTTCTCGGCTAGTTCTTGCTAAAAGAAAAACTCTTCTATGTAACACCCTAATAAACCCATACTACGCTTAAGTCGTATTACGGCGTTTTATTAGTTGTTACTTATGCTCGCAAAAAACTAAACTTCGCTTGAAATTAAATTACGCGGAAAATATGGTAAGATTTTTTTTTTTTTTGAAATATGTCATCGCTTTGCAGCGTTTTCAAAAGTAAAGCCTTAAGCGAGAAGATAGACAAAGAAAGAGCGTGTCGCATAAGATACATAACCTAATATCATAAAACAAGAGAAAAATAAATAAATAGTAATTCACCAATACATTGCATTAAATAACTAACCATTACATTCATATGGGTTCATATTATATAGATATACATACATATACATCAGTATTACATCAAAGGAGGCTCATGGTCGGGCCATGATCCAAATACTAGATACTAAGTACAAATTTAAATTACAAAGGCCCAACTCAAAAAGAACTATGCAAAGGTGCAGAGCGATGGTTGCTACAAGTCCTAAAACAGCTGTGTCTTGCATCCTACGTCACACGTCCGCTCACAATGTGAGGGATCCACGCTCCACTCCACCGGATGTGCCATCGAGATCTGGTGACGATGCGGAAGAATAACTAGGGTGAGAAATGGAATTTCTCAGTAGGACTCGAACCCGACACGAAAGTGTCATCGTCATCGTCCCAGCCACTTCGGTTTTATTAATGAAAATAGTGAGTATTCATAAGGTTCCATTCTTAGGTTTTCGAAAACATGAATATCCGAAGCGGATTCAATTTTAACATAATCTCTAATCATTTATATCATAACATACATAAGCTCAAATATAATTACATAAAACATGCATGTCCATGCTATAAGATTCTCTTAACTTCTTTCCCTTTCTAGGGTTTGGACCGAAGTCCCTTTTTCTTTTCTTAACTTGACCTTATCTTTTCACCCACTAAACATAAGTGGTAATGAGCTCATACCGTGGCCGTCGCCACCATAGAATTTTGGTACTTACACTAGCTAGTTCATGCCATGCCTCATGTAAGACCTATCCCCTATACTCACACTAGCTGGGTCATGCCATGCCTCATGTGAGTCGTGGGTGAGGGGAGCTTAAATTAGGTCACCTTCCCTTTTGAAGGATCATACCTTAGTTCATCTTTTTCTTATTAAGGCTTATGATGCAAAAATTATTCTGATTCTTTTCCACATTTAGGCGTTACGTATCGCCGTCCCCAAATGTGGTTCTTTTATCAATCACCTCTGGGCGTTACGTATCGCCGTCCCCAAGGTGTTCATATTTATTAATCCTTTCATGTATATCATTAAGCATCATACCATCAACATATTATATTCATATCATCATCATTCATTATCATATCGTCATCATATCATTATCATTCTTATCATCATCGTATTACTATCATAATCATCATCATATCATATCATCATCATCATCATCATCATCATATCATTTTATCATCATCATGTCATTGTCATCTTATTGACACATAGATGCATACATATCACACAAAGTCTTATGAGCTTAACTTAGTAAACTTGGGTACAAGCTTTTAATTGATTTGCTTCTTGCATAAATTCTTTTATTAGGCATAGGGCCAATTTCATCCATTGTCCTTTTTGAAACTTTTAGGTTGAATTATGAAGGTTTTCCAATACTTAATGTAAGGGTCTTAATGTCTTAAAGCTTATTTCTCATTAACCTTTAAAATTTAACCATAACAGTTTTACTTTTAAAGTGAGGTAGTAACTTTGAAAATTCACCATAATTTCATCTTTTACTCTTTTGTTTCGAATTTTGGTATGGTTATACTTCTCTGAGTCCATTTTTAAACAAAAGAAGCCCCACTCAAAAATTCATTTTGTAGCTTGAGTTATGCACATTTTATTCTGACTGTTCAGACTTGAAAGTTCATCCTAGGTCAGTGGCTTGTCCACTTCATTGGGAGTTCCTCACATGGAATCTGACAAAACTGTTTTATCGGAGTGTTCCTCTATGTCTTAGCTTTCTAACAAACTTAGTCCCACTCAAAAATGTTATGTATAACTTGAGTTATGCACATTTTATTACCCACTGCCCGAACAGAAACCCATCCAGGAACAGCAAACTTTGAAAATTCATATCTCTCTCGTTTTAAGGCCAAATCTCACATATTTTATATGTATGAAAATCTCTTTGAGTCTATTTTCACAGAAAATTAGTTTCATTGCATTTTGAGTTTTTTAGAACGATTTATACAGTACGCTTTATAGACTGCCAAAATTTTCCAGTTTTCACGGTTTTGGTTTCAAGGAGTTTTCTTGTAAGAACATTAAGTCTTTTCTTCAAGTGACCATTTTTCTCTTCCAAACCACTTTTATACTTTGAGATCTTGGTATTAACTCAATGTTTTAACTTCTAAAATTTTGGTTCAATAGCAATAGACATACCAACCGAAAATCTCATGCCAAAGAGAAGGATACAACACATAAAACTCATCATATCAACAAGCATGGCCATGAGGTCTTGGGATCAAGTCCTAGAACCACCTAGCTATGGAGAGCTTAGGAGTTAAAAGCTTGAAGAACACATAAAAGAAGAAGGTTAGAGTCACTACCAAATGAGTTTCTTGAGGAGTAGAAAGATTTGATGGGTTGGAGATGACCTTCCTCCTCCTTGAGCTTGATAATGGGGCTAAGTGTGTGTTTGTTTTGCTTCCTCAAGAACCAAAGAAGGTGGTCCTTGAAGGGCTTGTGGAATGGTGAAAGGAAAGAGCATTGGAGGGGGTGTGAAAGTGGGAAGAAGAACAAGAGGAATTGGAAGAGTAGAAGGGCTAGAATGAGGCTTAGAGAGAAGTGAGACCTTAGGCTTGTAGTGAGAGGGTGAAAATCACAAATGAGAGAGTGGGGGGAGCTGTTTGGGGCGCAAAAATGGGGAGAAGTGGGCTGATTGCTTTGCTTCTCCAACAAGCAAGAGAGAGTAGGTGAGTCTTACTTCTTTTTCAAGCAAGAGAGTTAGGGACCTTGGGGTAAAAGGGTGAGTTGTGTTTCCTTTGAGTCTTGGCACTTGGGTAAAGGCTTGTAGTGTTTCTTTTCAAGTGGTTAAAAGCATGATCTATCCTAAGATTGGCATTGGATGATTGTGATCACTCCAAGTGTCACAATCTTGATGGAGGAGAGTAGATCTTTTGTCTTAACTCAAGGAATCTACTAACATGGACTCTTGATCTAGGGGTGTATGATGAGAAGGCAAATGGATGGTTGGATATGACTCTTGCCTTGACCAAACTTTCAAACAATAATAAAAGAGAAGTTTCTACATCTTTATAATTGTTACAATTATCTAAATGTTAATTAATTAGATTAGTTACATTGCTCTTTAACTGATTTCGGTTAATTACATCTTTAAGACATTTTTCCTCTTAAAAGAATTGATCTTATGAATTATGTAATTAGGGTTTAGAATTAATCTATCTCAATTGGTAAGGTAAAACAATTGTCTTGTACTTAATTAATAAAATTGGATTAGCTTAATTACATTTCTAAGTTACGAATTAATGAGGTTCGAATAATTAGGTTTTAATTAAACCATTTAGTGCATTATGATTCAATTATTGACTTGGCTCAATTCACTAAGCTCTTGCTCATCGAGATTAGCCGATTAATTCTCAGTTAATCGTTAACCTCTCTAATTAGCCAGGATCACTGAGCTAATTAGCTTAGACAAAAATTGGGGATGTTACATTCTAGCCTTACCTCAGCTGAATGTAGGGCTAGTCATTGTAGGATACCTTTTGCTACTATTGCATGACTATCCATTGACAGATTCTAGTTTAGGCCGTGTCTCAGCCTTTACAGTAGCCTCAAAACCATCCAATGAAAGTTAAAAGACTTGATAGAGTCTATTAGGACATCTTCGAGCCAAGAAATTGGCTCAATCTTTGAAGAATAGAGCATAGCGTCTTGCATCCTTACATCAATGGTGAAAAGGAATAGGTCTGCATTCACTACTTCAACCTGGTCTTCGTTCCACAATGGAAGCTGCTAGTGGAGTGTGGAAAGTACACATTGGTTAGTATGAATCCATTCTCTACCTAGCAAGATAGTATATCCTGGCTTGCCATTTACCGCAAAGAACAATGTGTTAGTGGTCCTAGACCTTACTGTGAACTCAGCAATAAGGACACTTGATGCCAGAGTATTTTCCCCAGTGAAGTTGGACATCGCAATATTAGTCTCCTGGATGTCTTTATGGATTTTCCCAAGCTTCTCAATCGTACTGTAAGGCATCACATTAAACATAGCTTCTCCATCAACCAAGAATCTGCTAATAGGCTTCTCGTTTATATGAGCTGAAATGTAGAGAGGCCTGAGGTGTCTAGCTTTGTCCCACTTCTCGAACTTTATCTCTCTTGGCATTGCTGTCACCAAAGCTTCACACTCAGCTTCATCTGCCATTACATCTCCCTCCAAGTACGAAAAATTGCCATCTTGATCGGCAAACTCCATAGGACTAATCCCTATTGCAGCTATAATAGTTGATTCATCCTGGAGTCCATTCAATAAGTCATCATTATTTGGCATATCACTCTGGAGACTTTCTGAATATTTACTATTTATTTCCACCTTGAAACCTTAATTAGTGAAATTTACAGCCTGAACAGCATCTTGGGTGACTCCTAAGGGCCATGTTATTGGCTGGAATTCAAGGGTGTAACACATTGGCTCTGCTACCTTAACATCAGCTGATAACGATTTTTTGTCCGCAGGCACCACTTCCACCTTGCTCTCATGCCAAAACATCAGCTACTGATGTAAGGCAGGCAGAACACATATATTTAAGTGGATCCAATCTCTTCCTAACAACAAAGAGTATCCTGGCTTGGCATCCACAACAAAAAATACTATGGCGGATGTTTTGGTTCCCACGGTCAATTTAGCAATATAAAATCCTAGAGCATCTATGCTCTACCTTGTGAAGTTTGTCATCTTCATATTAGTTTCTTTGAGATCGTTCTGAGACTTGCCCAATTTCTTTAGAATTCCTGCTGGCATAACATTCATGATAGCACCCCCATCAATCAATACTCGGCTAATAGACCTTCCATCAATATGAGCCCTTATGTAAAGTGGCTTTAAATGTTTGGCCAGTTGAGGTCTCTTGAACTTAATGATTCCTTCTTGTTATCCTTTCCTTCTGTTCTTTCCTGCTGATTTTCTGTCGCTTCTACCTCATCGGCTAAAGTGGCCCATGCAGCTTCTTCAGCGAAGATGTCACCATCTAGCCGTATCGGTTGATTCTCTCTTACAGAAAACTCAGCAAGTAGAACTCCTATGGTAATAGCTAAACTCCTATCTTCTTGTATATCATCAGCCAAAATGAGCAGGTCATCATCATTGAGAATCTAATCAATCAAACTCTCTAATAATTCTGTTTTTGGAATCTGTATTCTCTTGGCTGATGTCTCAGCTGTTTGAACAATACTCAAGTCTTGAATCTGCCTTTGTATTCCTTGCATGACTTTCGTTTTTGGGCTAACAACTTTTGTTGCCTCCTCATGTTTAGCTAGATTTGACATAGCCGCTGTGTTTTTCATTCTTCGGATAGACCTTCTCCTCTGTATCCTCCTTTTCTAAGTCCTTGTTAGCTGAACAAGTTTTGGCTCCACTTGTTTTCCCTTGCCATACTTATTCACAAACCACTCTCCCTTATTATACTCAGCCCTTGGCTTAATCATCCTTGCTTCCTTAGCTGACTCATCATTTCTTACTGTGATTCTCAGCGTAGATCTTCCTTCGCTATAATTTACTTCAACTGCTCGCTTGGAATCTCTAGGCATAGGATAATCTGAGATCTGTGGGACTTGTCTCTGCTCATACCTTTCTTTCCTTGGCTAGCTCTCTGTTAAGGAAACTGTATTCTTTGGAATACATTCAGCCGAGGTTGTTCATACTATACTGCCCTCGACTGATTCCTCTATTGAGGGAACTGTATTCTTTGGAATACACTCTATCGAGGTTATTTGCATTGCCCCGCAATCTCTAAGTTGCCCTGGAGCTTAGGTATCTATTCTCTCCTCTCAATCTTCGTGGATGTGTCATGACTCATGGCTCTGGCCTTTTCCTTTACCACCACTGATTTTGGTCTCCATACTTACTTAGAACATTGGACCAACTGAGAAGATGAAACTTCTTTCTTAGTACACTTGTTTTCTGCAGATATGGAAACCATATTGACAGTGGCTGAGGGAAATGAATTGGTGTCAATAATCATACCACTTCCTTTTTTATCTGCAAGTTTGAACCTTCCTTCTTTCAAGGCTTTTTGAATCACATTACGAAAAACTATGCAGTTATTCATGATATGCCGCTTGCAGTATTTCAAAATTTGAATTTGATCCATTGGCGATAACTTATGCCCTTTTGGAAGCTTGATCTATTTATCTTTGACTAAGAAGTCAAAGATCTAATCTGGTTTAACAATGTCAAACAAATATGCTTCCTTTTCCTTCGTTTTGACTTTTTCTTTCGCTTTGGCAGGAGTAAGAGCAGGACATGTGTATAGCTTGCCCTCCAGCAATTCGGGTGTCATAATTTCTCCTTGCACTGCTCCTTCTTCATCATTTCCTTCTTCCTCGGTTAAGTCGCGTTCAACTATAGTAACCAACTGGGAACCTATAGGCCCCGCTCTATTAGACCTTCTTTGCTCCCTCTCTATTATGAATTGTTCAACTCGAGTCATTTTCCAAGAGAGTTGAGCCAGATTGTAGTATTCAGAAATGATGAGCTTTTCTCTCAGCTGAGGATTCATATTATTCACAACAATAGAGGCACATTCAGCATTTGGTAATTACACGATGCATTTCCTTTTAACCTTTCTAAATCTTTCCAGAAACTCTGTCACGGGCTCGTTAGCTTGTTGTTTGATTCCTAACAAATCAAGCACAAAAGCCTCTGGTTGTGGCTTATAAAACCTGTCATGGAATAATCGTTCCATATCGACCCAGCTTTGCACAGAGTTTGGGGGCAATGATGAATACCAAGCAAATGCTATCCCAATTAAGGATAAACGGAACAACTATAATCGTAAAAAGTCATTTTGACTAGCCTCAGCACATTGAGCTATAAATCAGCTGATATGCTCCATAGTCGATTTGTCGTCCTCCCCAGAAAATGTTGTAAAATCTGGAGTTTTGAAATCTCTGGGAAATTGGACCCTATCCACCCATTCTGGATAAGGTTTCTTGTATATTGGCTTTTCCATCAGTCTTAATTGTACCCCAAAATATCTCCTCAGAGCCTCAGCTATCATGTTTGGATCAATCAGCTGAGGCATAACTCCCCTTAGCTCAACACATGGCTAAGGCTGAATAGGTGCGGCCTACCGATTGACTCCTTGTTCGATTCCTTGAGGCATTCCATGCATTGATTGCATGTATGGAAGAGGGTAAATCAGCTTTTGGGGTGCATTAACTGGTTGTGACCCATATATAGGAGTTGGTGTACCCATAAGCTGGAATGACCTTTCCGATTGAGCAACATGTCTTGCAATCGGCTAGGTGTTAACCCCTGAGTTATGGGTATTCCATTGCATATCTCCTTGGGACCAATTACTCAGACCCATTGAATCGGTTATAATGGGCTGGTGTATACAGGTTGCTCCTAGTTACTGTTTGAGTTGCTCCAATAAATGCCATTTTTTGAAGGGAGTCCTATATTCCCAGGAACGTTCGAGGGTCTTCTGATCAACTGCACATTGCCTAATTGAGGCCCTGAATGCCCCCCAGTGTAAGCCATTTTGTTAAAAGTTTCTAATGCACTGCCATGAGCAATCTCAGCTAAGTGGCCATGGATGTAAGGTAATTCCTTGTGCTGTTGCTAAAACAACTACAATTCATTTTGTATCATAAGCTTCACTATCTCAGCTAGTTGCTTAAATACTTCCTGCATCAGATCATTTACTCCTGCTTCGATCTATTGCCTTATAAAGGAAGTAGACATGATTAACGGCTGCCTCTCCTCGCGTCCAGTTTGCATGGAGCTAGTCACGTCAGGAGAGGCTATCGAGGTCCTCGGCGGCTGGGAGGTAATGGTTGTATTTGGTTGCTCTGAAGTCACCCCTTGGGGTGTAGTCAAGGCAACTGCATACGTAGTCGGTTGCCGCCCTGCTTTCTGCCTTGGGGTGGAACTTGGATTTTGATTTGTTGAAGCTCTCAAATTCATACGCCAAGTATAATCTAATCCCAAAACAAGAAACTTTCGCTAACTAACCCTAATTGTCCTGATTGTCCCACCAGGCATGCTAATTTTATGTCGGATGAAAATGCAATCGGCTAACTTTCTTAGAAAAAAACTTTTCCGAAAAGTAAACTCTCAATGATTACCAATATTCAGACGACTAGCGCTAAGGAAGATACTCTATTCTTTATCAAATAAACTCCTCAAAAGACTCACGGGAACATGCCTTTGAGTAAGATCGGTCAATGAAGAATTGAATAGAAACTTGAACTTTTATTAACCAACCATAGATTCATACAAGACCTTTGATCACTAATAAAGAAACCAAAAAAGTAACATAAAGCTAAAAGGAAAACTAAAAGAAATAAAAGTTGATAATTAAAATGACATGATGTCTTTTTGATCTGAGTGATGATCTTCTTCTGTGTAAATATGAGCTTTTATAGTTCACCTAAAATTTCGCCACTTTCTCAATTCATGCACATAGTGGCCTTCGACTAAACTGCCATGCACCCATGCTTTTAGTAATGGTAACCGTTACTTTTTTCATCATCAATCTCCAACTACCTTCATTCATAGTTGGGCTTATTTCCTTGCTTCGGCCCAATTCCCCCGTTCAGCTGATGCTTCTTTCTTAACCCCATTTACCATGCTTCAACTTATGAAAGCTATCCTAACACCCAACTTGTCAGGCCCAATTCTAGCTTTTTCCAAAGCCCAACTTTTGGTTACTTGCTAAGCCATAATCATTTTCTGATGCAACAATATAAAATTCTACAATTGCGTGCAGTTAATAGAGATGATGAAAGGAGTCAAACCAAAGAAGTCAACTTGTATAACCCATCAATCATGACGGGTTGGATTGCATTTTACAAAGCATTTTATTATGCCAAGTTATGGCAGAATATTACGGATTGATCCATCGGGTAATTCATTTCTATTTTTCATTTTTTTTCCTCTATTTTTATGCATTTTATTATTGCATATAGTCATTATTATTTTGAAACCAAAAGGCCCATTCATCATCAAACTTGAAGGTCCAAATTCAATTACAACTTTTTCCTTTCAGAAGGGTTATGAAATTGTACTCATACGAGATAAGTCCACAAAGTAACTTAAACAAAATGTCTTTTCAACGAAGAACTTCAAGACAATGAAGTAGGCACGCCAGGACACCATATAATTGAGCCCTGAAATGAAGAAGTAAATATGTTAGGGGATTTAGCAATGGAGAAATACTTCTGTATCAAGATCGCTGAACATTAAGAGACTTTAACAGGCCTTCGAATATATTCCACGCTATTGTGGTGCTAAAGCAACATGTACATCAAATCAAATGCAAAAGCTCATAAATTCTCTGGGTTTTCTTTTTCCTTTTCTATTTTTGTTTATCCTCGAGGTGCAGAAAGGGGAAGTACTGGTCTCTAAAACAAACAACTACTTACGACAACAACTAAAACTTTTTATTTTTTTCTCTTTCAAAATAACGGTCAGCTACATGATCAAATGTCATTACGACTCAGCAAGAAATTTATCTCCTAACAAATTGCACCAAAATATCTTAAGACAGTTAAGCGAACAGACAACAGAGTTTTCCGATGCATGTCAGATAAACTCCATTGTCATGTGAGTAGTATGTTACAAGAAAAAGGTATTGCGTGCCGGTCTAACTCCTGAACCTAACTTCACATTACAGCTACTTGGATCAAACTCAGACATTGTAAACTGGAAGAGTGGAAATAGAAACAGGCTTGGGTTCAAATGTGTACAGGTAACTAGGTGCGGAAGCAGGTGCTAGCATGAGAGTATGCATGAGTATGTCAATCTTTATGGACAATTTGAACTGTCATACTTTTGTTCTGAAAGTCTTAGATGCAGAGCATGTTGTTCAGGTTATTTGGATATGTCCACTAAATTTCAAGGCTACTTTTCCCTCTAACCACCTTCTTCCGAGGGACTGAGTAAAAGCAACAATAAGGTCAATCGACAGATTGCTCTGCTAGCAAGTGTTGCAGTATTTTTATATATATGTTTATATATTTTTATATTTTTATATATATGTTTATTGATGTATCCGTATCCTAGTTTTTACAAAATTTTCATACCCCATACCCGTATCTGTGCAACATAGTCCCATTGCCTGAAGCCCAGTGATCTAGTTTCCAATTCCTTAGAAACCTTGAAGCATAACGATTCTGTAATCTCATCCAACTTGTGGCTTCCAACACATCTTCCTGGGTAGGCACTTCTGCCCCCTTCCAACTTCCAACCCAATAACCAGACTCTACCCAATCTTCATTCAGCCTACCAATAGCTCTGGCAGTCTCAACTCCAGTGATTAACTTGCACTCCTATTCCCCTCCATTAGTTGACTCCTTTCTGGCTTAGGAATAGTAGTTGAAGGTGCTGGACCACTTATTCCAACTTCAAGATACCAATGGAGTTGAGGGCCAATTTCTAAAACTGGTTCCTTTTTGTTTTCAATTATTTCTAAGTTCTTAGATGCTAAGACTAGTCCTATTTCTTTTAACAGAACATCATTCCCTTCTTCTGCAAACTGAGCCTGGCCCATTTGTTCTCGAATATAATTCCATAATCTAGTATTCCAACTGCTCTCCTTACTGATTTGGGCTTGGCCAGCTAAGTTAAACAAATGACTCAATTTCTGTAATGCCATCCCGAAACCTCCTTCCTTCTCATCTTTCACGCAGCTTGCTGTTAGGGACCGATTTTGTGGCAAGGTGTATAGTAGGAAAGGGAGGAAACTTGAGGACGGAGGCTGAGTAGCCTCAATGTAACAATAATTATAACAGAACTGGTGAGTGGAGGGAAAGTTAGATAGGGAAGGTAGGAAGTTGTAGGAGTATAAATGCATAATCTGTAGTGTAAGATTGTCTAGTCATTTAGCCAATGTGGGAAATTGAGGGCTCTATAAATCCCTCTGTGAGTGATTCTTCTGTAATTCTAGAGTTCTTGGTTTTCTGCCAAGGATTCCTCAAATCAATAGTACATCTCCTAGTCCTATCTTCTATCTTCTGTACCAGTGTGTTTAACACTTCCAGTGGAAGCAAGCTGTGCCTGCATCTCATCAGCCATTGCAACTGATGACCCATCCCCCTCCATCAATTCTTTCTGTTTCCTTCATATTGCTGTAATGGGATAGTGCTTTTTTCTCTAACTTTACTCGTAAATGTCTAAACATATATTATTGGATAGCCGTTTACAACTTCTCTGCCAAACCAAGCCAGAGATTTGTCCAGCCTAAGTTTTTGTACAACGGCTCCTAGTACAACCTATTGAGTATTGATACACAGAAACACCATCAATGAGAGTCAAGCATTTGTCTGCACTAACATAAAATCCTTAACTCCACCGTAAGACCGAACAACAATTATGCATAAGGCTTTGTTGGTGTTAACCACGTAGTACAGAGTATTGGCACTAAACTGTTCTGCGGAACCCGATGATCCCTTGACGGATCTCTTATAAATCCTTTGTATTTAGCACCCTGTACCACGTACTGGACTCCCTCTAAAAGATGTAATTGCAATATAATCGCCAAAAATGACAAACACCAACATGCAACTATGCTTGAAAACAGGGTGAATCAGAAGCAAGGGAATCAAATTGAAGCCACAAATGTATCAAAGAGAACAGCAAAACAAGGCAATTGATTACCGGCATCATCGCGAAGGATTAAGAGCCATAAGCAAGTTCTTTCCACCAGGCAGGTAAGACACATTGGGGGACTTGGCCAAAGTGGCTGCCACTTCCCTGGAAGCCTCAATCCTCCTGAGCTCTATCAAACCCATACCGGCCGAAGCAGTGGCGTCGGAGATCAGCTTCGCAGCATCACTCTCTCCCTCGGCCCTAATAATGGCGGCACGGCGCTCCTGCTCGGCCTTCATGACAACGAACTTGGACCTCTCGGCCTCCTGCTGGGCCACCTGCTTCTGCTCGACGGCGCGAGAGAACTCCGCACCATAAGATAAGTGGGTGATGGCGACGTCGTCAAGAACAATGTTGAAGTCCTTGGCCCTGCGGATGAGGCTCTCGCGGACGAGGGCGGAGACGTGGGGGCGCTCAGTGAGGAGCTGGTCGGCGTTGAACTGGGCGACGACGGCCTTGAGAACCTCGTTGCCAATGGAGGGGAGGACCTTCTCGTCGTACTCGAGGCCGAGGTTCTGGACGATGAGGGGGAGGCGGTCGGTGTCTGGGCGGGAGAGGAGGCGGAGGGTGAGGTTGACCATCTGGAGGTCCTTGGTGCCGGAGACGGAGGAGAAGGTGTGGGGGCGGGTGCGGATGTCGAAGATGTAGGGCTTCTGCACCCACGGGATCAGGAAATGGGTGCCCTCCCCCACCGTCTCGTCCAGGATGCCTCGGAACCGGTCGAAGAGGACCGCCCGCTGCCCGCCGTCCACCGTGTACAGGGAAGAATTCAGAATGGTGGCCGCCGCGCCGAGGCCGAAGGCTGCGCGGGCCACGTTTGTCAGGAAGGACACTGCTGCTTGGCTGCCCATGTGGTTTGGGGAGATTGAGATTTGAGCGCTAGATTGAGGAGGGGCACCGAGACAGAATGAAATGGGTTTAGGGTTCAAGGAAATGACGGGAGGGTTTTACTTGGATTCTTGCTCTGCATATTTAAACTTCTTATTTATTTATTTTTATCTAAAAAAATTATAATTAAAATAGTTTTACTTTTTGATACAATAATTTAATCAATACAATTATCTATATTATTATATAAAGATGTTGAAACACTTTGTCTGCCGTTTAGTCATAATTATATTTCCCATTTTATTTTTATCCACTCTTTTAAACCTCCCATAATAACCCTTCTTGTAACACCCTAATCTTAAATAAAATTTAAGAATTTTTTTTTTAATTTACAAAAGCTACAAACTCCTTTCTTTATTTAGTTAGTTTTAAGGATGATTTTATCCAATATATTAAATCTATTTATCCATAATTATAATTCCCTCAAAAAAAATTTTAATTATAATTATAATTATAATATAGTAATATAACAAAAAGACTTATATTTTAACTTTAATAATTATGCAGCATGATAATGTTTTTTTATTTAGAATAATATATAAACCTTCTTTGAACTTTATGTGCGTAACTTAAATGGAAATTATTATATTTATTTTCATATATTAGGTGACTACTTTAAAGATATAAAAAACTCATGATCAAAAATATTAAAAAACTCTCTATTTAAATATATTTTTTGTTTCTGAAAATTTACTAAATCTTGGTTTTGATTACTATAACTTTTTTATTTGGTCTCAAATGAAATTTTAAAAAATGAGTAAATGATCCTTGAAAAACTTACAGAGTTTACTTAAGGCCTAAACGTGCACATTTTATAAAAATGTTGAATTGAGACTAAACAAAAAGTGTTATTTAAGAGGAAAAATATTTAAACCAAAACTTTTATAAGTTTTACTCTATCTTTTATATAATATAGTTTATAACTTAATTTTAATTATATTTTGATAAAATTTCTCTTTAAGATATCATTTATAATTTAATCATGTGCAATGCATGTATTATGAATCAATTATCTATAATTATGATTTTCTTTGTTTAATAAATAGATTATTTAGATAATATTTAAAGTTCACTTTAAAAGATTTTATAATTAAAATATTTTAATAAAAATATTTGCTTAATTTAAATTTAGGATAAATTTATATCAATCAAAACATAATTTTAATGTTACAAAGTAACAAAAAAAAATTATATTTAAAATTTGATATTTATTTGAATTTCATTTATTTTTTATTTAGAATAATATATAAATGTTATTCTAACTATATATACCTATATATACACAACTTAAATGAAAAAATTTTATATCTATTTGAGATATTAGGCGATTTTTATTTAAGATGTAACTTTTTTCTATAATTTTTAATCATTAGTTGTATTTTGACTCTAAATGTTGAGATCAACGAGTTTCTCGTTGATCCAAGCTTTGCATAATGTTTATGGGAACCTACAAGAGACTCTAATGCTCAAGTTGATACATTTCTCACCCTACGAATTAGTGTAAATGGGTTGATTGCATACTTGGAGTTGAAAAGAGGTTTTGCATTAAAAATTGAAGAATGAGTCCCATTTATTGAGGAGCTGCTGGGATTTGATCCTCTAATTCTAAGGATCTCAACTGGTTCCCATTGTTAATGTAACATCCTCAATTTCACTAAATTACCTCAGTAACCCTGAGTAATTAGGCACTCAATGAAAAATTATAAGATTAAGGCTTAATTAAGAGGTTGAGTCGGATGAGAAGAGTCAAGAGAATACTTAATTGAGATTAGATAATCTCTAGTTAAGCGAGTCAGAGCCTCTATAGTTTAATTAAGCACTAATCGCCCTTAATTAGCTTAATCAAGTTTAATTAAGGTTACTTAAGCCTAATTGCAAGATTAATTTTTGTTAATCGTGTTCTTGTGTGTTAATCACTAATCCTTGCTTAATCACCTTAATTAAGTTGTATGAGCACTTAATCGCATGATTAAATTCAAATTTCGTCAACTAAATAATAAACTAGAGAGTGATGTCATTAAAGCATAAAGTATTTGATGAAGGAACCCCATGGATATAAAGATCCCGAAACCCCAGGCACACACTTTGATAGAAAACAAGATTTAGAATAAAGACCCTCCCTACTAAACCCCCAAGAAATCTGTCCTTGGAAACGTAGATAACAGGGAAACGATAGAAAGTTCTGCATCTCACAGAACAAAATGTAGAAATTCTGCATCACACAGAATAAAGTGAGGAAAACCTCACAACTGTATTGGTAGTCAAACCATGATCAAAACTATATGATAAAATTCTCCGTCTATAGGCCAAGTTGCCTATTTATACATAAATCCTAAAAATAGAAATTATCTAATCCTATCTAAAAAAAATCTGATTCGAAACTAAAATTTAAAATTAAAGATATGATTCTACTCTAAAAGTCTTATTCCTAACTAATTTAAATCAGATTTGATCTTTATAGATTAGATCAGATTTGATTTAAATCTTAAAAGATAAACTAATTCAATTTAAATCTAAATAAGTCTAACAAATCAAAGGCAAATCTAGATACAATCTAAATATATTTCAACCATGATCAGATTGCTTGCTCTCCAAGTTACTTTAACTAAATTTGATTACTTGATCTCCAAGTAACTTGAGATGAGCTCTTGGATTACTTGATCTCCAAGACAGAACCAATTTACCGAAAATAAGCTCTTTTGCAATGTTGAAATTACCAAAATACCCTCTTGAGCACGTATCATTCTCCCCCTCTTCAAAAAGATTCGTCCTCGAATCTTGCCTTCGTAATCTTCAAAGTTATCTCCACCATTATTTTCCCTTCGTGAAGCCATCTAAGAACCTGCAAATGAAGAACCTCACTAACACTCTCCTCTCTTTTTTTTTTTCCTTTTTTTCCTCTCTCTTTTTTTTTTCTCTCTCTTTTTTTTTTCTTTTTCCTTTTTCTTTTTTTTCGCTTTTTTTTCCTTCTTTTTTTTTTTTGTTTTTTTTTCTTTTTTTGAACTGAATATACCTCAAATACAAAAAAAAAAAAAAATGTGGACAAAGTAGACACAACAACTAAGGAAACGAGACTCAAAACGCAAAGAAAAAAAACTAGGGAAATAAAATTAACAAAGTGGAAACGAAATAAAAAAACAAAGGATAGTAAACATAGGGTTTCTCCTACTAGACCTCTAAGAAACCTGTTCTTAGCAACCTAGGTCACCGGAAAAGGATTTTCCTACTAGACCTCTACGAAACCTGTCCATAGCAACCTAGATCAAAGGAAAGAATTTCCCTACTAGACCTTCAAAGAACCTGTCCTTGACAACCTAGATCAAAGAAAAAAAAAATTATGCCTATAATCCTCACCTTTTCTGATTTCTTCTCCTTTTTTTTTCTTTTTTTTTTTTTGGATCTAAACTAACAATAAAAAAAACAAATGCGAGATAGAGAAGAAACATAGAGATAGATAAAGACGCAACAGCAAGACAAAAGGATAGAATGCACAAATACAAAAAAAAAAAAAAAAAAACAAGAACGCAAACGGACAAGGAAAGAAGACAAAAGATAAACGTAAAAGACAAAGATAGATAAATAGGAATTTATCTAGACCTTGCTCTGATACCAAATGATGAAGGAACCCCATGGATATAAAGATCCCGAATGATACGTGCTCAAGAGGGTAATTTGGTCATTTCAACATTGCAAAAGAGTTTGTTTCTAGAAAGCTAGTTCTGCCTTGGAGATCAAGAAATCCAAGAGCTCATTTCAAGTTACTTGGAGATCAAGGAATCAAGCTAAATTAAAGTAACTTGGAGAGCAAGCGATATGATCAAGTTTGAAATATATTTAGATTGTATCTAGATTTGCTTTTGATTTGTTTTGACTTATTTAGATTTAAATCAAACCAAATGATGATAGGAACCCCATGGATATAAAGATCCAGAAACCCCAGGCACACACTTTGATAGAAAATAAGATATAGAATAAAGACCCTCCCTACTAAACCCCCAAGAAACCTGTCCTTGGAAACGTAGATAACAGGGAAATCCCTACTAAACCCCCAAGAAACCTGTCCTTGGAAACGCGTGAATGTCGGGAAAAGATAGAAAATTCTGCATCACACAGAACAAAGTGAGGAAAACCTCACAACTATATTGGTAATCAAACCATGATCAAAACTATATGATAATATTCTCCGTCTATAGGCCAAGTTGCCTATTTATACATAAATCCTAAAAATAGAAATTATCTAATCCTATCTAAAAAAATCTGATTCGAAACTAAAATTTAAAATTAAAGATATGATTCTACTCTAAAAGTCTTATTCCTAACTAATTTAAATCAGATTTGATCTTTATAGATTAGATCAGATTTGATTTAAATCTTAAAAGATAAACTAATTCAATTTAAATCTAAATAAGTCTAACAAATCAAAGGCAAATCTAGATACAATCTAAATATATTTCAACCATGATCAGATTGCTTGCTCTCCAAGTTACTTTAACTAAATTTGATTACTTGATCTCCAGGTAACTTGAGATGAGCTCTTGGATTACTTGATCTCCAAGACAGAACCAATTTACCGAAAATAAGCTCTTTTGCAATGTTGAAATTACCAAAATACCCTCTTGAGCACGTATCAGTATTAGACAAGAGTGCTTTATGTAAGAGTTTGACCATGTTTTGCTCCCCCATCATCCAATTTGTCTCCTTAAACCTTAATTAACACAAAATAATACAAAAATATCTTCCCCACACCCACTTGAAACTCACGGCCACTTCACACACACACATACACACACATTCACTTCATTTTCAACTTCTCATTCCCTCTCTAAAGTTCTCAAACTCTCCAACCTCTTTCTACATTTCCTCTTCTTCTTCTTCATCTTCTTCATCTCTTCTTCTTCCTTTCACCACCTCCACCACCAAGACCACTCACTTAGCCCTTCAAAGACCTCATCTTTGAGTCTTTGGAGACAAGATAAAAACACTACAACCTCCATTTTCACAAAATCTCAAGAGCTTCTCCTTCCTCCTTGCAAAACTGCCACCATCATCATCAAGAGGAGCCATCATCTTCTTCTTCCTTTTCTCTTGTTTTTGTGCCATCTTCAAGAAAGGTAGTGATCTTCATCTTTTTCATTTTGTTTGCTCAAGAAAGCTTGGAGCTTGGTTCTTTCATGACCAAGATCTCTAAGTAAAAACTTGAAAAGATCCTTCATGCTCTTCAAGAGCAAAAGTTTCCATTTTTGACAAAATATGTTCTTGTTGTTGTTCATGTGTTCTTAAGTTTCTACTTTTAGAAAATAAGTTTCTACTTTTAGAAAATAAGTTTCTACTTTCAGAAAAATATGTTCTTGTTATTCTTCAAGTGTTCTTAAGTTTCTACTTTTGGCAAAATATGTTCTTGAATGTTCTTGATGGTATCTTGCTTAAAGTTGTTCCTTTTTTTTATGATGAGTTGATGATTAGAAAAGCTTCATCTTATTATGTTTTCATGATTTGATAAGACTATGAATATTCTAAAAGCTTTAAACTTTAAAAAGTTTGTTTCTTGATGCACAAAAAGTGGCCCAAGTTTTAGTGCCATCATAAAGTCTTCTTTTGTTTTATTTTGAAGATAAAGATACATGTAAAAGTCTAAGTTTTTTAGAATAACAAGCCTTTTTGAGTTATAAAATGATATTTTGTTACTTTATGTCTTAGAAATCAAACCTCAAAGAAAAGACCTTCATAAAGCTTCAAACTTTAATCAAGAATGAGACCTTTAAGTCATAAAAGTGTTGTTTTGTAACATTTAATTCATAAAGTTTAGATCTTGAACCAAAATAATGCCAAAAGGTGTTAACTTTTATAAAGAACAAGACTTTTTAGTTAAAAAGCTAGTAACTTATATTATTATTACATAAGGATAAAATCTTTAAGATAAAAGCTTAATATTAAAGGCACTTACTTTTATAAAGAGTAAAACTTTATGGCTACTTTATAAAGAATGATAACTTTAATGATGTTTAAGATAAAACCTCGATATGTTATTAATGAAAGCTTAAAACTTCGTAAGTTGAATAAGTTAAAAATCACCCTTGGTGATTAATGAACATTGGTGTTGTTGGGTTCATGATGTGGTTATGCATTGTCATGACCCAAGGATTAAAGGGATCTCGAACTCCTTGGGAACAGAAGTATGATTAGGGCCTCTGAGCATACCATGAACCTAAGAATCACTAAATGCACTATCTCAAGGAAAGGAAACAATCACTTAACTTAATTAATTTGAACAAGTGTTCCATAAGACATGTACTTAAGTAAAGAATACTTTCATATGAGGACTAAGTAACTAAAAGACTACAAACACATATCCTAACTATGTGATTCTCTCATGGGTAACCACGAGAAATCATATAATTATTCATAAGATTCTTCATAAAGAAAAACAACTATAAACCCCTTTGGGGTATGAATGTGTGATGCCATCCGGCATGATGAATGGTGAGTTTGACTGAGCTTTGTCTCATGATTGAATGATGAGTGTGATGATATGATATAGATATGATGAACCGTTGGTTGAAAGTTTATGATTGGCATTTTGGGGAAGCTCCGGTCTAACCGTTATGCTGCTGAATTTCCATAAAAAATGTGGACTTAGTCATATCCTTGCATGTGTCTAGCCAAAAAAAGAATTATGCATGTAAAGTATAATGATAAGCCAAGAATTAATGGGACATGACCCTTCAATCACTTCGGTAAGGGAAGTGAGAGATGGCGATCCACAAAGACTCAAGGAACCTCTATGTGGGAGGCAAGGGTGACATGGAGGACCCTCCAATTTAGAGGTAACCAATATCGGCTTAATTTGATTTGGTTAGTACTATGTGATGACGGTCACGGAATGAGCTCATGTCCAAAAGTAGTCTATTTCAAAGGAAAGTAAAGAATGTTAAGCACGTGCTAAAAATGAAAGTTAACGTAGGGCAATGGTCAAGTTGATGAGTTGCATAGTCATGCATGCTATTATATTCCTTACGTGCACTATGAATGTTTATTATGTATATTAGCCTGTATGCCTATGTATGACACTATGGATATGATGATGAGGTTTAAAAGCAACTTGCTTCGGAGTTTAAGTTTTCAAAACCATTAAAATTGAACTTATATCTGTCCACTGCTTTTATAATTAAATCCGAAGTGGCTGGGACGATGACAATGACATTGTGTTTGTCTAGTCACGATCCTACTGAGAAATTTAGTATTTCTCACCCCTACGTTTCCGTGTCATCTTCAGAGGATGCCGGCGTCGGGCACGGTGGTGATTTTCATTGAGTTTCCGGTGATGTATTGGCACTTCGACCTGGTGCTGAATGCATTTGTGCTGACTGCCCAGGCAGTAATGCAAGTCTACATGTTCCATAGCCACCAGTTCCGTGCACCCGTGATGAGTCCATTTTTCTGCCCTTATGAGCCGTTCGAGGACATCACTATGGATGACGTTCGCCTGCCTTTCCATCCTCCGAGGTACCCCACTGATGGAGATTCCGATTCGAATACTCGTCTAATGCCGACAATTTTGTTGGATTCCGATCCTTCGGAACCATCTTATCCGAGCTATCATGTGGAGACGGACCCGTTTGAGCCTTCCTACTTGTCTGTGATCTGTCTGTCGTCCGACTCGTCTTCTTCTTCTGCAGCCCCTTGTCACACACCACCCCCAGTTCGCGGTCACGGGTTCATTCGTACTCATGTCGTGCCTTGTGGGCATAGTCGTGCTCGAGGAGGAGGACGTGGTGATATTCCTCCCGGTGGATTCAGGAATGGCTACCTCCCGCCAGATGAGTGAGAAGTTGATTACATGCAGAGCCGAGCATGAGGATAGCCCCTTTTGGTTGTAGCTAGGGTAATCATTTTTCTTGTGGCATGTATGGGTGGATGGGATTTCTTATATATTTCCTTTTATCATGTATTTCGTTAGGTTATTTTGTAAGGATGACAGTAGATATCAGACCCATTGTTATCATTGTGTATGACTACTACTATAATAACTATGTGATGGCTATGGAATGAATGTTATCTTTATCTAAGATTGTGGTTGTTCTTATGGATTCTATGTATGTTAAATATGATGTATGAAAGAGATAGTGACATTTGTTTTACACGTTCACGATGCGCTCATGGCTCTTGGTTTTCAAAATAGTTTACTTGTTATTATTCAAAAAAAAATTACCCCTATTTTCGTTAAAAAGTAATTTCTAAAAGGTAATGTTAGTTCCGCGAGCAAAGGTAACAACTAGTAATTCCACAATATGACTTAAACATAGAATGGAACTATTAGGGTGTTACGATCATCACCAAGAGGAGCCATCATCTTTTTCTTCTCCTTCCTTGTTGTAGCGCCATTTTGATAAGGAGGTAGTGATCTTCATCTTTTTCATTTTGTTTGCTCAAGAAAGGTTGGAGCTTGGTTCTTTCATAACCAAGACCTCTAAGTGAAAACTTGAGAAAATCCTTCATGCTCTTCAAGAGCAAAAGTTTCCATTTTTGTCAAAATATGTTCTTATTGTTCTTCAAGTGCTCTTGATGTTTCTACTTTTGGAAAAACATGTTCATGTTCTTATTCTTGAATGTTCTTGATGTTCTTTGTGGTATCTTGCCTAAAGTTGTTCTTTTTCTTATGATGATTTTATGATTAGAAAAGTTCCATCTTTACATGCTTTTCATGATTTGATAAGTCTATGAATATCCTAAAAAGCTTTAAACTTTAAAATGTTTGCTTCTTCATACACAAAAAAGTGGCACAAGTTTTAGTGCCATCATAAAGTCTTCTTTTGTTTTGTTTTGAAGACAAGAATACATGTAAAAGTCTAAGCCTTTTAGGATAATAAGCCTTTGAGTTAGAAAAATGATATCTTGTACTTTATCTCTTAAAAATCAAACCTTAAAGAAAAGACCTTTTATAAAGTTTTAAACTCTAATCAAGAATGAGACCTTTTAGTCATAAAAGTGTTGTTTTGTAACATTTGATTCATAAAGTTTAGATCTTGAACCAAAACAATGCTAAAAGGTGTTAACTTTTATGAAGATCAAGACTTTTTAACCTTAAAGTTAATGTTTCATATCACTTTGATAAAGTAGAAACCTTTTTAATATAGAGACAACTTTAAGTCATAAAGTTGAGACCTTGATGGTCTTAGAATAATTAAACGAGTCAACTTTCATAAAGAACAAGACTTTTTAGTTGAAAAGCTAGTAACTTGTATCATTATTATATAAAGGTCTAACTTTTAAGACAAGATTAAGTTTAAAGGCACTTACTTTCATAAAGAATAAAACTTTATGACTACTTTATAAAGAACGATAATTTTAGTAATGTTTAAGGTAAAACCTTGATATGTTAATAATGAAAGCTTCAACTTTGTAAGTTGAATAAGTTAAAAATCACCCTTGGTGATTAGTGAACATGGTGTTGTTAGATTCATGAGTATGGTTATGCATTGTCATAACCCAAGGATTAGAGGTATCTCGAACTCCTTGGGAATAGAAGTATGATTAGGGCCTCTGAGCATACCATGAACCTAGGAATCACTAAATACACGGTCTCAAGGAAAGGAAACAACCACCTAACTTAACTAATTTGAACAAGTATTCCATAAGATATGTACTTAAGTAAAGAATAAGATTGCATGAGAACTAAGTAACTAAAAGACTATATGTACATATATCTTAACTATGTGATTCTCTCATGGGTAACCACGGAAAATCATATGATGATTCATAAGATTCTTCACAAAGAATAATGCAATTATGAACCCCTCTAAGATATGAATGTATGATGCCATTCGGCATGATGAATGACAAGTTTGATGGAGCTTTGCCTCATGATTGAATGATATGATTATGATAGACTATTGGTTGAAAGTTGTGATTGATATTTTGGGGAAGCTCCGGTCTAGCTGTTATGCTGCCAGATTTTCGTCAAAACTAGGGACTTAGTCATATCATTGCATGTGTTATAACACCCCAATAAACCTATACTACACTTAAGTCATATTACGGCGTTTTATTAGTTGTTACTTATGCTCGTGGAAAACTAAACTTCATTTGAAATTAAGTTACGCGGAAAATATGGTAAGATCTTTTTTTGAAATACGTTGTCGCTTTGCAGCGTTTTGGAAAGTAAAGCCTTGAGCAAGAAGACAGATAGAGAAAGAGCGTGACGTACAAGAGTCCAATTCACAAGTGGAATAAAAACCATACGAGATACATAATACATAAAATTTCTTAATACTCATACCACATAAATATAATTCATAATATCCATCATTACATAAAGGTACTCATAATTAAGTCATCGCTACATATAGAATGCAATCTAGCACAGCAAGCCTTTAAGCAGCAGAGATACATAAGGAAGCAGAAATCTTAAAAGTCTATGCACCTTAGTTCCACACCAAATCCTAAGATCAGTCTTCACAATGCACCCTCCAATCTACTGATGTCGTGGCCTAGAGATGCGACTCCTCCTAGCTCCTTGCCCTCAGGGGACCTGAGGTGTGCATATGATGAGGGGATGCCTACGAATTACTTCAATTCAACGAATATGGTGACTTGGGCCGGCCTGATTTGTGTAACATCCCCGATTTCCGAGTTCCGACTTCCCCATCAAGTTCCCATAATTTCCGACTTCATCTTCAAATTTCACATAATATGGGATTATTTCCGACTTCCAAGTTTGTCTTCAAATTCAGCATAATTTTCACGACTTCCGACCTTAACCATACCAGTATTCCTCATTTACCGACTTCTGACTTAACCTTCAAGTCCAAATAACGACTCCCGATATCCGACTTTATGTCTAAAGGGGGAACATACCTGATTTTCGATCTAATAAGTTTTAAGCAAGATGTACTCGAGTTCTGACCTAAGACCTCATGCTTCAAAAGAGTGTACACAGTTTCTGACATCTAACTTGATAGTTTAACACAATTATGCAATTACCGACCTCCGAGTTGAATGTAACGAGTTCTCGCCTTAGAGTTGAACTCAATTAGAATGGACACGAGTTCATATCTTTGAGTTGATTTCCAAGTCATACACGAGTTTCGAGCTCCGAGCTTATTTCCAGGAGCCTTCCATTTCTGCTAGCGTTCCCGAGTTTGAATGGGGAGTTCTGAGATTAGGTGATTGTAAGCTGTATGACTTCCGATATCCAAAGTTACTCTCAAGTGTCAAATAAGGTTTGATGAGTTCTGACATCTGGCTTCAACTCCAAACTCAAATAAAAGGGATGCGGGTTCCGACTTTACACATAATAGAGTACGAGTTCCGATGTCATTTTCAGAATACAGTGGAATCGAGTTCTACTTTTAGGTGACGTGGAGAGCAATTTTGTCACAAAAAAAGGGATACATGGCTGAAGCTTACCCGCAAAAATGGGGAAGGTTGGCTAAAATTCAGCCTTATGTTTTTAGGCCAATCAAAACCCTCCAAGTTAACTACCACCTCAAGCTTAAATAACTCATCCTTTCTCTCCTTCAGCCCCATTTCTACGTTGCCTTCTCCCTTGTTCAGCTCTCTTTTTCTCTTCTTCACTCACCCAACTCCATCACTCCTTCAAGCTTAACAATTCAAGCTTCAACACTTAGCTCAAATCACACTCCAAAGAAGTAGGATTCCATTTCTGTTCTTGAATTCTTTGCACTAGGGTTACATGAAATTTTACCCTTCTTCATGTATTTAATGATATATTGGATGTATATGATGGATTATGATTGGATTAATATGAAATCTTGAGTTGGAAATTAAAGTTAGAAGGAGAAAAACTAGAAGGAATGGAGGATTAGGATACTGTCTAGTTGAAAAATCCACGGCAGTCTGGATGGCATAGTGTACAACTCCGTCTACAGCCAGTTAAATCAGATGAAAATTTTTATATGAAAGTAGACATTTAGAGCTTTCCATACATATATCATATAAGGTTATTGGATTAGTATTGAGAGAGATATGAATTTTTGAAGTTTGACCTAGGAATCAGGACTTTCATCTGGGCAAGGTGACTTGAGGAGGGTATAACTCATCCTACACAACTCCAAATTGAGTGAGACCAACTTTGTTAGAAAGCTTACACATAGGAGAACATTCCAATATGAAATTCCAAGTTTGTTATGATCCCAATTGATCCCAGTGATTCAAGGAAGTTACCCTATGTCCAAACCAAGCCAAAATAGAGTAGTTCAGAAAAGTGGAATTTCAGGACTTGTAACTCGGGCTATACTAAAGCAAATGGAATGAAACTTATTTCAAATGAAAGGTTGTCCTGTTAGCTTCAATATGAGACCAATTTTGTATGATTTGAGGTTAGCTTCGATTTTTAGTGAATTTTTACTTCTAAGAGTGTAATTTAGACTAGTGATCGAACAAGCTGAGGCAAAATTTAAATATCTTGAGTTATATAGATCAAAATGAGATGGGACCAATGAGGTTAGAAAATAGACACATAGAGCTATGAAATATCCAAAATTCAGGTTTAAATGAGTTGAATAGAAGTAAAGATGGATTAGATGAAATTCGGGCAGAACTGAGTAGGACTGGCAAAAATGACCAAATTGGTGGTTTCACAAGTATTAGTGAACATATAAGGTTTGAGTTGATGGTTGCAAGTTTTACCTTAATAGATATGTTAGATCGATTATACTACTATGACTGATTTGTCCGTGAGAACTGGCACTATTCATGGGGAAACGGATTTGATCCGTTATGCTGCCAGATTTACGGCAGAAGTTTATGAATGTTTATATGCAATGATGAATTTAAGTATGATATGAGTTATGTCATATATGAAAATAAATCATGAAGCATGTGTATGAGTACATTCCGCATGTCTATGCTTGATTATGCATGAGAATGAAAGAATGTGAATATATATTGAATGTGGGTCCCTTCACTTGGAGGCAGTTATTTGAGATCCCTCCTTGTGAAGGCAGATAAATGATAAAGATGTGGGTCCCTTCACTTGGAGGCAGTTATTTGAGATCCCTCCCTGTGAAGGCAGATAAATGATAAAGATGTGGGTCCCTTCACTTGGAGGCAGTTGCATAATGAATCCCTCCTTGTGAAGGCAGTTAAATGATAAAGATATGGGTCCCTTCACCTAGAGGCAGTTGCACATTGAATCCCTCCTTGTGAAGGCAGCTAAAACTTGGGTCCCTCTATGTTGGAGGCACGTGGTCAGATGAGATCCTTCTATATTGAAGGCATGTGGTTAGATGAGATCTCTCAGTTTTGAGGCACGTGACTAGAAGAGATCCCTTTAATTAGAGGCACGTGGCCAGAATGAGATCCCTCCAACCTAGAGGCAGTGGGTCCCCTTGTGGGTGAGTCGGTGTGACGACGATCACGGGTGGAGCTGACAAGCTCACTCCAAGGCTAGGCTACCCAAGGGCAGTAAAGGCTAAAGACTAAAGACTAAAGATTAAAAGATATGCAAGTACCCCACTCACATAAAGCATGGCATCGACCCAGCTAGTGTGAGTATAGGGGATAGAACTTACATGAGGCATGATATGACCCAACTAGTGTAAGTACCGAATGAAGATCCCATATTCTTAAGGAATGTGACATGACGATCACGCTCTGATGGGGTATGACATGGCGATCATACTCTGGAATGTGACATGTAAAGATTTTATGATGAAAAGGAAGATAAAGAAAGAAAAGTAAATTTTATGTACATGCATAAATTCAAGTACAAGTAAAGTTATGTGCAGAAGTTATGTCTCCAGCGTATTGATGCTATTGTATTTTATTATGTTTCAGTTATTATTCCTAATATGATTTCATGAATTGATGTTGTATGGGCTTTCTCGAATGCCAAGTGTATGAGTAAAATAAACTTTGCTTCGGATAATATATTTTCGAACTGTAAAATTAAACAGTTTATATAGCATGTTCACCTTTTCATAATAAATCGAAGCAAACTGGAGATGACAACGATGACATTATGATAATTAGAGAATTCTACTGAGAATTTATAATTCTCACTCCTATTTCTATGTTGTCTCCAGATAGTTTCAGAAATTTCCGAAGATGGCTGAAGTTGCTGTCAGATAAGGTCCGTTCAGGTAACAGTAACAACTCCAGGGTGTGGTACTATGACTTAAGCATAGTACTGTACTTGGGAAGGTGTTACAATTTGGGTCACAGCTGGCTGCTGAGAACCGCTCCTCGGAAGGATCCTCCTCCGAAGTCTTAGGATGATACTTAGGGTATGGCGGCGAGGCGGCTGCGACCCTAGGGGTAGCTGTGGAGCTCAGCTCAATCATAGGAATCTTCGGCTGTGGCAAGGGCTTGGTGGCAAGTAGCTCCAGAGACATCGGCTCCATCTCAATATCCGGCAATGGCTCATTCAGAAAATCCCAAGGACCTAACGGCTGTCCAGGGTAGGTGGTAGGAATGTCAGCTAGGGCAGGCGGGACATCAGGCCCCACATCCTCATGTATATGGTCGGGTAAAATTAGGTGCGCACCACCGTAGTGGTCATCACCACGATGGCTTGAGCATCGTCGTCGAAAGCCCACTCATGATGGGGCGACTCCATGCTCCACTCTACAAGGTACGCTATCGAGATCTGGTGACGATACGGAAGAATAGCTAGGGTGAGAAATAGGATTTCTCAGTAGGACTTGAATCTAACACGAAAGTGTCATCATCATTGTCCTAGCCACTTTGATTTTATTAATGAAAATAGTGAGCATTTATAAGGTCCAATGCTTAGCTTTTCTAAAATATGAATATCTGAAGCGGATTCAATTTTAACATACCCTTTAATCATTTATATCATAACATATATGGGCACAAGTATAATTTTATAAAACATGCATGGCTACGCTATAAGCTTTTCTTAACTTCTTCCCTTCAAGGGTTTGGACCGAAGTCCCTTTTCTTTTCTTAACTTGACTTTATCTTAAATCTTATCTTTTCATCAACTAAACATAAGTGGTAATGAGCTCATACCATGATCGTTGCCACTATAACTTTTTGATACTTACACTAGCTGGGTCATGCCATGTCTCATGTAAGCCCTATCCCCTATACTTACATATACCTCATGTGAGTCGTGGGTGAGAGGAGCTTACTTTGGTTCACCTTCCCTTTTGAAGGATTACACCCTTAGTTCAATCTCTTCTTATTAAAGCTTATGATGCAAAATTATTCTAACTCTTTTCCACATTTAGGCGTTACATATCGCCGTCCCCAAATGTGATTCCTTTATCGCATATCATTAAGCATCATATTCAACATATCATATTCATATCGTCATCATATCATTATCATAATCATCATCATCATATCATTGTCATCATATTGACACATAGAGGTATATATATCACACAAAATCTTATGAGCTTAGCTTAGTAAATTTGGTGCAAACTTTTAATTGAGGTTGCCTCTTGTATAAAATCCTTTTATTAGGCATAGGGCCAATTTTGTCTATTATCCTTTTTGAAACTTATTAAGTTGGATTATGAAGGTTTTCCAATATCTTATTGTAAGAGTCTTAGTGTCTTTAAGCTTATTTCTCATTAATATTTAAAACTTAACCCTAACTAGTTTTACTTTTACAGTAGGGCAGTAATTTCAAAATTTCACCATAATTTCATCTTTTACAATTTTAACTTGAATTTTGGTATGATTATAGTTCTCTGAGTCTGTTTTTAAAGAAAGTAAACCCCACTCAAAAATTCATTTTTTAATTTGAGATATACACATTTTATTCTGACTGTTCAGCTTTTAAGTTTATTCTTGGTATAGTGACTTTTAAACTTTACTATGAGCTCCTCATAAGGAATCTACAAAAACTGTTTTATGGAGATGTTCCTATATGTCTTAGCTTTCTAACAAACTTAGTTCCACTCAAAAATTTTCTGTATAACTTGAGTTATGCATATTTTATTACATATAGCCTGAATAGAAACATATCTAGGGATAGCACACTTTAAAAATTCATATCTCTCTCGTTTTAAAGCTAGATTTCATGTATTTTATATTTATAAAAATATCTATGAGTCTATTTTCATTTAAAATTAGTTTTGTTCCATTTGGAGTTATATTGAAAGAGTTATTAGTCACCCCATATAGACTGTCAGAATTTTCTAGCTTCCACAGTTTTGGTTTCAATGAGTTTTCTTGTAAAAACATTAAGTCTTCTCCTCAAGTGACCACTTTTCTCTTCCAAACCACTTTTATACTTTGAGATCTTGGTGAAAAATCAATATTGAGTTCTAAAATGTTTGGTTCAAAATAAGAATAAATGCACAACAAATCATTTTCTAAGAAAAGAGTAAAGATCATAAACAACTTCTTATAATGAAAGCATGGCCATGAGGCCTTTAGAGCAAGTCATAAAATCACCTAGCTATGGAGAGCTTAGGAGTTCTAGAGCTTGAAAAATATAGAAGAAAGAGGGGTTAGAGTTACTATCAAATGGGTTTCTTGAAAGCTTGAAGAGAAAGAAAGGTGTTGGAGATGGCCTCCTTCTCCTTGAGTTTGATAATGGGGCTAAGTGAGTGTTTGTTTTGCTTTCTCAAGAACTAAAGAGGGTAGTCCTTGAAGGGTTTGTGAGAATGGTGGTGGAAATGAGATGAGTTAGAGTAGGGAAAATAAGAAGAACAAGAAGAAGATTAGGAAGAACAAAGGGAGGTTTAAAGAGAGGTTTAAAGAGAGGTGAGAGCTTTGTCACTTAGTAAGAGAGTGAAATTGCAAAAATGAGAGTGTGAGAGGAGAGAGAGAGTGGTGTCCCACTCTAAGCAATGGGGTGGTTGGATTTTGCTCCTTTTTCAAGCAAGGAGGCTAGGAACCACAGGGTAAAAGAGAGAGTTGTGTTTCTTTTGAGTTTTGGTGCTTGGGTAGAGACCATTTTGTGTTTCCTCAAGTGCATTCTTGGAATTGGCTTGGGTGGATATGATCACTCCAAGTGTCACAATCTTGATGGAGGAGAGTACATCTCTTGGCTTGACTTAAGGAATACTACTAACATAGACTCTTGATCTAATGGTGCATGATGAGAAGGCAAATGTACGGTTGGATTTTGCTCTTTTCCATGGCCAAAATTTGGTGCATCAATTAGGAGAAATTTTTAAATCTTCAAAGCTATTAGAATTACCTAAGTTGTTAATTCAATTCGATTAGTTAAATTGCTCTTATGAATTATGTAATTAGGGTGTAAGAATTAATCTATCTCAAATGGGTAGGGTAGAACAATTGTCTTGTACTTAATTAATAAAATTGGATTCACTTAATTATATTTCTAAGTTATGAATTAATGAGGTTCGAATAATTAGGTTTTAATTAAAACATTTAGTGTGTTATGATTCAATTGCTGACTTGACTCAATTTACTAAGCTCTTGCTCATCGAGATTAGCCGATTAGTCCTCAGTTAATCGTTAACCTCCCTAATTAGCCAGGATCACTAAGCTAATTAGCTTAGACAAAATTGGGGATGTTATATGTGTCTAGTCAAAGAAGTATTATGCATGTAAAGTGTAATGATAAGAAACAAAAGAATGGGACATGACCCTTCGATCACTTCCGGGAAGTGAGAGACGGCGATCCACAAGGAACCTCGATGAGGGAGGCAAGGGTGACATGGAGGACCCTCCATCTTAGGGGTAACCAATATCGACTTAGTCTGATTTGGTTTAGTACTGCGTGACGACGGTCACGAAATGAGCTCATGTCCAAAAGCAGTCTATGTCAAAGGAAAAGTAAAAGAATGTTAAGCATGTGCTAAAAACAAAAGTCAAAGTAGGACCATAGTCAAGTTGATGAATTGCATAGTCATGCATGTTATCACATTCCTTATGGCATTGTGAATGTTTATTATGTATATTAGCATGTGTGCCTATGCATGACGTTATGGATATGATGATTAATTTAAAAGCAACTTGCTTCGGGATTTACGTTTTCTGAAACTATTAAAATTGAACTGATATTTGTCCACTATTTTTATATTAAACCTGAAGTGGCTGGGATGATGATGATGACATTATGTTTGTCTAGTCACGATCCTACTGAGAAATTTAGTATTTCTCACTCTTACATATTCGTGTCATCTTCAGAGGATGCTAGTGTCGGGCACGATGGTGATTTTCATTGAGTTCCCAATGATGCATTGGCACTTTAACCCGGTGCTAAATGCATACATGATGATTGCTCAGGCAGCGATGCAGGTCTACATGTTCCATAGCCACCAATTCCGTGCACCCATGATGAGTCCATTTTTTCACCCACATGAGCCAATCAAGGAAATCACTATGCATGACGTTCGTTCACCTTTCCATCCTCCGAGGTACCCCACTGATGGAGATTCCGACTCGGACACCCACCTGACACTGATAGTTTCGTTGGATTTCGATCTTTCGGAACCGTCCTATCCGAGCTACCATGTGGAGATGGACCCACCTGAGCCTTCCTTCCTGTCCATGATTCGTCTGTCGTCCGATTTGTCTTCTTATTCAACAGCCCCTCATCACACTCCACCCCTGATTTGCAATCGCGGGTTCATTTGTACTCGTGCCATGCCTTGTAGGCATGGCCGTGCTCGAGCAGGAGAACGTGGTGATGTTTCTCCTGGTGGATTTGGGAACGGCTACCTCCCACTAGATGAGCGAGGTGTTTATTTTCATGCAAAGCTGAGCACGAGGATAGCCCCTTTTTGGTTGTAGCAAGGATTATCATTTTCATTCGGCATGTATGGGCAGATTGGGAATACTTATGTAGTTCCTTTTATCATATATTTTGTTAGGGTATTTTGTAGGGCTGACGGTAGGTATCAAACCCATTATTATCTTGTGTACGACTGCTGCTATTACTACTATTATATTAACTATGGGATGGCTATGGAATGAATGTTATCTTTTTCTAAGATTGTGGTTATTCTCATTGCTTCTATTTATGTTAAATGCGATGTATGAATGAGATAGCGACGTTTGTATTATACATTCATGATGCGCTCATGGCTCTCGATTTCAAAAACGGTTTACTCATTATTATTCAAAAAAAATTACCCCTATTTTTGTTAAAAAATAATTTCTAAAAGATAATGTTAGTTCCGCGAGCAAAAGTAACAACTAGTAATTCCATAATATGACTTAAGCATAGAATGGAACTATTAGGGTGTTACAGTGAACACTTCAACAACTATTTTTCCTCTTCTTTGTCAATTCTACTTGTGGAAGAAGAAAAATGCATTTTTTTCTTTCCAATCATAGACTAGTGGATCAAAGAGGCACAAGGCTCAAGATCTGCAAGTTTCAACAGTCATATCCTAAAGTCTATATAAACCTAGATATCAAAGAAGAAAGATGATGACACTATTTCAACGGTCATATCCTGAATACTATCTTCACCTCATATATAAATCTATGTGCATAAGATAATCTTGCTTGAATAAATTGTGTGAGTAAAACAACTTTTATTACTAACCAAACCACTTCCTCAATCTAAGTCTTGGGCTTGAGAAAGTTGTTTTATCAAACTTTCAAGTATAGAAATTTTTATCTAAAGCATGATTCAACCCCCTTCTCCTGCTACCATTTCCAACAAATGAGTCCGAAAAGCTGTCTTAGGCATATCTACATCTTGAGCTCAAATCTAATGATATCCTGATCATAAATCGATCTTGGAGAACATAGTTGCCATTTGTAGCTCGTCCAGGAGGTTGTCTATCCTCAGTAAATGATACTTATTCTTGATCATGACCTTATTTAGTTGTTGATAATCCATACACAACCACATACCTTTGTCCTTCTTCTTGACCAATAGAATAGGGGCACCCCACGGTAAAGCACTGGGCCTGATGAATCACTTCTTCAAAAGCTTGTTGATCTGCTTCTTTAGCTCTGTTAACTCCAAAGGTGACATCTTGTATGGAGATATGGATATCGGTCTCGTTCTTGGTACCAAGTCAATAGAAAACTCAATTTCCCTTTTTGGGGGAAATTCGAGGATATCCTCTAGGAAAACATTTAGGTATGCTTTAACAACCGAGATTTCATTTAACTCCTAATCAAATTCCACCATATTTGTTGACAAGAGAATGTATCCCTAATTTTCTCTCCTACAATAGTCTATCAATAAAGAGCTCAAGTAAAGACACACAAGAGTTATAGATTCAAAGGATAGAATAGGGGGAAGTACAATAGTTTTATCAAAACAATTCAACATGATATGGTTGGTGGAAAGCCAGTCCATGCCCAGAATTATATCAATACCAGATAACGGAAGACAGATTAAATTAGCTACAAAGGTTTACCCTCAATCTGACAAGGAAGGTTCATGCAAACCTGACTAGTTCTAATAGGTTTATTTGTAGGATTAGAGACTAACAAATCATAAGGTGTAACATCCCAGATTTCTGAGTTCCGAATTCATCTTCAAGTTTGATCAATTCCCATTTCCGACCTCATCTCAGCGAAATGGTCATATTTCCAACTTCCGACCTTACGCTTCAAATACATTGGCTACGAGTTCCGACTTCATGGTGGATTGTTCAACTAGAATAAGATACGATTCCTGGCCTACAAGTTAATGGTCGTGAGATCAGATCTCTGAGTTGGCCTCCAAGTTTGACCAAAATTTATATGGTTCCAACCTCATACTTTATTTCCAAGCTTCAAATAAAACGAATATGATTTCTGATCTTCGAATTTATGTCCAGGTCTCAAATAAGGTGAGCAAGAGGTCCTACATCCGACTTCACCTCCAAATTTCAGATAAAATGGGATTAATTCTGACTTCCGAGTTCATCTTCGAATTTCAGCATAATTTATCGACTTTCAACTTAGCATTCAAGTCCAAACAACATTAACGTGACTTTCGATATCCGAGCTTATTCCCAGGAGCCTTCTATTTTTAATGTAACACCCTCCTAAGTACAGTACTATGCTTAAGTCATAGTATCACTCCCTGGAGTTGTTACTGTTACCTGAGCGGACCTTATCTGACAGTAACTTCAGCCGTCCTCGGAAACTTCTGAAACTATTTGGAGACAACACGGAAATAAGAGTGAGAATTATAAATTCTCAGTAGGATTCTCTAATTATCATACATAATATCATAGTTGTCATCTCTAATTTGCTTCGGTTTATTATGAAAAAGGTGAACATGCTATACAAACTGTTTAATTTTACAATTCGAAAATATACTATTTGAAGCAAAGTTCAGTTTTACTCATAGACTTGTCATTTGGTAGAGCCCATGCAAAATTAATTCATGAATGATACCATGGATAATAACTGCACATAACTTTACTTGAACTTGAATTTATGCATGTACATATAATTTACTTTTCTTTCTTCATATTTCTTTTCATCATAAAATCTTTACATGCCACATTCCAGAGTATGATCGCCATGTCATACCTTATCAAAGTGTGATCGCCATGTCATGTTCCTTAGGAATATGGGATCTTCATTCGATGCTTACACTAGCTGGGTCATGCCATGCCTCATGTAAGTGGGGTGCTTGCATATACTTTAATATTTAGTCTTTAGTCTTTAGCCTTTACTGCCCTTGGGTAACCTGGCCTTGGAGTGCGCTCGTCAGCTCCACCTGTGACCGTCGTCACACCAACTTACCCACAAGGGGACCTACTGCCTCTAGGTTGGAGGGATCTCATTTTGGCCACGTGCCTCTAATTGAAGGGATCTCTTCTGGTCACATGCCTCAAAACTGAGGGATCTCATTTGACCACGTGCCTTCAATATAGAGGGATCTCATCTGACCACGTGCCTCCAACATAGAGGGACCCAAGTTTTAGTTGCCTTCACAATGAGGGATTCAAATAACTGCCTCCAAATGAAGGGACCCATATTTTTATCTTATTTAGCTACCTTCACAAGGAGGGATATCAAATAACTGCCTCCAAGTGAAGGGACCCACATTCAATATATTCACATTCTTTCATTCTCATGCATACTCAAGCATAGTCATGCTGAATGTACTCGTACATATGCTTCATTTATTTTCATATATCATTGCACACATGATCTTCATGTACATATTCATAACATATAAAGGCCCGTAGCCTCTTTACCATTCTATCAGCACTCATACATATGCTATATCATTTGCCCTCATATACCTCATATCATACTTCTGTCATTCTTGAATATAGAGTTTCCATATACATATTCATCATTGTATAGCTGTTCATATCATAAATTTCTTGTAATATAAACATTCATAGTTTCCTACACTTCTGCCATAAATTTGGCAGCATAACGAATCAGTTCCGTTCCCCCATGAATAGTGCCAGTTCTCACGGATAACTCAGTCATAATAGTATAATCAATCTAACATATCTATCAATGTAAAACGTGCAACCATCAACTCAAACCTTATATGTTCACTAACACTTGTGAAATCGTCAATTGGGTCATTTATGTTAATTCTACTCAATTCTGCCCGAATCTTGTATAATCCACCTTTACTTCTATTCAACTCATTTAAACCTGAATTTTGGATATGTCATAGCTCTATGTGTCTATTTTCTAACCTCTTTGGTCCATTCTTATTTTGATATGTATAACTCAAGATATTTAAATTTTACCTCAGCCTATTCGGTCACTAGTCCGAATTACACTCTTGGAAGTAAAAATTCACTAAAAATCGAAACTAAGCTCAAATCATACGAAATTGGTGCCATATTGAAGCTAACAACATTGCAACAAGTTTCATTCCATTTGCTTTAGTATAGTTCGAGTTACTTGTCCTGAAATTTCACCTTTCTAAAATACTTTGTTTTGGTTCGCTTTGGACATAGGGTAACTTCCTTAAACCATTGGGATCAATTGGGGTCATAAAAAGCTCAAAATTTCATATTGGGATGTTCCCCTATGTGTAAGCTTTCTAACAAAGTTGGTTTCACTCAATTTGGAGTTGTGTATTTTGAGTTACACCCTCATCAACTCACCCTGCCCAGATGAAAGTCCTCATTCCCAGGTTAATATTCAAAAATTCATATCTCTCTCAATACTAATCTAATAACCTCATATTATATATGTATGGAAAGCTCTGAATGTCTATTTTCATATAAAAATAGTTTCATCAGATTTAACCAGCTATAGGTGGTGCCGTACACTCCGCCACCCAGACTGCCGTGGACTCTTCACTAAGACAGCATCCTAATCCTCCATTCCTTCTAGTTTTTCTCCTTCTAGCTTTAATTCCAACTCAAGATTTCATATTAATCCTATCATAATCCATCATAATACATCCAATATATCATTAAATACATGAAGAAGAGTAAAATTTCATGTAATCATATTGCAAAGGATTCAAGAACAGAAATGGACTCCTACCTCTTTGGAGTGTGATTTGAGCTAAGTGTTGAAGCTTGAATTATTAAAACCTTGTTAAGCTTGAAGAAGTGATGGAGTTGGGTGAGTGGAGAAGAGAAAAAGAAAGCTGAACAAGGGAGAGGGCAACGTAGAAATGGGGCTGAAGGAGAGAAAGGATGTGTTATTTAAGCTTGAGGTGGTAGTTAACTTGGAGGGTTTTGATTGGCCTAAAAACACAAGGCTGAGTTTCAGCCAACCTTCCCCATTTTTATGGGTAAGGTTCTGCCATGTTCCTTCTTTTTGTGATAAAATTGCTCTCCACCTTACCTAAAAGTAGAACTCGCTTCCACTGTATTTTGAAAATGACATCGGAACTCATACTCTATTATGTGTAAAGTCGGAACCCGCATCCCTTTTATTTGAGCTTGGAGCTGAAGCTGGATGTCGGAACTCGTCCAACCTTATTCGACACTTGGGAGTAAATTTGGATATCGGAAGTCATACAGCTTACAATCACCTAATCTCGGAACTCCCTATTCAAACTCGGGAACGCTAACCGAAATGGAAGGCACCTAGGAATAAGCTCGGATATCGGAAATCACGTTAATGTTGTTTGGACTTGAATGCTATGTCGGAAGTCGGTAAATTATGCTGAAATTCAAAGATGAACTCGGAAGTCGGAATTAATCCCATTTTATCTGAAATTTGAAGGTGAAGTCAGATGTAGGACCTCGTACTCACCTTATTTGAGAGCTAGACATAAATTTGGAGATCGAAAATCATATTCATTTTATTTGAAGCTTTGGAATAAAGTATGAGGTTGGAACCCATATAAATTTCGGTCGAACTTGGAGACCAACTCAAGGATCCGATCTCGGAACTATTAATTCGTAGGTCGAGAATCGTATCTTATTCTAGTTGAACAATCCACCATGAAGTCGGAACTCGTATCCTATGTATTTGAAGCATAAGGTCGGAAGTTGGAAATATGACCATTTCGCTGAGATGAGGTCGGAAATGGGAATTGATCAAACTTGAAGATGAATTTGGAACTTGGAAATCGGGGATGTTACATAAGGCATCTCAAAAACTAGGCAAATGCAAAGTAGTCACACAATTAATAGAAATAAATGAGTGTATGGCACTCGAATCATACAATATAGTTAGAGACCTAACATCACTTTACATGTTTCTTGAATTAATTCTTTAGATTTAGCAGCTTCCTCCGTGTTCACAATAAAACTCTTCCTTGCACTGTGGCCTAGGAGCAGATTGTGGATTCTTTGTAGGGCACCCATAAATCTTATGTCCTATTAGCCACAACCAAAATAGACATTCTGCCTTGCTAAACATGGTCAGTCGCTGTGATTCTTCCAGCACTGTGTGTAGGTCTATTTGAAAAAAGGCTTCTGTGGCTGTTTCCCTTTATTACCGGTTGGCTTAAATTTCTTCCTCTGTTAGGAATCAGGCTTAAACTGTTGTCTTTGTGGTGCCAATCCTTTCTTGAAACCATTGTCGGCAGACTTGGCAGCTGCCAGCTTCCTGTTACATTCCTCTATAAGTCAACATTTGTTTACCAAGGTGGCAAAGTCCCTATTCTCCATTGGTCCCACAATTGCAAGAATGTCCTCTCTTAAGCTGCCTTCAAATTTGATGCACTTCCGGACCTCGTCTAGATTCCATTGATAGATAGTAGGCAACTTGCATAGCTCTTCAATTTTTGCTACATACTATGATACACTTCTACCTCCTTGATGGAGTTACAAAAATTCTAACTCCTTAGCATTTTAAACAAAAGCAGGGAAGTATTTCTAGTAAAATGCCTCTCTAAACACATCCCAAGTAATTTCCGTTTGGGAATTTTCCAACAGTCTCTTCACACTATTCTATCATAATTCAGCATCCGCTTCTAACATATAGGTAGCAAATGCCACCTTTCAATAATTAGTACAAGCCAAAACTGAGAGCACCTTTTCCATCACTTTGATCCATTTCTCAGCCTTGTCTGGGTCAAGGTCGCCCTTAAAGCTAGGCAGATTTGCTTTCCGGAACTCTGCAAACTTGAGATACTCTAAATCGATCTTAGGTCCATGATTAATTGGATTTTTATATACTTATTTTCCCTCATATTTAATTCATTAATCCTCTTTTGTGCTTAATTGGATTGATTTGGACCATTTTATGTTGATTGGATTTTGGTTGGGCTTGATTTATTTTTTTCCAACATTAGGCCAATTCTAACGTGCTTCTATTTCTAGGCCATAACTTGAGCTATAGACCTTACTTCATTGTGATTTTGGTTTGTAGAAAAGTTGAGAAATAGGCCTACAATTATGAAGAGGTCAGATGCCAATTCTGATGTTAAGGAGCTGCAATTAGGCCTAGAAGTGAGCTTAAGGGATGCAGTGGCAGATTTTGAGCAGGTCATAGTGTTTGGGCACGGCGTAGTGTTTGGGCCATATCTTAGTCCACAAAAGCCTAATTGAGCCCATTCCAGTGGCATTTGAAAGCTAACACCCAAGGATATAACTCACCTTCAGACACAAATCCAAATACATCTTCATGGCCAAAACCGTAGAAGAACATCACTGATTGATTTAGGGAACTTAGTTAAGTGTTTTTAACATAACTTTCTTTCTGAAGTTCAAAATTTTGCAAATGAGGTGTTCAAAATTTTATGTTTTCATTCTGTAATGGCTGAGTTGAATAGGAGGCCAGAATCTTCTAACAACTGAACAGATTTTGGGCAATAAAAAAGTTTATTCGATTTTCTTTTTTTTCCTCCATCTTGTCTTTCTACGCTTTCCTCTTTCAACTCTGACTTTTTGTTCTCCTCCATCCATGGAGGACTAAGTTTCTATTTGATTCAAGGATCAAGGAAGCACCAGCACTCTTGAGAATCGGTGTGCACAGATTCATGCTCATCAATTTCGTTTCTCCACTCTTCTCTATTCTTAATTTTGTTTTTTGAATTGAAGGTATTCATTTTGAAATCTGAAATTGAGAATTTGATTGTTTCAACATTATTTGATTGAATTTAAGTGTGTAGTTTAGAGCTCAAATGAAGGTATTCAATTTTCTGAGGTTTAAGGTTAGGTGCACTGATGCTTAAAATTAACACAAGTTGATTAGTTTCTATAGTTCTCTGAATACTAATTGATTATGTGTTGATCAAATGCATGAAGGTCTTTGTGTGAGTGTCAGATTTGAATTAAGGTTTCATTCAAATTTGAGTTCTAACCATGATGTATATTCAAGATTCAATGATTGAGTGTCTGTTGTCATTTCCCCTGATTTTTGGATTGGATGCTTCATGTTTTGTTTAATTTTATTTTTTTTCTGTAACATTCTCAATTTCTTGTCGTGCTAAATTATCTTAGTAACACTGAGTAATTAGGCGCTTACTAAGAAATTATGAGATTAAGGCTTAATTAAGGGATTAACGAAGTGTTTATGAGTTAACTCTAAGGAGAAAAGTTAAGAAAATGCTTAATTGAGATTAGAAGATCTCTAATTAAGCAAGTCAAACCCTTAATTAACTTAATTAAGCACTAATAACTATAATTAGCGTAATCGAGTTTAATTAAGGATAATTAAGCTTAATCGTAAGATTAATTTTTATTAATTATGATCACATGAGTTAATCACTAATCTTTGTTTAATCATGTTAATTAAGTTGCAAGAACACTTAATCATATGATTAAATTTAAATTTAGTCAACTAGACAATAAAGTAAAGTGTAATATCACTAATATAACACCTTACTAATTTAATATTATGCTTACGTCATAACATGAAATTAGGTAGACTGTGTTACCGTGTTAATATTCTGCATATATATGTTTATTTTTTTTTTGAAATGAAACGAAATGGCGCGCTGCTATACTATGTGCGTAATGAAACTCATCATAATATTACATCAAATAAGAAATAGTATAATAACATCAACTGTATACATACATGCATATTTACATATCAAAAGTCATTGCTTTAGTCTATACATATATATATATATATGTATGTATTAACAGCAGATGGAATAAGGACAGCAAAATCCCTAGTGCTAAAAGCAAAGGCAGTGTAACACCCTAATAAACCCATACTACGCTTAAGTCGTATTACGGCATTTTATTAGCTGTTACTTATGCTCGTGGAAAACTAAACTTCATTTGAAATTAAATTACGCGGAAAATACGGTAAAATTTTTCTTTTTCTTTTGAAATATGTCATCACTTTTTGAAAGTAAAGCCTCGCGCGAGAAAGTAGCAACAAACGAACGTATCGCAAAGATTTCAGTATAATTTAAAGGAACAAGGATAAAATCAAAATACCATACATTCACATTAGTACTACAACCACATAATTATAATTAATCTCATAATATCCATAAAATACATAAAAGGGAACTCATGGTCATGCCATGGCCCCGAAGTCAAAGATACATAAGTCTGATACAGAATGAAATACACAGATAAGGAACACAAATAAAAATAGACCCATGTGGACGTCTGCTGGCCTCTCTGCTTTCTCCATGCCTTCGATCAAGTGGGCTCAAGTCCTCGAATGCCTGGTTCCCCTCGCTCCTCGGCCTCGGGGAACGTGAGGAGTGCGGATGATGCGTGGGTGCCGACTGATCACCTCAATGCGACGCATGCGACGACCCGGGGTATGGCTGGCCACAGACGAACATGCCTCGGAGGGGTCCTCTTCGGACTCAGCAGGGTGATACTCAGGGGGCGGTGGCGAAGCGGCCCTAGGAGTGGCCGTCGAGCTCACCTCCATCACAGGAATCTCCGGCAGGGGTGCAAACTTCATTTGCGGGCAAACCCGGCGACATCGGCTCCATCTCGAAGTCGGGTAATGGCTCGGGCGGAAAGTCCCAAGGACCTAGAGGCTGTCCAAGAAGAGCTGAAGAGACGTCTACGGGGGCTGGCGGGTTTTCTGGCTCCTCTTCAAAAATTCGACCCAGATAAAAATGTGTACGTACTACTGTGGTGGTCGTGGCCACAATAGCGTGTGTATCCCCGTCGTAAGCCCACTCATGGTGGGGAGGGTCCATGCTCCATTCCACGGGGTGAGCCATGAGTACCTGGTGACGAGACGGAAGAACAGCTAGGGTGAGAAATAAGATTTCTCAGTAGGACTCGACCCTGACACGTGGTGTCATCGTCATCGTCCCAGCCACTTCGGTTTTGTTAATAAAAACAGTGAGCATGCATCAAATACCATTCTTAGATTTTCGAAAACATGAGTATCCGAAGCGGATTCAATTTTAACATACTTTGTAATCATTTGTATCATAATGACCATAAGCACAAGTGTAATCGTATGAAACATGCATGTTCAAGCTAGAAGGTTCTCTTAACTTCTTCTCTTTCTAGGGTTTTGGACCGAAGTCCCTTTTCTTTTCTTAACTTGACTTTATCTTTTCACCCACTAAACATAAGTGGTAATGAGCTCATCTGCAGTGCCGCCGCCACCATAGAATTTCGGTACTCACACTAGCTGGGTCATGCCATGCCTCATGTAAGACCTATCCCCTATACTCACACTAGCTGGGTCATGCCATGCCTCATGTGAGTCGTGGGTGAGGGGAGCTTAGATTAGATTACCTTCCCTTTTGAAGGATCACTTACTTGAATTAAACTTCTTCTTATTTAAGCATTATGATGCAAAATATTTCTAAGTCCATAATTCTTACAAAATTTCAAGAAGATAATGGCTAGATCAAGCTTCCCAAAATTTTGCCAAACAGAGAAACCAATATCATAGTATCATCAAGCATCATATCATATCATCATTATCATATTATCATCATAACATCATCATATCATCATTATAACATCATGCTTGCACATGAACATAGGCATATTCTCAAGCAACATTTTATGAGCTAAGCTTAGTAAATTAGGTGCAAGCTTTTACATTGGCTTTCGTTTTACTGATTCCTTAAAGTTTCTAGGGCAAGCTCCATTGATTCCTCCTCCTCAATTATTCTAACTTAACTTATACGATTGTCATATTTTAATTTGGAAGATTTATAGTTTAGGTTTTGCATTATAGTTTGATTAGAATCTTATGAACTTAATCTAGTACATTAACTACATTTACATTAGGTTTTCCGTTTTCTTCGTTTCTTTTGTTAAGGAGTAGGTGAGCTTATTATTTTATTCTATCTAGTCTTCATTAAGTAAATTATGAAGTTTCATTACTTTAGGCTAAGGTCTTTTACCTTTTTAAGTCATTCATGCATAGTCTTCTTAAGGTTAAGTTTTGACAGTTTTACTTTTACAGTGGGGCAGTAACTTTGAAAATTCACCATAATTTCATCTTTTACTATTTTATTTCGAATTTTTGTGTGGATATACTTCTCTGAGTCTATTTTTAAACAAAAGAAACCACACTTAAAAATTCATTTTGTAGCTTGAGTTATACATATTTTATTCTGACTGTTCAGTTTCTAAGTTCACTCCCGGTACAGTGGATTGTTACTTCTCATTATAATTACTCAGAAGGAATCTGAGAAAACTGTTTTATGGGTTTGTTCCTCTATGTCTTAGCTTTCATTTAAACTTGGTCTCACTGAAAAATCATTTTTGTAGCTCGAGTTATACACATTTTAGTGTAGACTGCCCAGACAGAAACCAATCCGAGAACAGTCCACTTTGAAAAATCATATCTCACACATTTTAACTCCGAATCTTATGTATTTTATATGTATGGAAAGCTTTCTGAGTCTATTTTCATATAAAATTGGTTCCACTAATTTCTGAGTTCTCTGGAAAAAGTTATAACGTTCGGTTTACAGACTGCCAGAAAATCCAGATTTGACGTTTTGATTTTCCTCATGTTTTCTCCAAAACACTCAACCTCACTTTCAAGAAAACATTCTCAAGTTATAAAACACTCATATACCATGAAAGATTAGTGAAAAACTAACATGTTGGAGTTCAAAAATATTGAGTTCAACCATGCATCACACCAAAACCGAAAACATGTTTTCAACAAACCACCATACAAGCAACAACATCTCATTTTATGACAAGAATGGCTATGATGCCCATAATCAATCTTTAAAACCACCTACCTATGGAGAGCATAGGAGTTCTAAAGCTTGAAAAACAAGAGAGAAAAAGAGTTTAGAGCCACTACCAAGAAGCTTTCTTTGAAGGAATTTGTGATGGAAGAAGGTGATGGTGGTGGTATTCCTCCTCTTGGATCTTGAAAGAGGCTTGGTATGTGATTGTCTTTGATTCTCCAAGAACAAAATAAATGGTGGCTCTTGAAGAGCTTGTGAGTGGGATGAGGAGAGGAAAGGATGAGAGAAGTGGAAGGATTCTAGAGAGAAGTTGGAGAGTTTAGAGAGAAGGAGAAGAATTTTGGAATTGAGGAGAGAGAAGAGGATGAGTGAAATGAAAATGAAGAGAGAAAGAGAGAGGGAAGGAGGCGTACATGGAGGGAGGGAGGGCTGATTTCTCTTGCTTCTCCAACAAGCAAGGGGAGTGGGTGAGTTTAGCTTCTTTTGCAAGCAAGAAGGCTAAGAACTTTGGGGTAAGAGGGGGTTGTATTTTCCTTGAGTCTTGGAGGCATTTTAATGTCCAATTTGTGTTTTTCCCTAGAGGTTAAAGGGGAGTACCCTTCTTAGGATTTGGTTGCTTGTCTAAGACTCATCCAAGTGTCAAGATCTAATGGTGGATGACAAGGATCCTAGTCTTGGCTTTTGATCTAATGGTGTAGGATTAAAGAGATCGAATGAAGGGTGAGATGTTGCTCCTCCTTGGTATGTCTTTTTAGGGCATATGCATGGAAGAACTTTTATCTCTAAATGTTATTAGAATTATTTAAGTGTAATTTAACTTAATTGGCTTAATTACCCATGAGTTAACTCTTGTCAATTACACTTTTTATGATACCTTGCATTATGGTTAAGCATATGCTTAAATTTGGGGTTTAATTTTTCAAGAGTTGTCTTAAGTGTCTTAATCATTATAAACTTGATTAGTAAGGTTAGGTTGTCTTACTTTTGTTTTGGCACCTTCGAGTAATTAAGGATTAGACGATTAAGGTTTTATTAAAACGCTTAGGACATTATGATTAAATTGTTGGCTAGACTTAATTTACTAAGCTCTTGCTCTCGAGATTAATCGATTAATTCTCAATTAATCGCTAACCCCTCTAATTAGCCGGAAACACCGAGCTAATTAACTTAGGTAAAAATGGGGATGTTACAGGCAGAACTAGCAGGAGCAGGCTATGTGCAACAAGTCCAACTCGGGATCATAATGAAGCTGCAGGTCTAGGATTTTAGTGAAAAGAGTGGTCGTTGAGCTCTTCGCCAGCGTCTGAGAAGGATGCGGAAGATACAAAACAGGGTGAGAATTTCAAGAAATTCTCAGTAGGGTTCGGGTATACAGGTGAACTGACATCACATACATTCTCAGTTGCCTCGGGTTTTATTTAATTATAAAAATATGTGTTCAACTAAACTAACCATTTTAATGAGTTCAATAAAACATCTGGTCCGAGGCAAGGTTCAGTTTTACTTTAAACATTATAAGAAATAGAATAGGCTACCAACAGTAAAACATAGAATAATGAGCATGGCAAATAAACATACAGTAGTACGTAAATATAAAAGACAAACTGTAAGAATCCTGAAATAATCATGCCATGTAATCATGCATTCATGTAATTATGCAAACTCATACTTGAACTTTCCTTCATAAACTTTTCATTTCCTTTCATCATTTTTCCATCTCTTGGTCCCCTGGGAGTTCTTGGCCATTTAGACTCCTGAGTAATAGTCTGCTTCTCAGGATCGAGCTCGTTCCTATACAGGAATTGCCGGGTTTACTTTCCCCGACATTCCGACCGATCTATTTCCCTTAACTTCTTATCCGGGGCTGGCCCAAGTAGCATGGAACTTTCATAGTACATAATCTTTTTCATAACTTTCATAACTTTCTTAAGGATGCACATGCATTAACATAGAATTCATAACTTGTGCATGGGTCCTACCGTAATTTCGGCAGCATAACGGAACGTGTCCGCTTCCCCATGAATAGTGCCAGCATACCAGAACATCAATTTATCACAAGGATCACAATATTACATACATATTCTAATATTGAACTCATATCAACATCAAATTCATTAAGGCAGAGTTTCTGCCTCAGCATATTCAACCAACCCGATTTTTATAATTCAAGCCATAATTTCTACTTAACTCATTTGGACCTCAAATTTGAGTATGTTAAAGTGTTATGTTTCTATTTTCTAACCTCTTTGGTCCCATCTAATTTTGATATCTATAGCTCAAGATATTCAGATTTTATCCTGGCATGCCCAGTGGCTTGCCAGAATCAGGCAACTAAAAGTAAAAATCCACTAAAAATCGAAAACTGACTCAAATGATACTAAATTGCACTCATATTAAAGTTAACAGGGTAAAGTTTCATTTACAAAAAGTCCCATCCCATTTGGCTTGGTAGGGCTCGAGTTATAAGCCCCAAAACTTAATCTTCTTGAACTGCTCTGATTTGGCTCGGTTTGGACATAGGTTAACTTTTTCAAATCACTGGGAACAAATAGGATGGTAACAAACTCGGAATTTCTGGGTAGGATGTTCTCCTATGTGTAAGCTTTCCAACAAAATTAGTTTCACTCGATTTGGAGTTATATAGGGTGAGTTACACCCTTTTCAACCCATACTGCCCAGGTGGATGTCTGGAGTCCTAGGTCAAACTTCAAAAAAATCATATCTCTCTCAATATTAATCCGATGGTCTTATATGATATATGTATGGAAAGCCCTAGATGTCTAGTTTCACATAAAAATAGTTTCATTAATTTTCAACGGTAGGAGGCAGAGCCGTACACTCCGCCGTACGGACTACCGAGGGTTTTGAGTTTTCCAGCCTCTCAACTTCTTAATATCTTCATCCTTTCTTGTTTCCAATTCAATTTTAATCTCACAAACAGCCAATAGACCAGCCATAATTTATCATGATCACTTAATCAATATATCAGAATTGAAGAATTAAACCACCAATAATCATCCAAGAAACAGGAAAATCAAGACAAGAATTAAAACCTCTACCTCTTACTATGAATGATTTTGGTTTAAGTTTGTAGCTGCAACTTGGTAGAATTCCAAAGTGTGGTGGAGTTGGGTGAGTGAAGAAAAGAAAAGAGAGAGCTGGAGTGAAGTATGCAACATGAGAGAAGAGTCTGAAGAAGAGGGGAGAAGGTGTTATATAAGCATGAGTAGTAGTTAACTTGGAAGGTTTTGATTGGCCTCAAAACATAAGGCTGAGTTTCAGCCAACCTTGCTCTCTTTTTGTGACCAAACTGCTCTCCACATCGTCCTCTTTGTGTGGTAGAATTGCTCTCCACGTCGTCTAAAGTGGGACTAGTTTCCAGTATATTTTGAAAATGGAATCGGAACTCGTACTCTTTATAAAGTCGGAACTCGTGAACATCCTGCATATGAAGTCGGAACCCGGGAAACGTATCCGGTTTATTCGAAACTTGAAAGCAAAGCCTGATGTGAAGCCAAGCACTTAAAGTCGGAAGTCGTGAATTGTAGGACCTCGATCTCGGAACTCGGGAGGATAGAGAAATGAGGGCTCTTGGTATTAAACTCGAGATCGGAACTCGTGAAAATTTGACTCGGACTTGGAGACAAGTTCAAAATCTGATCTCGCGTCCATTCCTGGTTGAGATAAAATCGGACGTCGGATTTAGTGTTAAGTTGGAAATCTTAAGGTCAGAAATTGGAAACATCAGCCACTTGAAATGAAATCGGAAATCGGAATTTATACTGATGAGGTCGAAATTCATACACGCTTACACAAGGTCGGAAATCGGAAAATGCAAGGCAATCCGTTTGAGCCTTCCTAAAGTCAGAAATCGGAATTTTAAAAATTCACTAAGGTTGGAAATCGGAAATCATGTCTGTCCAGCCTTGAAGATGAATTCGGATGTCAGGAATACTGATGGGCTCGGAAGTCGGAAGTCGCAGACGTTACAACTAAAGCATAAAGAATTAGACAAGAGTGCTTTATGTAAGAGTAAATACATGATTTGTTCCCCCCATCATCCAATTTGTCTCCCTAAATCTTAATTAACACAAAACTATATCCCCCACCCTATTCAAACTTACGGCCATGAGCACACACATACACATATCCACTTTTCATTTTTCAACTTCTATTCTCTCTCTATGTTTCCTACTCCTCCAACTTCTCTCTACATCCTCTTCTTCTTCATCTTCTTCTCCATTCTCCACCTCCATAACCAAACTTTCTTCACTTAGCCCTTCAAAGATCACATCTTTTGGTCTTTGGAGAAGAGAAGTAAACATTATAAGCCTTATTTTCAAGAGAACTTGTAACACCTTACCAGACAAAGCACTATGCTTAAGTCATAATATATTGTCTGATAAGTTATTACGTGTGGCGAGCTGATTAAATTCCATTTTCTGTTTCATTATTAATTACCTATATAGATTTAACTGTTCACTTAAAAAATTTTCTGTTTGACGGCAGAGTAAATACTAGATAATCGTTGTACTGGAAGTAACGTAACAGAAATAAAAATGCAAAATAGATAGAACTATTGCAAACTGCATTATATATATATATATATATATATATATATATATATATATATTTCGAAGTTGACAAACGATACATAAAATGGTACAGGGTAGTAAAATGAGGCCGCTAACACAAAATAAGTCTGGCTCTATGAACAGTACCCTAATTGGTCCCCATAGAACAATTCATGTACAACTCCTAACTCCTACCCATCTGCCCATGACCCAGATTGCCAAAAGAAGGCCACCCTGTACATCTACTACCTCTACGGCAGGCACACTATCTAGATGGATTTTGAGGAAAGGAATCCGTTCGCCATGCTGGCATCCGCAAGAGTGTAGTCCACGCTCGGAGTTGAGGACGAGGAAGATGAAGTCACTACCTCAGACAGGTCCTCCTCAGGCATCGAGACCGAGGGCATCTGCTGCGGTGGTGAGGCTGGCGGGGCCATGGCTGGTGGTGCTGCTGGTGGAGGTGGAAAGGGATGGGTCATGTAGAGGGGGATGGCAATATAAGGGATGGTAGGGTCGAAAAGCAGATGCATGAGTGATACAGAAAAATCTCTCTGGAAGAAAAAAAAAAGGCAAAACTGACATCTACTGGATATATATACAGAGCCCAAGAACAGGTCGAGGTGAATATGGAGCTCAGGAAACTCGATGAACAGAACTCCGGTTGCAGTGTTCTCCATGGTCTGAGAATGACGCGGAAACATATAATAGGGTGAGAAACAAAGGTTTCTCAGTATGAATTCCTAAATCTATACATATTTGTCATCGCTGTCATTCTCAGTTGTTTCAGTTTTTGGTTAATTAAGAGAAAATGTTGCATCACCAGGATGTTGCACTCAATTAGTTATAGAAATCATAGTCCGAAACACAGCTTAGCTTTACTTAAGGACATAAGGAAAATTAAACAGAGAAATAAGCATCAAGACCTGTATTGTTGACATAGTTAATTGACAGCTATAAAGTAAATAAAAGTATATATATATATTATAGCCAATAGTGCCATTAACTCAATGTATGATAACAAAAATTGTGAATATGCAGAAGTAATAATGCACTTGACCCTTAACTCATATTTTTCCATACTTGGTCTCTTAGGAGTCTATTAGCCATGAAACTCCTGGGTAATAGTCCGCTTTTCAAGATCGAGCTCATTTCTATACAGGGTTGCTGGGTTTACTTTCCCCGACTTCCCCACTAATATATCCCCCTTAACTTTGTTCAGGGGTTGGCCCAAGTCACATGGAAATCCTTTCTCAATTTTATAAATAGTAGCATTGCTTATCTAATCTACTTTGATCAATGCATGCATAATTTGTAAATTCATATTAATTGCAATCTCTGCCGAAATTTTGGCAGCATAATGGATCATGTCCGCTTCCCCATGAATAGTGCTAAGACAACCAAAAAGTTCAATCAGACAGCAAATCCAATATAGAACATCATATTCATACCAAGAATATAACAATATCAATAGGTAATATAGAAAAGGGCTTTCTGCCCACTTCAATCAATTTTGCCTGAAATTATAAAATCCACCAAATGTTCATTTTAATTCATTTAGGACTGCATTTTGGATACGTTATAACTCTATGTGTCTAGTTTCCAATCCTTTTAGTCCCATCTCATTTTGATTTGTATAACTCAAGTTATTTGTATTTTATTTTAGACTGCCTTATTCTTAGCCAGAATTGCACTCTCATAAAAGAAAATTCACCAAAAATAGAAATCTGGGTGAAATCATATGAAATTCATATCAATTTAAAGCTAACAGAACAAGATTTCAAATGAAACAAGTTGCATATCATTTGCATAATATTTTGAGATATAAGTGTCGAAACTTGACCATACTAGACTACCCTGTTCCAGCCTGGATTAAACTTAAGGTGAATTCATTGATATGCAGGGAGTAGTTGGCAATGAATATGACTCTAAAATTTTTATGAGATGTTCCTTCATATGTTAGCTTTCAAACAACGTTAGGTTCACTCAATTTGAAGTTGTGTAGAGTGAGTTACACCCTTCTCAACTCATACTGCCCAAATGAGAGTCCAAATTTCTAAGTCAAACTTCAAAAATTCATAACTAATTCTACACTAATCCAATGGACGTATATTTTATACGTATGGAAAGCCTTGAATGTCTAGTTTCATATAAAAATGGATTTGTTAAATTTAAATGGCTGTAGAAAGAGCCGTACACTCTGCCGTACGGACCATCAAGGAAAAACCCTAACAGCTTCTTGAAATTTCTCGACTCTTCAAGTTCTTTCATACCAATTCCAATTCTAATCACAACAAACATGCATAATCAACTATAATCCATCATTATCACTCCAAATCACATCAATATCACAAGATACACAAGACCCCAATACAGCCCCAAACCAAGGAAAGTAAGAAGAGAAGTAGGATTCCTACCTTATCTAATTGAAATTTTGTTGATTTGGTGTCTTAGATGGAAGCAACTCTTGATGAGACTTGAAGAGAGGTTGAAGATGGAGTAAAGATAAGTGTGGATGGAAGAGAAATGAAGGGGAGTTAGCTCCTTATCTTGGCCAAAATTCACAAGGGCAAAGAATGAATTGAACACAAACTTATGGAGCAAGGAGTTATGTGATTGGTGGATGTGTATTGGAGTTTCAATTTGATTTTGTGGCTGCCATCCTTGGTTGAAGGTGGTGCCACATATAGGGGTGTTTTGGCTAAATGCTAGCCATTCATCCTAAGGCACTCATAATGTAAGTTCAATTGGTTCAGTTCCAACAGTTTAAAATACTAAAATCTTACCGAATTCTCTTAAATCGGTAAATTGGTTTTAGAAAAATTTCGTGAGGTTTCCTAATCTAATTCCATCAAGCCTAATCCTTCTAAATCACACATAATTGACTTTAAGTAAATGTTTAATTGAATTATGATTAAACCCACTTATTTGATAAAAACCAAACAACTCGGTTATCAATGATAAAATTTTTCGGACGTTACAGAACTCAAGAGCTTCCATCATCATCTTCTTAAAATCGTTGATGACTTGAATTTAGATACTAATTTTATTCCTCATATTTAGTGTTTTAGTCCTCTACGTTGCATGTTTGCTTTCCAATTACAAGAATTTCATAGTTCGGTGCTAATTTGCCTGTTTTGCCAATTCTTGCATAAACATGCCTTTTTCCTTGATTTTGTGTTTTAATGCATTCTAAGAGTTTTGGATCCTTATATATATTGTTTTTGACTTGTAGGAACCTAACTTTGAGGGATTTGAGGCTTAGAAGTGATTGGAAGCTCAATTTCAATATTGCTAAAATTTCAGCTTGAACTTGATGCAAAGATCGAGCCATAACTCTCTTATCTCAAATCCAAATGAAGCAAATAAGGTGTCCATTTTGGAGCCAAGAAAAATATCTACAACTTTCATGAGACACTGAAAGCTAATTCGGAGGTTTTGGGACTAAAATGGAGCTTGAAAGTGACTAAAACATTAAATTCTACATAATTGCTGTCAGGATCATGATACAAAGATTGAGTCATAACTTTCTCATCCGAAATTCAAATGAAGCAAATGAGGTGTCTAAAGCCAAGAAAAAGATCTACAACTTTCATGAAGACATCAAGAGCTAGTTCGAAAGTTTTGGGGCTCAAACGGGGCTCGTAAGTGACCAAAACGTCTAATTCTATATAATTGTTGTCAGGACCATGCGCTATAACACAACCTGCAGTTAAAACAACACTTGAATTACTGATTGTTGCACTATAACGCAGCATGAAAAATGCAAAACAGCAGAAAAGTTGCAATCTCGGGTTTTGGGTCACTTGGGCCCACTTTTGGAAAGTCAATACACGGGAATTCATGTACTAATACCTAAAACTTCACCCAATTAAGTAACAAGTCTCATTTTTAGGAATTTAGCTTTTTTCCTTAGCTTAGAGTAAGTTAGTTTTTCTTTTCTTTTCTCTCCTCCCCTTCTCCTCTTATCTTCTCGCCCTCTCATCTTTCCTCCACCACTCTTCATTTTCTATTTTGGTTGTAAATTTCCATGGAGGAGTGGAGTTGGAAGCTAGCTTAGGGATTCTCCAAAGGGTTTCAAGATACAGGATTGTATCTTGAAACCATACACTTTAATTTCAATACATGATGTGTTTTCTCAATCCTTTGCCTCTTGCTCTTTTATATGCTTGCATTGAATGGTATTGATGTGTGGGTATGTAATTGGATAATTAGTTGGGTGATTATTAATTGGTTGATTAATATGAACTTGGCTAGTTGAGGGTTCCTAATTATGAAACTTGATTGAATGGTATTGAGATTGGGGTTTATAATTGGGAAAATCTTGATTATGTGTTCTTATTGAATGGTATTGATATAAGGATACATGATTAAGATGTTAATTATATGTATGTTGATTGGTTGATTGATGTATGTTTAATTAACTAAGGAATTGAGACTTGGATATTGATTGAGACTTAGGCTAATGCAATTAGAGCTAAAGGTTACCATGAGTTAATTAGAGGTTGAGGTCTTAACCATCTACTAATTGTGTGTTAAATGAATGTTGGGCAGTCATTAAGTGAATTGTGGAGTTGTTAGTAGCAGTTGCACTAACAACTCAAGTTAGCCACACTCCATATGTTTGATCATTTGCGTGTTTGTGATAGATATGCCTTTGGCCTTAGGAAATCCTTGAGCTAGTGTCTAGTTTTAGTTGTTAGTTTCTTTTCTTAATTAGTTTTCTTGCATGCAAACAAAACCCCCTTGTTGCTAATTGAATAACATCAACATCCTTGTGTGAGACAACCTTGGTTGCACTATCCTACAAGTAGTGTAATTAAGTTTTAAAATTGCAATATGGTGTGGGCTACGGTACTTGTTGCCAACTGCCACCACCATCATCACAGGAGGAGTCTTCTTCATCTTACTCTTCTCCCTCAAGGATGCCATTTTCAAGCTTAGGTAGTGATCTCTATTCTTTTCTTTTATTTGCTCCAGAAAGCTTGAAGCTTGGTTCCTTCCATGACCAAGATCTTCAATTAAAAGCTTGAGACAAACTCTCATGTTCTTCATAAGCAAAAGTTTCCTTTTTTAGCAAAAAGTGTTCATATTCTTCTTTATGAGTTGTTCTTGGTTATTTGAAAGTTTGTTTCTTGAATGTCTCAAAGTTTCTATTTTTCTTTCTTGATGCATGATATCTTGATATTTCCTATGAGTTGTTGGAAAAAGAATGATATTCTTAGTGTTTGGGATAAAAGTTGTTTATTTTCTTATGTTGATGCTTATGATTGGAAAGTTGTCATCTTTCTCATTTTCTCTTGATTTGACAAGACTAAAAACATTTTTGATGCATAAAAATTTCAAAAAGTTTATTCCATGCAACCTTACAAGTGGCCCAAGTTTTGTGCTTCTTTAAAGTTTTATTTTGTCTTTCTTGAAGACAAGAATATGTGTAAGAGTTTAAGATTTATGGAACATGAAGCTTTTTACATCATAAAAATAAGAACTTTTTACTGCATGTCTTAAAAATCAAATCTTGAAGACAAGACCTTGTATAAAAGCTTCAAACTTTAACAAAGAATGTAACTTTAAGTCATAAAATGTCAACTTGTAACTTTATTCTTGTAAAGGTTAAGTCTTGAATTAAAAAACCATTGTATAAAGTGTCAAACTTTCATAAGAAAGAATCTTCTAAAACTTTAAAACAACTTTAACTCATAAAGTTAAGATCTTGATGGACTTAGAATAATTAAAAGTGCTAACATTTATAAAGAATAGAACTTTTTAATTTTAAAGCTAATGTCTTGTACCATTATTTCATAAAGTAGGAATCTTTTAGACTTTAAGACAACTTTAAGTCATAAAGTTGAGACCTTGATGGTTTTAGAATAATTAAAAGTGTTAACTTTTATAAAGAATAGGACTTTTTAGTTCTAAAGATAATATCTTGTATTATTATTTCACAAAGATTGAATCTTTAAGACAAGAACATAATTTTAAAGGCACATATTTTCTTAAAGAATGAAACTTTATAATTACTTTATCAAGAATGGTTACTTTTATAACATTAAAGGAAAAGTCTTGTTATGTTAATTATAAAAGCTTGAAATTTTGCAACTTGAATAAGTTAAAAATCACCCCTTGATGAATTGTGAACATGGTGTTGTTGGGTTCATAAGTGCGGTTATGCATTGTCATGACCCAAGGATTAGAGGGATTTCAAAATCCTTGGGAACAGAAGTATAATTAGGGCCTCTGAGCATACCATGAACCTAGGAATCACTAAGTGCACTATCTCAAGGAAAGGAAATAATTACCTAACTTAGCTAATTTGAACAAGTGCCCCATAAGACAAGCACTCACATAAAAAGTAATATCCCATAAGAACTAAGTAACTAAAAGACTATATACAAATTTATTTTAACTCTATGATTGTCTCATGGGTAATCACATGAAATCATATGATGACTCATAAGACTTTTCACAAAAAATAACATAACTATGAACCCTTTAGGGTATGAATATATGATGCCATTCGGCATGATGTATGACAAGTTTGATCGAGCATTGTCTCATGATTGAATGATATGTGTGATAATATGAGATGGATCTAATGGACTATTAGTTGAAAGTTTCATGATTGGCATTTTAAGGAAGCTCCGATCTAGCCGTCATGCTGCCGGATTTCTGTCAAAATTATGGACTTAGTCATATCATTGCATGTCCACATGTGTTTTGTTAAGAAGTATTATGCATGTAAAGTATAATGATAAGAAAAAAAAGAATGGGATATGACCTTTCAATCACATCGGTAGGGGTAGTAAGAAACGATGATCCACAAAGACTCAAGGAACATCTATGGAGGAGGCAAGGTGACATGGAGGACCTTCCAAATTAGAGGTAATCATTATCAGCTTAGTCTGATTTGGTTAGTTGTGCGTGACGACGGTCATGGAATGAGCTCATGTCCAAAAGCAGTCTATTTCAAAGGAAAAGTAAAGAATGTTAAGCACATGATAAGAATAAAAGTAAAGTTAAAGTAAAACTATGGTTAAGTCTATGAGATTGCATGTCAGTGCATGTATCTATATTGTCCCTTTGCATTATGATTGTTTGTTCCATGCTTTTATATGTATGTTTACTTATGGTGATATAGTTATGATGTTAAGTTTAAAACTAAGCCGCTTCGGGACTTATGTTTTTAAAATCATTAAAATTGAACTTATGCATGTCCACTATTTTATAATTAAACTTGAAGTGGCTGGGACGATGATGATGGCACAATGTTTGTCTAGTCGCGATCCTACTAAGAAATCTAGTATTTCTCACTCCTACATTTTTGTGTTGTCCTTAGAGGATGCCAACTTCGGGTATAGTGGTGATCTTCATTGAGTTTTCGGTATAGCATTGGCACTTTGACCCAATGCTGAATGCCTCTGTGATGTCTGCAAGTATAGCCATAAGGGTCTACATCTTCCACAACCATCATTTTCAAGTGCTAGTTATGAGCCTGTTCTTCTGCCCACATCAGCCGTATGGCGAGGTTACCCTGGATAACATCCACCCCTACTTTCAGCCGCTAAGGTACCCCACTGATGGAGAGTCTGACTCGAATACCCGTCTGATGCCAACTATTTCCTTGGATTCCGATTCATTGGAGCCCTTATACCCGAGCTACCATGTGGAATCTAACCTCTCTAAGCCTTCTTACCTATTAGTAATTCACCTGACTTCCAATTCATCTTCTTCTTCTATAGCCCCTCATCATACACCACCCTCAATTTATGGTCGCAAGTTCATTCGTACCCATGCTATACTCCATGGACGGGGGGGGCATGCTCGAGGAGATGGACATGGCGATGTTGCTCCCGATAGATTCGGGAATGGTTTTCTCCCATCTGATGAGTGACATGGTGATTACATGCAGAGCCGAGCACGAGGATAGCCCTTTTTGTTTGTTGTTATAGGGTTATCATTTTATTGTATGGCATGCCTAGGAAGTAGAGATTCTGATGTATTTTCCTTATGATGTATTTGGTTAGGTTGCTTTTGTAGGGCTGATAGTAGATATTGGACCCATTATCTTTTTATGTATGACTTTTGACATTACTAGTATTATTTTAACTATGATGGCCGTGGAATGAATGTTATATTTACTTAAGATATTTGTTATTCTTGTCGCTTCTATTTATTTTATTCGTACCGCTTACTGAGGTAGAGATGTTTGACTTTACATGTTCACATTGCATTCATGGCTCTTAGTTTTCAAAATGTTTTACTCATATTCTTATCGATCAAAAAAAATTTACCCCCATTTTCATTTATAAAGTAATTTCAAAGGGCAATGTTAGTTCCATGAGCAACAGTAACAACTAATAATTCCATAATATGACTTAAGCATAGTATGGGACTATTAGTGTGTTACATTTTCCTTGCATTTCTATTATGCTTGTATTATTCTTTTTTTATCTTAATTTATAAAACAAAACCCCAAAATTTTCTGATCACATAGCATTAGCATCATTGTGAAATGATCCGAGGTGCACACACTATACTCGGTTTATAATTTGATCGAGGAATGACACTTGAGTCAGTCCATTTGGATTTCCTCCATGGCCTTCATCTGGTTGTTTTTCTAGTTGGCCCATCATCTGATGCGCTACTGCCACTTGTTCTCTCATTGCATATGCTATCTTCCGCAGCATGCCCATGAAGTCAACGGGATCCTCAAGAATAGGGTTGGCTCGTGGTCTTCCACGCCTACCGAAAGCCATTAATTTCTGAACATACAAAACGAAGTTATTGAGTTGATCAGGCTTAATACTAAGTTCGGTGTGCTAGCAATCAATAGCTTACACAACCAGGCAATCATGCACACATATCCCCATATCTTATAAGGACAAATAAAACCCAATGCATGATGATAACTAGGAAAATCAGAGTATGCATGAAGGATAGTCAGTCCAGTCCTCAGACCTTTGCTAGGATGAACTACTATGATATCAAAATGTAACATCCTCCCAAATATAATATTATACTTAAGTGATAATATTATAATCAGGAGCCTGCTACTTACTCTAATTTTCCTTTATTAGTTTACTTAGAATAAGTCGTAGAGCGAATCGCTAAAATTGCAGATTCATGTGTTTACTTATTAGTGGAAATAAACATGCACTGTTAAATTCATAAGACAACACGTGATACATTAGAAAGTAACAAAAATAAAGCACGGAAGTAAAATTGGTAGTAAATATTTACAAAGCATTCATCAAACATATATATGTCTCAGTACATGTTACTTTTGTAACAACCATAAGGAGTCAGTGTAGATACATAAAGACCTAAAAACTAAAAACTAAGTCTTTGGCCATACTCTTATAGAGAGATACTCAAAATAAGACCACTCTGCATATCTAACATTGTGGTTTTGAAGATCCATCAATATCCCTTAAATAGATACCATAGAAAAGAACCTACTCTCTATAGAATCTACAGACCTAGAACCACCATATGGACCATCACCGTTTCTAGGAGCAGGGAGAAAGGGGGAGGCTAAAATGCCTATCTCTAAGGCATCAAACTCTGGAGAAGCTGGAGGAGAGGGCTGACGTGATATAGTAAGTGGAAGGCTCTTGTATAGTGGGGTCCCGTCAAATGGAGCCTAAGGGTTGAAAGTAGACTCGAAATAGAAACAGTTAAAACATGCTGAAGAAATATGCACAAATGCACACAAGACGTTGCTGACAAAAGTAAAGAGTTAGAGATAGGGTCGTAGTATCCCTGCCACTAAGGTACCTCGGTGAGGAGTGCCATCACTGCCATCTTTACCGTCTGAGAATGACACAGAAAAGTAAGAATTCGAAAATTCTCAATAGGATTTCCTAGACTATTATGCAGTGACATCGCAATCATTTCCAGCTACTTTGGTTTATTCCAGAAAGATGTGAACAATATAAAGAATATAGTTGAAATTTTGGTTTAATCCTTTTGAAGTGCTTGTGAACTTTCTGATGGCTTGTTTTCCTTTTGATGACATAAACGGATCATTTTGGTCCTTTTAATATGTCTCTTGGGAGATAGATCATGGACTCTTTTGCTAAAAAGTTCTTTCCTTATGGTATATATCAATGAGATATGTATATGAACTTTTAACTTTGTATGATCTCATTCTTATCCTGGTACATATGCATGATCTAGTGCAAATGTAGATAAACACTTGAACAAACCGTTAGTCCACATAAAAGTTTTTATTAAGAATTAATTTGTTGTTCATCAAAACCCTTAGCTCAATAAAGCTTATACCATTTAGTGGCTTCCAAAGGGCATTGGAGCTTACATAGAGTGGATTAGAACACACCACTCTCTTGTTCGGTTGTTCAACAAGTGTAATGATGGAAAGGAAGGAAAATATGTATGATTCGTTCCTTGACCCCCGAATTTGGAGAGTCAAAAAATGAGGGCTTTGGATGGCAAGAAAAGGACACCTTGTCCTTCCTTGGCCATCCTTCTAAACATAGCCTTAAGTTGGTAGAGTCGTGGAATCACACTAGAGAGCTTTGCTGGAAAATTTTGCAAAAATGATGAAATGAGACTCGAATTGTAACACCCTAATAAACCCATACTACGCTTAAGTTGTATTACGACGTTTTATTAGTTGTTACTTATGCTCGTGGAAAACTAATCTTTGCTTGAAATTAAGTTACGCGGAAAATACGATAAGATTTTTCTTTGAAATACATCGTCGCTTTGCAGCATTTTGAAAAGTAAAGCCTTGAACGAGAAGCTAGGCAGAGAAAGAGCGTGTCGCATACAGTACGTACTCCAATATCATAAAACAAGAGAAAGGTAAATGAATAGTAATTCACAAATACATTGCATTATATAGCAAAATCATTACATGGATATGGTTTCATCATATATATACATACATATATATCAGCATTACATCAGAAGAGGCTCATGGTCGTGCCATGATCCAAATACTAGATACAAACTAAAATCGACATCGTTCGTCACAAAAGAGATGAATGAAGATGCAGAGCTACGGCGACGACAAGTCCACATCAGCAATCGTCTAACATCCCACGTCATACGCCCGCTCACAGTGTCGGGGATCCATGCTCGGTTCCACCGGATGCGCCATCGAGATCTGGTGATGATACGGGAGAATAACTAGGGTGAGAAATGGAATCACGAAAGTGTCATCGTCATCGTCCCAGCCACTTCGGTTTTATTAATGAAAATAGTGAACATTCATAAGGTTCCGTTCTTAGGTTTTCGAAAACATGAATATCCGAAGTGGATTCAATTTTAACATAATCTTTAATCATTTACATCATAACATACATGGGCACAAGTATAATCATATAAAAATGCATGACTGTGCTATAAGTTTTTCTTAGCTTCTTCCCTTGCTAGGGTTTAGACCGAGGTCCCTTTTCTTTTCTTAACTTAACTTTATCTTTTCACCCACTAAACATAAGTGGTAATGAGCTCATACCGTAGCCGTCGCCACCATAGAATTTCGGTACTTACACTAGCTGGGTCATGCCATGCCTCATGTGAGTCGTGGGTGAGGGGAGCTTAAATTAGTTCACCTTCCCTTTTGAAGGATCATACCCTTAGTTCATCTTTTTCTTATTAAAGCTTATGATGCAAAGTTATTCTAATTCTCTTCCACACTTAGGCGTTACGTATCGCCGTCCCCAAATGTGGTTCCTTTATTAATCACTTCTAGGCATTACGTATCGCCGTCCCCAGGGTATTCATATTTATTAATCCTTTCATGTATATCATTAAGCATCATGTCATCAACATATCATATGCATATCATCTTCATTCATTATCATATCATCCTCATATCAATATCATTCTTATCATTATCGTATCACTATCATAATCATCATCATATCACATCATCATCATCATGATCATCATCATATCATATCATAATCATCATCATCATATCATATCATAATCATCATCATTATTCATCATCATCATAGCATCATGCTTGCACATAAACATAGGCATATTCTCAAGCAAAGTTTTATGAGCTTAGCTTAGTAAATTTAGTGCAAGCTTTTAATTGAGGTTACCTCTTGTATAAATTCTCTTATTGGGCATAGGGCCACTTTTATCCATTATCCTTTTTGAAACTTTTAAGTTGAATTATGAAGGTTTTCTAATACTTAATGTAAGGGTATTAATGTCTTAAAGCTTATTTCTCCTCATTCTTTAACTTTTACCCTAACCAGTTTTACTTTTATAGTGGGGCAGTAACTTTGAAAATTCACCATAATTTCATCTTTTACTCTTTTATTTCGAATTTTTGTGTGGATATACTTCTCTGAGTCTATTTTTAAACAAAAAAACCCTACTTAAAATTTCATTTTGTAGCTTGAGTTATGCACATTTTATTCTGACTGTTCAGGATTGAAAGTTCATCTCGGGTCAGTGCCTTGTCCACTTCACTGGGAGTTCCTCACATGGAATCTGACAAAACTGTTTTATGGGAGTGTTTCTATATGTCTTAGCTTTCTAACAAACTTGGTCCCACTCAAAAATGTTATGTATAACTTGAGTTATGCATGTTTTATTACCTACTGCCCGGACAGAAACCCATCCAGGAACAGCAAAATTTGAAAAATCATATCTCTCTCGTTTTAAGGCCAAATCTCACATATTTTATATGTATGAAAAGATCTTTGAGTCTAATTTCATAGAAAATTAGTTTCGTTGCATTTTGAGTTCTGCAGCAATAAATATACTGCACACTTTATAGACTGCCAGAATTCTAGATTTACTAGTTTTTAAGTTTTTCACTTCAAGCTTATCGAGAAATTGTTATATTACTTCAAATCACCATTTTCATGTTTTAACTCATCATCATACTCAAAGTTTTAGTAACCAAATCAGTATTTTAAACCAAGACAAAGCAAGATACATAAAACCATCATGCCACATATTTTCACTTCAAGGCAACATTTTCAACAAGACAAAGAAAGCTCATAGAGTAAGAAATGGTCATGAGACCTTGGAGCAAGTCCTAAAACCACCTAGCTATGAAGAGCTTAGGAGTTTTAGAGCTTGAAAAATACATGAAGAAGAGAGGGTTAGAGTCACTACCACAAGGATTTCTCTTGACAAGTTTGAAGAATGAGAATGGTTGGAGATGGCCTTCTTCCTCCTTGAGCTTGATAATGGGGCTAAGTGAGTGTTTGTTTTGCTTCCTGAAGAACCAAAGAGGGTGGTCCTTGAAGGGCTAGTGGAATGGTGAAAGGAAAGAGAGTTGGATGGGGTGTGAAAGTGGGAGGAAGAACAAGAGGAATTGGAAGAGTAGAAGAGCTAGAATGAGGCTTAGAGAGAAGTGGGAGCTTAGGCTTGTAGTGAGAGTATGAAAATCACAAATGAGAGAGTAGGAGGGCTAGTTTAGGTGCAAAAATGGGGAGAAGTGGGCTGATTGCTTTGCTTCTCCAACAAGCAAGAGAGAGTAGGTGAGTCTTAATTCTTTTTCAAGCAAAAGGGCTAGGAACTTTGGGGTAAAAGAGTGGGTTGTATTTCCTTTGGGTCTTGGCACTTGGGTAAAGGCTTGTAGTGTTTCTTTTCTAGTGGTTAAAAGCATGAGCTCTCTTAGGATTTGGCTTGGATGGCTAGGATCACACCAAGTGTCATTATCTTGATGAAGGAGAGTACAACTCTTGTCATGACTTAAGGGATCTATTAATATGGACTCTTGATCTTGTGGTGTATGATGAGAAAGCAAATGGATGGTTGGATATGGCTCTTGCTTTGACCAAACTTTCAAACCATAATTAAAGGGAAGTTTCTACATCTTTATAATTGTTACAATTATCTAAATGCTAATTAATTCAATTGGTTAAAATTACACATTAGCACATTTTAATTGAGAAGGATTTTCCTCATTAATTATGTAAGAAGATGTGAGGGTTAATGTGATTAAGATGTGAGACTTATATGCTCTCAGTTAATTAGGTTAGATCACCTTGATTTTATGTTCTAAATCATGGATTAATAAGGATTGGGCAATTAGGCTTTTAATTGTAACTTTTAATGTATTATGTTTCAATTGTTGACTTGCCTTTAATTTACTAAGCTCTTGCTCTTGAGATTAATCGATTAATTCTCAATTAATCGTTAACCTCTCTAATTTGCCAGGATCACTGAGCTAATTAGCTTAGACAAAAATCGGGGATGTTACACGAATGAAGAAGGAGACGATCAAGTAATGGTTTCTAAAGCAGTTTTCGGGGATCCAATGACTTAGAAATGTTCACACCAATTAATAATCATTAAGTTGCACTATAGTTTGGGGCTTTAGAATTTTAATCCAACAGTGAAGAATCCGACATAATGTTAGTAATATAACTGTTGCTACATTGAATGACTTACTAAACGTCACATGTATGGGTGTGGTTACCCATACCTGCCATTTAGGATATGATCTTGGAACATACAAGTCCGATCATCATCCTTGGATGATGACCAAGTATGGGGGTTGTGGACTAAACCATCTACTTGGTCCTATAACTTAACTCATAGGCCTATCATGTTAGAATCATTGAGTAGGCTTGATACTGAGGATTTTTTGGCAATAAACCAATAACCAACATTTGATGACACCTAACACCATTTGAATCCAAGAATCCCTTAAAGATGGGGGCCAGTCGAGATCCTTAGAATTAGAAGATCAAATCCTAATAGCTCCCTAATAAATGGGAATCCTTCTTCAATTTTTAATACAAACTTCTCTTTCATCTCTAAGTATGCAATCAACCCATTTACACTAATTCATTGGGTGAGTAATGTATCAACTTGAGCATTAAAGTCTCTTGTAGGTCCTCATCAACATCATGCAAAGCTTGGATCAGCAAAGAACTCATTGATCTTAACATTTTAGGTCAAAATACAACTAATGGTTAAAAATTATAGAAAAAAGTTATATCTTACACAAAAATCACCTAATATGTCAAATAAATATAATAATTTTTTATTTAAGTTATGTATATATAGTTAAAATAACATTTACATATTGTTCTAAATAAAACATAAATGAAATTCAAACAAATGTCAAATTTTAAATATGTTCTGACTTGCTTTCTTGAGGTCGTTCAATGTTGTCTTCTGCAAGTCTGAGCTTTTTGTATGCTCCTTCGGTGGGTGACCTGCAAGAGACTTCAACGCTGAAGTCAAAACTCAATTCTAGTAAAGTGTAAGTAAAGGGATTAGTTACTTATCTTTGGCTCTTCACGAGCCCTTCATTATATTCTAATTCCTAATGCATGCTCTTCCCAAGTCCGTGGTGGTTTCTCATCCTCCTATTCTCGTGGGATTTCCTTATGCTCAATAGCCATTGTTAACATGTTAGCTACTTCCATGCATTGATTCAATTTGAATGCCTAGATTTTATTAATGTAGGTCCAACCTAGCTTCACCCCAATAGTTGAGCCTTCATCCGAGTTTTTGAGGTTTTGATGGAGTTTCTAGGTGTTGTTTCGGGCATAGGAATTTTATTCTCCTCATTCTAGGTTAAGGATATTGAAAAAGGAAAGCAGATTTCCTTGAGTAGTCAGCCTAGGAGGAAAATGTTTTAGCTCTTTACCTTTAGTTTCAAAAATTTCAAAGACCAATTCTTTAGGGTTAGAGCCTCTGAGAATGAATATCCCTTCTTTTTGGATGAAAAGGGCCATGCTACATTTCCCTTGTATTGGAATAGGTTCTCGAAGAAGGTTCTTAGCATAGATTCCCTCAACCTTCCTCAATACGAGCAATTTATTCTTGACTATCTCTCCGAACATTTGTCGAGTCGAAAAAGATTTTTGTACCGCACCAAACTCTTAAAGTAAGACACTAAGAGAGCCGAGGTGCTCAAATACCTCAATAAGTTTCTTTCGTGATTTCTTTCCTTGTTATATCTTTATAATTGTTTTCCTTGCTTTATTCTCTTGGTTCCTTTCTTTTGCAAGAGAAATGGCCCCCAAACTCTCCAAAGATTCCCTTCAAGCTGCACTTGATTGCCGTCGAGCTCAAGTTGCTCAAGGTAGTGCTCCAATAACCAGTTTTAAACTTGTTGGAGATAGCTTCCAATACCTCACCTCTCATTTTGAAGCAAGGAAAGAAAAGAGCTTCCGCCGACGTGGTCAATTTGGAGACCACTTTGGTCGCCAAGCCACTTCTTTGACTACTGCAGATGCACCCTCTCAGCTGAAGAGGGTCCACCGGTCCTTTCGAGCCTTCCCACCTCCTCAACAATTTTCTCATAGATGCTCCACCCTTCTCACTTGTGAGCCTTGGCTTCCTAGTTCAACCAAAAGGGGACAAACTCTTTATGTCCTCCTTTGATCTCGATATGTTTAATGCGATTGGAGTTATGGGGATGCTCCAATGGATTCAAGTGGCTAGTCTTTGCTCCTATGCGATAGCTCACTATCTGGAGCTTAAAGGGCATTTTGGGGAAACAACCATCACCAAGCTCAAGTAGGAGCTCATAATGCTAATAGAGTCTCATGCCAGGGAGATTTGTTCTAGAGGAGAAGATGAAAATGGTTGAGGACAGGTGCTCGGCCAAGGAAAAATAGTGGGAGGCCTAGGAGAAGAAACTCCAAGATAAGGTCGCCTCCTTGGAGAAGAAATTCAAGGATCACAAGGACTTTTATGCTACTGAAGTGGCTGAGCTCAAAAACCTGCTCGAGGTCAAGACCCAATACCTTGAAGGCCTTGAAGGGGAGGTGGTTGAGCAATATGCGAAGGGTTTTGATGAAGCCCTCAAGTAAGTTGCATTCCTCTATGCCCATTTGGATGTCTCCTCCTGAGACTATTTTAAAGAGATCCAGGATAGGAAGTTAGTGGACAAGCCCCTTCTTGGAGCCAATGCTGCCATGGGTGATCAATTGAAGGCTCTTGTGGATGTCTTTCCTCTTGGAAACCAAGAGAAGGAGCAAGTGGGCAACTTTCCAGCCACTTCCTAGCTTTATATATATTTTTCGTCCTGTAGTTTAACAATACTTTCATCATTTTTTGTTTGGCTAAATTTTGGATATATTTTTTGTATACTTCATTTTGTTTTAGTTGTTTTTATTCCATGCTTTTGGTAATTCAAAGTTATTCTCAGCTAGCTAATAGTTCTTACTTTCCAGTTGCATTTCTTTTCCATGCCAAGTATTCCTTTTAATTCTGAATTTGTTAATAAGCGAGCAACTTCTCGCATGCTTACCTTAAAAACTATAAAATCAACTCTTTTCCAAAATCCTCCTTAGATTGTGTAACTTAGACTTCACGTGTTCAAATATTAAAGCTCCCAGGTGTGTTCGGCCATAAGTTTATTATGAACATTGTTCTAGTTGCATTTCCAATTAAAACTCCAAGTAGTTTCTATGGGCTATAAACCTTCCTCGAGGCTTATTCCTATTCTCTTTCCAAATAGGTTCTTACCTACAAGTGAGAAGTCAAAATCCTTCTTTGGATTTATCTCCCTTTTATTTACCAAGAGATCCTCGCCTACAAGTGAGGAGCTAAAGTCCCTTCCTAGATTTATTTCCTTCTTATTTTCCAAAAGATCATCGCCTATAGGTGACAAGTTTAAGTCATTTTCTTAACTTACTTTCGTTTATTTTTCCAAAAAACCCTCACATATAAGTGAGGGCTATAAGTCCCTTTACTTATCTCTATCTTATTTTCCAAAAGATCCTTGCCTATAGCTAGGACTATAAGTCCCTCTTTGGACTTATCTTCATTTTCCATTTAATATTCTAATAGGTCTTTGGCCTATAGGTGAAGGCTTTAAGTCCTTCATTAGACTTATTTCCCTTATTTCCATTTTGTTTGTTCTCACTTGAGTAGTTCTTGTGTCTTTTTTTCCAAACATAGTTCCATGACAAAGTATTCAAATAATTCAAATAAACTCTATTGGATTGAAAAGTTTACACATTGATGAGCAATTTGGGAAATGCCCATTTTTATTCCTACCATTAAGACTTGTGTTGATAAGGGTAGTACGAGAAGGGGGTTGAATCATGCTTCAAATCTATTTGAGACCTGAACACATTTTGAAACAAATTTCTCAAGTCTTAAACTTGGAATGCGAAAGCTGTTTGGTTAGAAATATAAGTTATTTTTAGTATCAGAAAGTTTGATCTAGTAGAATAAATTATTGCTCACAGATTAAATAAATTAGTGAAGAGAAACATAAAGAGACAAGGGATAGAAAAATTGACACAGCAGGATTTTATACTGGTTTGGCCAACCATTTGCCTACTTCCAGCCCCCAACACTTTGTTGAGAGTTGTATATATTGAGTATTCTTTTTCCAAGCTTCTCCAAGCTTTTACACGTGAGTATTCTTTCTCAAGCTTCTCCAAGCTTATACAGCAGAGTAGTTTTCTCAAGCCTCTCCAAGTTGAGCACAATAGTATTTATCCTAACCTCTCCAAGCTCAGCATTAGTGGTATTCATCCTAGCCTCTCCAAGCTCTCAGTGTTACAATATGAGAAGGTTTATGGTTTGTGTTTGCAACACTCACACTTAAGCTCTAAAAGCTCATATAATCAACAAAGTACAAAGTGCCTATGACTTCTCTAAAATCTTGAAATGAGAATATTAGCTTATACAAATCTGGAGAGAAGATTTTACATGTAACAACCTCAGTTTCTTGTCGTACTAAATTACCTCAGTAACCCTGAGAAATTAGGCACTGAATGAGAAATTATAAGATTAAGGCTTAATTAAGGGGTTAACAAAGAGTTTATGAGTTAACTCTGATGAGAAAAGTCAAGAGAATGCTTAATCGAGTTTAATTAAGGATAATTAAGCTTAATTACAAGATTAATTTTTCTTAATCATGTTCTTATGTATTAATCACTAATCCTTGCTTAATCATGTTAATTAAGTTGCTCTTGCAACTTAATTAACATGATTAAATTCAAATTAGTCAACTAGACAATAAAGCAAAGGTGATATCACTAAAGCATAAAGCATTAGACAAAGCGAGGTGGAGCTATCTTTATTCTTTTCTGTGGAGCTGCAGGTTTTGGCTGAAGAGAAACCTAGGTCAAACTTCCAAAATTCATATCTCTCTCAATACTAATCCAATGGTGTTATATGATATATGTATGGAAAGCCCTGAATGTCTAATTTCATATAAAAATGGTTTTATCAAATTTAAATGGTGATAGGCAGAGCCATACACTCCGCCGTACGGACTGCCGAGGGGTTTTGGGTTTTCCAGCTCCTCACATCTTCCTTCTTTCACCTTTTCTTACTTACTACTCGATTTTAATAGCACAATAGCCAACAAACCAGCCAAATATCATCATATTTATTTAATCATCACATCAAGAATTGAAAAAATAAAGCCACCACCAGCCACCCACAACCAGAATAGCATGACAAAAATTAAACCTTTAACTCTTTGTATGTGATTTTGCTTGATTTTGGAGTTTGGATTAATAAAACCTTGTTGAGCTTGAAGGTTTCATGGAGTTGGGTGAGTGGAGAAGAGAAGAAGAAGGCTGAAGCAAGGGAGAAGGTGGTGCAAATTTTGGCTGAAGGGAAAGAAAGGAATATGTGTTATAGAAGTATTGATGAGGTAGTTGGAATGGAGAGTTTTGATTGGATGGAGCTTTGTCACCAAATTTCAGCCAACTCCCTCCATCCTTGTGGCCTTTCTTGCGCCACTTTCATGGGTTAAGTGGCTGAGTAATCAGCTCTAACACCATAGAATTTGGGTGCATAATTCAATTAATTCGGTTCCGACAGTTTAAAATACCGTAATCTTACCGATTTCCTTTAAATTGGTTAATCGGTTTCAAGAAAATTTTTATGAAATCTTCTATATTTCTAACCTAAGTCCCTCATATCTAAACTCAATTAATTGCTAATTAATTGATCCTAAATAAATATTTAGTCAAATTTTAATTAATTTTAATTATTTGATAAAAACCGAACAATTGCACAAAAAATGATAAGAAAATTCCGGTGGATGTTACATTACCACCCTCCTAAAAAAAAACTTTTGTCCTTAAAACTTAGCACCTGAGAATAGTTCAGGATACTCTTTCTTCATATCTGATTCCAGTTCCCAAGTTAGGTCTTCAGCATCTCCTTTTCCCCATGTTACCTTTACTAATTGCACGGTTTTGTTTTGAAGTTGCCTGCTGCTTTTGTCTATGATCCGTGCTGGTTGTACATGGAAAGTCAGGTCCTCTTTTAACTATATTGATTCGGGTTCTAGGAAGTGTGTAGGGTTACGTTGATATCTTCTGAGCTAAGAAACATGAAAAACATCATGAAGGTTTGACAAATGTGGAGGCAAAGCGACTCGATATACAACTGATCCTATTCGCTTCAAGATTTGGAAGGGACCAATAAAGCGAGAATTTAGCTTCTTAACCTTAATGGCTCTATCTATCCCTATTGTAGGTGTAACCTTTAGAAATACATGGTCTCCTTCTTGAAATTCCAGAGGTTTTCTCCTAGTATCCGCGTAACTCTTCTGACGACTTTGAGCAGCAAGCATCTTACTTCGAATTCTCTTGATCTGCTTAGTGGTTTGCTCAACTAAATTAGGCCTCAATAGAGTTGATTCTCCTGCTTCGTACCAACACAGGGGGGATTAGCACTTTCGTCTGTACAACGCTTCGTAAGGAGCCATGCTGATGCTAGCATGATAGCTATTGTTGTAAGCAAATTCGGCTAGTGGCAAGTATCGATCCCAATTCCCACGTGCTCCAATATATAGGCTCGCAGCATGTCTTCTAAGGTTTGAATTGTCCTTTCCATTTGACCATCCGTTTGTGGGTGATATGCAGTGCTTAGGCACAACTTAGCACCAAACGCCTTTTGTAAGGCTCCCTAAAATCGTGAGGTAAACCTTGGTTCCCGATCATAGATGATGGTTGACGGGGTCCCATGCAACCTTATAATCTCTTGAATGTACAGCTGTGCCAATCTTTCCAACGGATAATTTGCTCGAACGAGTAGGAAGTGAGTAGATTTGGTTAATCTATCCATAATGACTCATATGGCATCATATCTTGTTGATGTTCTTGGTAATCCCATTACAAAATCCATGTAGATACTCTCCCACTTCCACTCAGGGATTTCCAAGGGTTGTAACATCCTGGAGGGTTTTTGATGTTCCGCTTTCACCTTCTGACAGACCAAACACTTGCTCATGAAACTTGCCACATCTGACGTCATGCCTAGCCACCAAAACATTTTCTTGAGGTCTTGATACATTTTAGTAATGCCGGGATGTATGGTGAATTCACCCTTATGTGCTTCTTCCAAGATTCTTCTTCCGAGATCACTCCCCTCGGGTACACACACCCTGTCATGACACTGCCATATGCCCTCTTTATCTTGAGCAAAACCCATTAATTTCCCTCACTGCTCAAGATTAATTGTATGTTGAAAATTAGCATCCTGCTGCTGTGCTTGCCGAATCTGTTCCTTAAAGTTACTGTCTATCTTAATTTGATGTAATTGAAGGGCCTTGGCAGTCATAAGGATTCCCAAATTAAGATCTCGGAAACTCTCAATAAGCTCCATCTCTTTAATCTTCATCCAGGCTACAGTTAGAGATTTCCTACTCAAAGCATCGGCCACAATATTGGCCTTGCTTGGGTGATATTTCAATTCAAATTCGTAGTCCTTAAGAAGTTCCATCCACCTCCGCTGCCTCATATTTAATTCCTTCTAATCAAAGAAATACTTCAAACTCTTGTGTCAGAAAAGACCTCGAACCTGATGCCATACAGGTGATGTCTCCATATCTTCAAGGCAAACACTACTACAGCTAATTCGAAATCATGTGTAGGATAATTCTTTTTATGTGGCTTTAATTGTCTGGAGGCATATGCGACCACATTTCCGGTTTGCATCAACACACATCCTAATCCTTGTTTAGAAGCGTCACAGTAGACCTCAAATGGTCCACGAGGGTCTGGTAAGGCTAACACTGGTGTCATAGTCAACCTTTTCTTCAAGTCTTGAAAACTCTGTTCGCACTCCGGCGTCTATTCAAATGGAACATTCTTCCTGGTTAGCTTGGTCAAGGGCAAAGCTATTCGAGAAAAATCCTTAACGAATTGCCTGTAATATCCAGCTAAGCCCAGAAAACTCCTGACTTCAGTGACTGTGGTCGGCCTTTCCCAATTCATCTTCGCTACTTTCTTTGGGGTCAACGGAGATTCCTCCATAGGATACTACATGGCTGATAAATTTTACTTCTTTCATCCAAAATTCACATTTGGATAACTTAGCATAAAGTTTCTTTTCTTTTAAAATTTGCAGAACTAGCTGCAAGTGTTCCGCATGCTCTCGCTCCATCTTCGAATAGATAAGTATGTCGTCGATGAAAACCACTACAAACTTGTCCAAATATGGGTGGAATATCCGATTCATGTAATCCATGAATACTGCTGGTGCGTTTGTCAGTCCAAACGACATCACGGCATACTCATAGTGTCCGTAACGAGTTCGAAAGGCTGTCATAGGGATATCTTGTTCCCGAACTCGAATTTGATAATATCCAAAACGCAAATTGATCTTGGAAAATACCGTTGCACCTTGTAGCTGGTTCATGAGATCATCAATCCTTAGTAGTGGATATTTATTCTTAATCGTCACTTTATTCAGCTGTCTATAATCCACATATAGGCGCATGCTCCCATCTTTCTTTTTGACCAACAAGACTGGAGCTCCCCATGGTGATGCACTTGGCCGTATGAATCCTTTTTCCAAAAGGTCTTCGATCTATCTCTTTAGTTCTGTCAACTCCAAAGATGACATTCGATATAGAGCTATAGATATTGGTCCCGAACCTGGAACCATCTCGATGGTGAACTCAATTTCTCTCTCAGGAGGGAATTCAGGAATATCTTCTGGAAAAACATCAGGATATTCCTTAACAACTGGGATCTCCTCTAATTTCTATTCAACTTCCGTCATATTAGCTGACAAGAGGATGTATCCCTGACTTTTCGACCCACTATAGTTTACTAATAAAGAGTTTGATAAAAGTGTGTTGAGGCTTGGGGTTCAGAAGACGAGATAGAGGGGAATACCACCGTCTTATCGGAGCAATTGAACATGACTTGATTAGCGGAAAGCCAATCCATGCCTAGAATTATGTCAAGGCCAGACAGAGGAAGACAAATCAAATTAGCTGCAAAGGTCCTACCCTTAATTCGAAGAAGTACATTGATGCATATTTGACTAGTTTTAACAGGTTCATTGGTAGGAGTAGAAACCAGTAGATCATAAGGTAATTCAAAAATTGGTAATTGCAAAATAGCTACACAGTCATGAGAAATAAATGAGTGGGAGGCACCCGAATCATAAAGTACAGTTAGAGTCTCATCGTCCACTTCACAGGTATCTTGGATTAGTCCCTCGGACTTGTCAGCTTCTTTTGCATTCATCATAAAAACCCGTCCTTGACGTTGTGGTCGAGACGACTGTGGTGGATTCCTAGTTGGACACTCATAAATTTTGTGGCCTGGCTTGCCACACCTATAGTAGACATTCTAGCCTGCCAAACACGGGCGATCACCATGATTCTTATCGCATTTCGTGCAAGTTGGATTCGGAAGAGGCCTTTGGGGCTGCTTGTCTTTGTTGCCTGTTGGCGGGAATCTCCTCTACTGTTGTAAGTTGGGCTTAAATCTTGGGCCTTGCTGGGCCAACCCCTTCTTGAAACTACCACTAGATGCCTTAGCTGCAGCCAATTTCAAGTTGCAATCTTCCATAAGTCGGTATTTATTTACCAACGTGGGGAAATCTCTAATCTCCATTGGTCTTATTGCAGTAAGAATATCTTCGCGTAACCCTCCTTCGAATTTGACGCCCTTCCAAGCTTCATCTGGGTTCCTCTGGTAAATTGTAGAAAATTTACATAGCTCTTTAAATCTTGCAATGTATTCAGATATCATCCGATTTCCTTGACAGAGCTGCATAAATTCGAGTTCCTTGGCATTTCGAACCGAGGCAGGAAAGTACTTTTGGTAGAATACATCTCTAAACACCATCAGGTGACTGCCGTCTGAGATTCTTCAAATAGTCTTCGTACACTGTTCCACCAAAACACTGCATTTGCTTCGAGCATGTAGGTGGCAAAGGTCACCTTCTGATGATCCGAGCAATCTAGGACAGAAAAAATCTTCTCCATGGCTTTGATCCATTCATCGGCTTTATCAGGATCATACACCCCTCGAAAGCTGGGCGGATTTGCCTTCTTGAACTTAGCAAACTTAAGGTAGTCCAAGTCAGCTCTTGGGCCATGTGGGTTTCCTCCACAACTTGCCTCAAGTCGCCTGACTAATTGATCCATCATTTGGTGAGCTGTTGCGGCCTGTTCCCACATCGCATGAGCCATTTCTCGTACCGTGTCCATAAGGTCAGCGGGATCCCCTTGAGCAGGTTCTGTGCGTGGCCTACCTCGCCTTCCGGAAGCCATTAAGTTCTGAGTACACAAAATGAAAGTTATTGAGTTGATTAGGCTCAACACTAAGTCAAATGTGCTAGTAAATAACAGCTTACACAGTTGGGCACTTCTTACACATGCACATCTATATCTCAACTGTACAGGCAAGTTCTAGTGCATGTTATCAGCTAAAAACACAGAATATGTGTGAAGCACAGTCGGTCCAATCCTCAAGCCTTAGCTAGGACAAACCGCTCTGATACCAAAAATGTAACACCCTACCAACTTAATGTTATGCTTAAGTCATAGCATGAAATTGGATAGGTTGCGTTACTGTGTTAGTACTCCATCAATAATAGTATTCATTATATTATATTCTCTTTTTCTCTGATATATACATATATATTTGACGAATATACCTATGAAACAGGGAACTTTATACAATAAACGTGATTAGCATTATAGAACAAAACCGAATTTAAAAAAAAGCACCACAGAAAAGAATAAAGACAGGTAATATATCAACAGTTATATATATACATATATAAGTTGGAAGCCAACGCTTTAGTATATATATATATGTTTCAAAAGCAAAGTAAAATAAAGGAACAACAAAATTCCTATTGCTAAAAAGTAGAAACGGAAATGGCAGGAGCCAGCTATGTATAACGAGTCCAACTCGGGGTCATGGTGGATCTACAAGTCCGGAATCTCAATAAAAAGAGTGGTCGTCGAGTCAATCACCAGCGTCTGAGAATGATGCAGAAATACAAAGCGAGGTGAGAATTTAAGGAAATTCTCAGTAGGGTTCGCGTATGGTATTTAACTGACGTCACATTCATTCTTAGTTGCCTCAGTTTTTATTTAATTGTAAAAGCATGGGATCAAACTTAACTATCCATGTTTAATAAGTTTGAGAAAATGTCTGGTCTGAGACAAGATTCAGTTTTACTTAGGACAGTGTAAGAAACAGAATAAATTACTAATAATGAGCAGAATAAATAAACATGTAGCAGCAAGTAAACATATCAGTCAAACTATAAACAACTCATAAGGACTATTCAATATGGTCATGCAAAACTCATTCTTGAACTTTTCTTCATAAACTTTTTCATTACTTGGTCCCTTGGGAGTTCTTGGCCATTTAGACTCCTGGGTAATAGTTTGCTTTTCAGGATCGAGTTCGTTCCTATACAAGAATGCCGGGTTTACTTTCCCCGACCTCCCCACTGATCTATTCCCCTTAACTTTAATCCAGGGCTGGCCCAAGTATCATGGAACTTTCATCATAACATAATCTTTATGTTTATCATAACATAACCCTTATGATTTTCTTGAAAATGCATATGTATCTAAATGTATATTATAACTCAAGCATAGACTTTACCGAAATTTTGGCAGCATAATTGAATGTGTCCACTTCCCCATGAATAGTGCCAGTACTCAGAACATCGATTTCTCATAGAAGCCATAACATTTCATTCATAATTTAAGCATCATACTCATAGAAACATTAGTTGCATTTAAGGCAGGGTTGCTGCTTCAGCACACTCATTCAACCCAATTTTTTTAAATCAAGCCAAAATTTCTATTTAACTCATCTAGACCTGAACTTTGTATATGTTAAATTTTTATATGTCTATTTTCTAATCTCTTTGGTCCTATCTGATTTTGATAAATATAGCTCAAGTTATTTAAGTTTTATCCTGACCTGCCCTGTAGCTGGCCAGAATTACACACTTAAAAGTAAAAATTTGCTAAAAATAGAAAACTAGTTCAAACCATACGAAATTGGTCTCATATGGTATAACAGGACAATATTTCATTTGCAAAAAGTTCCATTCCATTTGCCTCAGTAGATCTCGAGTTATAAGCCCCGAAATTTGACTTTCTTGAATTGCCTTGTTTTGGCCCAGTTTGGACATAGGGCAGATTTCTCGGACCACTGGGAGTAAACGGGATCTTATCTAACTCCGAAATTTTTACATAATATTCTTCTATGTGTAAGCTTTCCAGCAAAGTTAGTTTCATTCAATTCCAAGTAGTATAGGCTAAGTTTTTCCTTGAACAACCCAGTCTACCCAGAATCAAACTCAAAAACCTAGGTCAAATTTCGAAAATTCATATCTCTCTCAATACTAATCCAATGGCTTTATATGATAGATGTATGGAAAGCCTTGAATGTCTAGTTTCATATAAAAATGATTTTATCAAATTTAAAGGGCAGTAGGCAGAGCCATTCACTCCGCCGTATAGACTGCCGAGGGGTTTTGGGTTTTCTAGCTCCTCACATCTTTCTTCTTTCACCCTTTCTTACTTACTACTTGGATTTAACAGTACAACAGCCAACAAACCAACCAAATATCATCATATTTATTCAATCATCACATCAAGAATTGAGAAAATAAAGCCACCACCAGCCACCCATAACTAGAATAGTAAGACAAAAATTAAACCTCTAACTCTTTGTATGTGATTTTGCTTGATTTTGGAGTTTGGATTAATAAAACCTTGTTGAGCTTGAAGGTTTGATGGAGTTGGGTGAGTAGAGAAGAGAATAAGAGGGCTGAAGCAAAGGAGAAGGTGGCGCAAATTTTGGCTGAAGGGAAAGAAAGGAATATGTGTTATAGAAGTATTGATGAGGTAGTTGGAATGGAGAGTTTTGATTGGATGGAGCTTTATGGCCAAATTTCAGCCAACTCCCTCCATCCTTGTGGCCTTTCTTGCGCCACTTTCATGGGTTATGTGGCTGAGTAATCAGCCCTAACACCATAGAATTTGGGTGCATAATTCAATTAATTCGGTTCCGACAGTTTAAAATACTGTAATCTTACGGATTTCCTTTAAATTGGTAAATCGGTTTCAAGAAAATTTTTATGAAATCTTCTATATTTCTAACCTAATTCCCTCATATCTAAAGTCAATTAATTGCTAATTAATTGATCCTAAATAAATATTTAGTCAAATTTTAATTAATCTTAATTATTCAATAAAAACTGAATAATTGGATGAAAAACGATAAGAAATTTCTGGTGGATGTTACACTTAGAATAATTAAAAATGTCAACTTTCATAAAAAACAAGACTTTTAGTTCAAAAGCTAGTATCTTGTATCATTATTTCATAAAGATTTAATCTTTAAGACAAGGGCTTAATTTGAAAGGCATATACTTTCTTAAATAATGAAACTTTATAATTACCTTATGAAGAATGATACTTTCATAATATTCAAGGCAAGATCATGTTGTGTTAGTAATAAAAGCTTGAAACTTTACAACATGAATAAGTTACAAATCACCCTTAATGATTAGTGAACATGGTGTTGTTAGGTTCATGAGTGTGGTTATGTGTTGTCATGACCCAAGGATTAGAAGGATCTTGAACTCCTTAGGAACAGAAGTATGATTAGGGCTTCTGAGCATATCATGAACCTAGGAATCACTAAGTGCACTATCTCAAGGAAAGGAAGCAATCACCTAACTTAGTTAATACGAACATGTGTTGCCTAAGACATGTACCTAAGTAAAAAGTAAATTCCTATAAGGACTGAATAACTAAAAGATGTCATACACATTCATTTTAACTATGTGATTCTCCCATGGGTAACCATGGGAAATATACCCATGGGAAATTATATGATGACTCATAAGACGTCTCACAAAGAATAATACAACTATAAACCCCTTTAGGGTATGAATGTATGATGCCATTTGGCATGATGAATGACAAGTTTGATTGAGCTCTGTCTCATGATTGAATGATTAGTGTGAGGATATGATATGGACTGTTGGTTGAAAGTTTTATGATTGGCATTTTGGGGAAGCTCTGGTCTAGCCTTCATGTTGCCGGATTTCCATCAAAATTATGGACTTAGTTGTATCATTGCATGTGTCTAGTCAAAGAAGTACTATGCATGTAAAGTATAATGATAAGAAAAGAAAGAATGGAATATGACCCTTTAATCACTTCGATAAGGGAAGTGAGAGACGGTGATCCACAAAGACTCAAGGAACCTCTATGGGGGAGGCAAAGGTGACATAGAAGACCCTCCAACTTAGAGCTAACCAATATCGGCTTAGTCTGATTTGGTTAGTACTGCATGATAATAGTCACGGAATGAGCTCATGTCCAAAAGCAGTCTATTTCAAAAGAAAAGTAAATAATGTTAAGCATGTGCTAAAAACAAAAGTAAAGTTAAAGTAGAACCATGGTAATGTCTATGAGGTTGCATGTCAATGCATATATTTATATTGTCCGGATGCATTATGAATGTTTATTCTATGGTTTCGCTTGTATATTTACTTATGATGTTATGATTATGATGCTAAGTTTAAAAGCAACCCACTTTGGGACTTAAATTTTCAAAATCATTAAAATTGAACCTATTGATAACTTTCTAATGCGAGTTATAATTGTTAGTTTTTTTTATAGTTTTTAGGACTTGCATGCACATAAGGTAATAGTTTAGCATTAATTTAGCATTATATTAGGGATTTTGTTATGTGATGGCTTAATATTGAAATTACATACCTTCTAGAACATTTTCACTTATTATTGGTCATTTTGATTGAAGGTATGAAGATCCAGCTCAAAGAAAATGAAGTGTCAAGTTTCAAGACCCACGCTCGAGCACCTAACCCCATACTCGAGCGTGGGTTGGTAAAAAGAGCTCAAGGAATTGGAAGATGGCCACGCTCGAGCACGTAACCCCACGCTTGAGCATAGGCCATATAGGGAGGACACTACGAGATTTGGGAGGCACACTCGAGCGCAGCCCTACACGCTCGAGCATGGCCTTGAAAAACAAGGAAGATCTATTATTTCGAACCAATCGTTTGAGAGAAGATTGGGGGATATATTTAAATGATTGGAATGCCATTTTGGAGGTCGTCTAGAGCCATTTAGCAACCTTAATCCTGGTGAGGAACCTTGGAAGCATTGGAGGTGAAGATTGAAAGTTCCTATAGCCTAACGAAAGCCGGAGAGATCCATGTCAACCTGTTTTCTACACTTCTTCTGTCATCCATGGATTCTTCCTTTTGCTTTTCATTTTTCTTTTCATCCTTTGTTTTTACTTTCATCATGAACTAAGTCCCTCTTGTTAGGGCATTGATGTACCTGCTCAAAAACAATGTTAATCTTGTTTAATGTTATCCAAGTTTCTTTTCTTTGTGATTTAGTGTTATGACTGTGTTGAATGCTTTTGAGTGCTTGATCACCACTTGAATGATCTGAGGCTTTACACTTAATCGAGAGAGAAGTTGTGAAGACAGCCCCATGTCATAATCACCATAAGTTGAGCGAAAACTAGAGATAGATAAACATGACTTGTGTGGTCTTTATGGGTAATCCATGGAGCATATCCTCCCTTAATCTAGGTTGTGCTAAAAGATTAAGCAACCATATTAAATAGGAGAGAATTACTTGATCTTGAGAGAGACTTGTAATTAAAATAGGGAATTCAGCCATAAATCTATAGGATTAGAAAGTAGATAACTTTTACAAGGATAACAACATTAAAGAGTAGGTGAAATCAATAGCTCTAACATCTTTGATTAATCAGATTCAACTTAAAACAATTCTTTTGTGTAGTTATTGAATTGCTCACTTTGAGTTTCGTTTATTTACTATTGTTCGTAATCCTCTCTACTCAACTTGACACTCAATTAGTTAACTTCGATACTTGAGCTATCCTCGTGGGAACGATATCTTTTTCACTACTTTATCACTTGTACAACCCAGTATACTTGCCGGAGCCGCATCAAGTTTTTGGTGCCGTTGCCGGAGATAGTTCAATATCACTTTTTGGCTAGTTGAGTTCTAGATTAAGCCAAATTTTTTCTTTTATTTTTTTATCTTTTTATTAGTTTTAATTATCACTTATTTTTTTCTTTCTCTTGGTTGCATAGTTAATACGAAGGAGTTGCTCAGAGGGTGAACTCATTTTCGATCCAGAAATTGAACATACCTTGAGACTATTGAGAAAAGAAAGACAAGTGCATGAAGAAAATCAAGCAAGCAACATGGAAGAAGAAAACAACCAGAATCAAAGAGCCATGAAGGATTACTTAGCACCTTCTCTGGATGGGTGTGCTTCAAGCATAGTGAGACCTCCAATTCAAACCAATAATTTTGAGTTGAAGACCTCACTATTTAGTTCATTCAAAGCAACTGCCAATTCTCGAGCTTGCCAATCAAAGATCCGAATGAGCACATTAGTACATTCCTAGAGATTTGTGACACGGTTAAGATGAATGGAGCCACTGATGATGTTATCCGACTGAGGTTGTTTTAGTTTTCTTTCAAGGATAAGGCCAAAGCATGATTAAAGTCTTTACCCCAATGAACACTCACTACTTTCGACATGGTAGCTAGGAAATTCTGGAGAAGTATTTCCCACCCGCCAAGTCAGCAAAAATGAGGAATGATATCACCTCTTTTGCTCAGTCAGAAGGGAAGTCTTTCTATGAAGCATAGGAGAGCTACAAGGACTTGTTGGCAAGATGTCCTCATCATGGCATCCCTCTATGGATGCAGATTTAGACCTTTTATAATGGTTTGCTGATTTCCACACAAGTCATGGTAGATGCGGCTGCCAGTGGCTCATTGAATAATAAGTCAGCAAAAGAATCTCAAGAGCTGTTTGAATTGATAGCTACCAACAATTACCAAAAGCCTAGTGAGAGGGTTCAGAAAAGAGGAGTCCTAGAAGTTGATACCACCACGGCCCTCCTTGCTCAGATGCAAGCTCTTGCTGTTCAAAAAGCTGCGATTCAGAAAAAAGTTGTGTATAATTCCAAATCCACCATCTGCTCAAGTATTGAAGTGTGATTTTTGTTAGGGTGATCATCCTAATGAGGAGTGCCATGTGGAACCATCCTCTGAAGAGCAAGTGAATTACATGAATTCCCAGAGGCACAACTTCAATTCCTATCAATACACGCTTAGACACAGAGAGCATAACAACTCGGGGTATTACTGTGGTAATCAAGGTCCTCCCAGAAACTCATACAACCAACCTGCCCAAGAGAAAGAATAAAACTTGGAAGATATGTTTTAGTAGTTCATACAGACTTACTCCAACTTTGTGGATAGAATTGAAGCACAGTTCAAGCAATATGATGCACAGTTCAAGAACACAGAGGCTTCTATTAGAAATATAGAAAACCAACCGGGGTAGGTATCTCTGCAATTGGCTGACAAGCCATAGGGGTCTTTGCCAAGCAACACTATTGCCAACCTAAGAAACAAGCATGTAAAGACAATTACCTTGAGGAGTGGTAAGGAATTAGTAGAGCCTGAGCAGTCTGAGGAGGTACCATCTAGTAAAGTGGAAGTGCAAAAGGGTTAAAAATATGAAATCCCTATGAGGCAGAATAGTGGTGAGAATAATGAAGAGAAGACTCTTACATCAGCAGCACCCTTCGCTTATGACCCTCCCATTCCCTACCCACAGAGAGCGAGGCAGCAGAAGAAAGAATAGTAAGACAAGCAATTTGCCAAGTTTCTAGAAGTTTTCAAAAAGTTGTACATCAATATACCTTTTGTGGAGGCTCTCACTCACTCAGATGCCCAGCTATGCAAAATTCATGAAGAAGATCCTCTCTCAAAAGAGGATGATCAAAGATGATGAGACAGTCATGCTTACGGAGGAATGTAGTGTCGTCTTACAGAGCAAATTACCTCCTAAGCTAAAGGATCCAGGGAGTTTTACTATACCTTGTGTGATTGGTGATATTTATTTTAATAAAGCTCTCTGTGATTTTGGTGCTAGCATAAATCTAATGCCTCTTTCTATTTTTAGGAAACTTGGAGTTGGGGAAGTGAAACCAACTATCGTATCACTACAGTTGGCAGATCGATCCATCAAGCATCCTAGAGGCATCATTGAGGATGTTTTTGTGAAGGTGGATGAGCTGATTTTCCCAGTAGATTTCATTGTGCTAGACATGGAAGAAGATAGAGAGGTCCCTCTTAATCTGGGAAGACCTTTCTTAGCCACAGAGAGAGCCTTAATAGATGTCCAAGAAGGGAAACTTGAGCTGCGGGTTCGAGATGAGAAAGTTACTTTTAATGTATTTGAGATAACCAAGTTCCCCACAGAAGCTGATTCATGTTTCAAAATGGAGGCTATTGAGGATTCAGTAGCTACTGCATTCTAAGTCAATTCCTTCACTACTCTCTTGGAGGCTTATTTGATGAATCCCAAGATAGTGGAAGAATGGGATGACAATAGTATGGAGATATTCCATCAGCTAATGGAAGCCCAATCTCCCAGGCTTAAGTCACACTTTGAAACCCTGGATGAAAAGGAGTTCAAACCACCCAAGGATGAACCACCCAAGTTGGAACTCAAGCAACTACCATCTCACTTGAGGTATGCCTTTTTAGGAGAAAAGAATACATACCCCGTCATTGTCAATGCCTCATTGAGTGAAGTGGAAGAGGAGAAATTGCTCAAAGTCCTTAGAGACCACAAAAGGGCAATTGGGTGGCAGATTTTTTATTTGAGAGGCATTAGCCTAACATTTTGTATGCACAAGATCTTTATGGAGGATGACTACAAACCCCTTGTGCAGCCACAAAGAAGGTTGAACCCTACAATGAAGGAAGTTATGAAGAAAGAGCTGGTGAAACTCTTGGATGCTGGGATCATATATCCAATTTCTAATAGCCCTTGGGTGAGTCCGGTCCAAGTAGTGCCAAAGAAGGGAGGAATCATAGTGATGAAGAATGATAACAATGAACTGATTCCCACCCGCACAGTTACAGGATGGCGGATGTGCATTGACTACAAAAAACTCAATGATGCCAACCGCAAAGACCACTTTCTACTTCCATTTATGGATCAAATGCTAGAAAGAATAGCAGGCCATGCCTACTACTGCTTCCTTGATGGTTACTCGGGTTATAACCAAATTCATATTGCCCCAGAGGACCAAGAGAAAACTACTTTCACCTGCCTATATGGCATCTTTGCCTATAGAAGGATGCCATTTGGACTTTACAATGCGCCTGTAACTTTTCAAAGGTGCATGTTGGCAATTTTTCATGACATGATGGAAAGGTTCATTGAGGTTTTTATGGATGATTTTTCTATTTTTGGTTCTAGTTTTGATGATTGTTTATCAAATTTATCTTTGGTTTTGAAAAGGTGTTAAGAAACTGACCTTGCTTTAAATTGGGAGAAGTGTCACTTTATGGTGCAGGAAGGAAATGTGGTTGGGCACCCGATCTCAGCCAAAGGCATTGAAGTGGACAGAACTAAGATAGAAGTCATTGCAAGTTTGCCTTCACCAACCAATATTAAGGGAGTTAGAAGTTTCTTAGGGCATGCTAGCTTTTATAGGAGATTTGTTAGGGATTTCTCTAAAATTTCTAAACCTTTGAGTACCTTGTTGATTAGAGATGTTCCTTTTCATTTCAATGATGAATGTTTGCATGCCTTTGAACTTCTGAAAAATAAATTGATTTCAGCCCCTATTCTTGTTGCACCCGATTGGAATTTACTTTTTGAACTTATGTGTGATGCTAGTGACTATGCTATAGGTGCTATTTTGGGGCAAAGGAAAGATAAATTGTTGCATGTGATTTATTATGGTAGTAGAACCTTAAATGAAGCACAGCTAAATCATGCTACAACTGAAAAAAAAACTTTTGGCTGTTGTGTTTGCTTTTGACAAGTTTCATTCTTATTTGATAGGTGCGAAGGTCATTGTTTATATGGATCATGCAGTTCTCAAGTTCTTGTTGGAGAAAAAAGATGCCAAGCTCAGGCTCCTCAGATGGATTTTGCTTCTTCAAGAATTTGACTTAGAGATTAAAGAAAAGAAAGAAGCAAAGAATCTAATAGCAGACCACCTCTCTCAACTAACCATTATTAAACAAAAGGAAAAAGAAGAAATAAGGGAGACCTTTCCTGATGAACAACACTTTATAGTTCACGCAACAGCATGCTTTGCCAATTTTGCTAATTACTTGGTAAAGAAAATCCTACCTGAAGGTCTATCCTATTCCCAGAAGAAGAAGTTTTTCTCTGATCTTAAGTATTACTTTTGGGAGGAACCTTTCCTCTATAGACATTGTGTTGATCGGATCATTAGAAGATGTATCCCTCAAGAGGAAGTGACCAATATTCTTTATCATTGTCATGCATCACCAGTTGGGGGACATTTCGGAGCTACTCGCACAGCAGTCAAGGTCCTTCAATGTGGTTTCTATTGGCCAACAATCTTCAAGGATGCTGATCACTATGTGCGAAGTTGCAACAAATGCCAAAGAGCAGGAAATATCTCAAGGAAACATGAGATACCACTAAGCAACATTCTAGTCTGTGAAATATTTGATGTTCGGGGCATTGATTTCATGGGACCTTTCCCTATGTCTTTTGGTAACAAGTATATCTTGGTCGTAGTGGATTATGTATCCAAATGGGTAGAAGCTGTAGCCTCACCTACTAATGATGCTAGAGTGGTTACCAAGTTTCTCAAGAAGAATGTCTTTTCAAGGTTTGGTACCCCAAGAGCAATCATTAGTGATGGAGGAACACATTTTTGCAATAGGCAATTTGAAGCTCTTCTTACAAAGTATGGGGTTACTCACAAGGTTGCCACTCCCTATCATCCACAAACAAGTGGCCAAGTGGAAGTCTCTAATAGGGAACTGAAAAGAATACTTGAGAAGATAGTAAATACCTCAAGAAAGGATTGGTTAACAAAGCTTGATGATGCCCTTTGGGCCTATAAGACAGCCTTCAAAACCCCTATTGGGATGTCCCTTTATAAGCTAATTTTTGGAAAGACATGTCATTTACCAGTTGAGCTAGAGCATATTGGGCCACCAATTTGTTGAATTTCTATTTCAAGGAAGCTAGGGAGAAGAGAATGCTGCAACTCAATGAGTTAGATGAATTCAAACAAGAGGCCTATGAGAATGCCAAGCTATACAAAAAGAGAACCAAGCAATGGCATGATAAGCATATTATGAGGAGAGAGTTTCATGTGGGCCAAAAAGTGCTTTTATTCAATTGCAAGTTGAAACTTTTCCCTAGAAAACTAAGGTCAAGGTGGTTTGGACTATTTAAAGTCACTAAGGTTCTACCATTTGGGGCTATAGAAGTCACACATCCAACTAAGGGGATTTTCAAGGTCAATGGACAAAGATTGAAGCCTTATATTGATGGAAACTTTGACAAGCTCAAGGCTTCAATCCTACTTCAAGATCCTCAGTAACTTATGAGTCATGTCTAACTTAGGGATATTAAATCAAAGTGCTGTTTGGGAGATAATCCAACATTCTTTCCTTTAGTTCTTTTTCTTAAAATCTATTCATATCATTAATAAGGATGCATTTAGGGTAGTTTCATTCCTTTTCACATTCTTACATTATTTTTAATTTTGTTTTTAATTTTATTTTAACTTTATAGGTGAAAAGGAGTAATGCAAGGCAAAAAGATCAAAAGAGGAATGGTGTAACTTCGCATTATGCAGAAAAATAGAAGATGCAGACTCAGGGATACACACTCGAGCGCAGACTCACACGCTCGAGTGTGGTTCTCAAATGTTACAAGGAGTAATTCTTTTATTTCCACACTCGAGCGCGTGACCCCATGCTCAAGCATGGGTTGTTATAGTGTGCACTAAATCTCAATCATAGATTTAAGATGGCCACACTCAAGAGCGCGTGGGTTAATTACGAACAAAAATTTTACCCTTCAGTGGAGCATGCTCGAGCGCAGCATCTCACGCTTGAGTGTAGCACCACGAGCGGCTCACAAGCGTTTTAAAAAGAACAAAATGCTCGAGCCCTTCTCACTCTCCCTTTCACGCCCACTCACTCCCCTCCCCCTCACTAGGTAGAAACCCATCCTTTCCCTCTCAATCTCCCTCTCTCACTCACTCTCCATCACTACACCATCAAACAAAACCATATACTCTTCCACATTTTACTTTTGGGCGCTCATACTTTTCCAAATGGCTAGTATGTACTTTTGACTTCTGATTCTTGCCCCAAGTTGAGTCATTTTATTTATTTATTTATTTTTGGGATGGTTGCATATGAAATGGGGCCAAAACGTGCATGCCAAGGTGTCACTTTGACGATGCACCGTGGTATTGGAAGGGGTGAATGGTCATCCCGTCGCCAATATGGTATCGGAAGGAGTGAATCGTCATCTCGCTAGTAACCTACTACTCAGTCTCCACCTGCAAACCCCAAACAGCAAACTGAGGGCTTGGATCGGCATCATTTCATTAGTATTGAAGCCCACAGCTAGTATGGGACGTCATTCAACTCCGACAATATAGTGATGGAGAGAGCCATAAAGTTCTCTAACCCATATTATGAGCACTTTGAAGACGAACTTGAGAAGAGGCAATGGCTCAGATTAGCTGCTAATCCAGCACTAGGCCGCACCTGCCTTGTGGAGGAATTCTACTCCAACCTCCGTTAGACCACAGGCAGCAGAGTCTTACTTAGAGTGCATCGAATAGATTTCAGTTTTGCAGCCATCAACTATTTCTACCAGGCCCCTAAGGTAGAAAATGATGCTTTCACCCGAATACTGGATGGCGAAGTAAATTGGGAGGAGGTACTTGAGACTATTGGACATCCTGGGAGCTATTGGACATATCATGCCCAGCCCTCAACCAAACCTCGACATCTAGAAAACAAATTTCTGAACAGAGACGCATGGGTTTGGTTACAAGTTATACTCAGTGCACTCTCCTTCACTGCCTAGTAATCGGGCAGGATATTGACTTGGGAAAGGCCATCTAGTGGCATATGCTCCACGTAGCAAACTCCACAACTGCATTAGCTTTCTCATGCACCATTGCAGCCATGGCACTGCAAGTCGAAGTTCAAGTTGATGATGACGAGGACCTAGTACACTTGGATGATCTGTTAAACAATGCAATCTCAGTGAGCTCCACAACCCCCTCAGATCCTAGCAGCTGAAGAGCCTCGGCAAGAGGCTGAAGCACCACCTCCACCAAAGTCCAAACTTGTACCCGCTACTGCGGAACCACACTAGCAAAATGTGCAACCTATTTTCCATGAGCTTCGAATATTAAGGCAGGAGCTGTGCTGGATAGAGTTAGCTCAAAACCGCAATCGGAATCGCAATAACCAAGAATTTTGGGCCCACTCTGGGCAACTAACTTTGGTTGCCACTGATATGCGAACTTTGGAGGAAATCATGCAAATGCAAGCACCTCCAGATTTACTACCACAACTGCCTCGTTTACCACCAATGCCACCAGCAAACGATGATGAGGAGATGGAATCCCAGGACACCGAGGATGAAGATAGTGACTAGGGGAGTCTTCTCAGACTTTTTCAATCTAGCATTGGAGACAATGCTACATTTTAAGTTGGGGGTGTGATGAAAGAAAATGCATATGCTTTCCTTCATTGTATTTTTGTCTTGTTTGAGTCTTTGAATACCTTTCAACTTGCATCTTAGGTTGTTTCTGTTTTATGTCTTGTTAATTCTCTAATGTTACAAAAAAAAAAAAAGAGAGATTTTGCTATTTTAGGCATGTTAGAGTAGTAGTTTGTAGTGTGTATTGTTGCCTAAACAATATCTCCTAGGGTTTTGATCTCATTCTTACGATATGATGAGTTGCTTTTCACTCTAACCTGTTAGTGACTACCAATCTTGTTTTAGACATGTTAAAATTCTCTTGTGCTCTTATCATTATTGGGAAGGAATCACATGTTTTGCACTTTTTGTGGATAAGTGACCTAGGGATAATGATCACCATGCTTTAATGCTTTAATTAACATTGAGACATGCATCTTTTGAAGTTGAAATTCTTTTGAGAGAAATATGAGTGGATTCTATCTTTGGAGAGGATTTAGGCCATGATTGTGAACCCACATTGAGACTTATAGCCTACCATACTTCATTTAACCCTTTTTGAACCTAATAGCCTTTGTTCTTGATTGAACCACATTTTAAGCCTAATATCTTATCCTTCTTATTCCACTTTGATCCCTTAATTACCCTCAAGCCTAAACTTTTCACCTAGTTGAATAGGGTATTATCTCATCACTCAAAACCTCATGTTTTTCAAAAAAAAAAAAAAAAGGGGAAAAGAAAGAAAGAAAAAGAGAAAAGTTGGCAATACAAGAAAAATATAATGCCAATGTTCATCAAGAAAAGTATGAGGGTTGCCAAGCAACTAAGTTGAGGGTAACCCAAGGAGAGTGGATAGAAGTAAAGGTTCCTTAAGTTGAGGGTAAAACTCAAGCTAAAAGGACCTCTCACCATACCCCAACCTTGGCCTTACATTACAAGCTTAAAGAAAGACCTATTGATCCTTTTCTAGTGAACATTTGTATGGATGTAGGAAGGATGAATGGCGCATTATGGTTGATTGTTGTTTCCTTCTTAATCATGGTATTGGCATGGGGTGAATTAACTCTTTGTTACTTGACACACACACACACACACACACACTTGGTTACTTCCCTTTGATAATGAGAATTGCACAATTGAATGGTTTCTAGTTTGAACCATGATTGAGTTGTCACTTCTGGGTTAGAGTAAAAAAGAGCAATGATGAGGACTACATGAGTCAAAGGTTTGGGAGGGTAATGTTTTGGGCATCTTTGAGTTTTACAAAAAAAAAAAAAAAACAACATTTATCTCCTTGTTTCCTTGTTTAGTAGTTTAGTTTAAATTCTTACTTGGGGACAACCAAGAGGACAAGTTTGGGATGTTTGATAACTCTCCAATGAGAATTATAATTGTTAGTTTTTTTTTTTATAGTTTTTAGTACTTGCATGCATATTAGGTAATAGTTTAGCATTAATTTAGCATCATATTAGGGATTTTGTTATGTGATGGCTTAATATTGAAATTACATACCTTCTAGAACATTTTCACTTATTATTGGTCATTTTGATTGAGGGTATGAAGATCCAGCTCAAAGAAAATGAAGTGTCAAGTTTCAAGACCCACGGTCGAGCGCATAACCCCATGCTCAAGCGTGGGTTGTTACAGAGAGCTCAAGGAATTGGACGATAATCATGCTCGAGCTCGCAACCCCACGCTCGATCACAGGCCATACAGGGAGGACACTACGAGATTTAGGGAGGCACGCTCGAACACAGCCCTATACGCTCGAGCGTGGCCTCGAAAAATAGGAAGTTCTGTTATTTCAAACCCATCGTTTGAGAGAAGATCGAGGGATATATTCAAATGATTGGAATGCCATTTTGGAGGTCGTTTAGAGTCACTTAGCAACCCTAATCTTGGTGAAGAACCTTGGAAGCATTGGAGGTGAAGATTGAAGGTTCCTAAGCCTAACGGAAGCCGGAGAGATCTGTGTCAACCTGTTTTCTACATTCTTCTATCATCCATGGAATCTTCCTTTTGCTTTTCACTTTTCTTTTTGTCCTTTGTTTTTACTTTCATCATGAACTAAGTCCCTCTTGTTAGGGTATTGATGTAGCCGTTCAAAAACAATGTTAATCTTGTTTTATTGTTATCCAAGTTTCTTTTCTTTGTGATTTAGTATTATGCCTGTGTTGAATGCTTTTGAGTGCTTGATCACCACTTGAATGATCTGAGGCTTTACAATTAATCGAGAGAGAAGTTGTGAAGATAGCCCCATGTCATAATCACCATAAGTTGAGCGAAAACTAGTGATAGATAAATGCCACTTGTGTGGTCTTTATGTGTAATCCACGGAGCTTATCCTCCCTTAATCTAGGTTATGCTAAGAGATTAAGCAACCATATTAAGTAGGAGAGAATTACCTGATCTTGAGAGAGACTTGTAATTAAAATAGGGAATCCAGCCATAAATCTATAGGATTAGAAAGTGGATAATTGATTTACAAGGATAACAACATTAAAGCATGAGTGAAATCAATAGCCCTAACATCTTTGATTAATCAGATTCAACTTAAAACAATTCTTCTGTATGGTTATTGAATTGCTCACTTTGAGTTTCATTTATTTACTATTGTTCTTCATCTTCTCTACTCAACTTTACACTTAATTAGTTAAGTTCGGTACTTGAGCTATCCTTGTGGGAATGATATCTTTTCCACTACTTTATTACTTGTACGACCCGGTATACTTGCTAGAGTCGCATCACCTATACATGTCCACTATTTTCATAATTAAACTTAAAGTAGCTGGGATGATGATGATAACACAACATTTGTCTAGTCACGATCCTACTGAGAAATCTAGTATTTCTCACTCCTATGTTTCCGTGTCGTCTTCAGAGGATGTCGACGTCAGGCACGGCGATGATCTTCATCGAGTACCTGGTTTGGCATTAGCCTTTGACCTGGTTATGAGTATATCGGTGATGTCTGTGAGCACCATGATGAGGGTCTACATCTTCCACGATCGTTCGTTTCAAGTTCCAGTGATGAGCCCATTTTTTCGCCCACATTAGCCGTACAGCGAGGTCACCCTAGATGACATCCGTCCTTACTTTTAGCTGTCGAGATATCCTACTAACGATGAGACTGACTCGGATACCCATCTGACTCCAACCATTTCATTGGATTCCGATCCTTCAGAGTCGTCCTATTCGAGCTATCATGTGGAGGCTGACCTATCTAAGCCCTCTTACCCATCCGTAATTCGCTTGACGTCTAATTTGTTTTCTTCTTCAGCAGCTCCTCGTCATACTCCACCCCTAATTTGTGGTCGCGGGTTCATTTGTACCCATGTTGTGCCTCGTGGGGGTGGCCGTGCTTGAGGAGGAGGACGTGGTGATGTTGTTCCTGGTGGTTTCAAGATTGGTTTCCTCCTGCCTGATGAGTGATGTGCTGATTGCATGCAGAGCCGAGCACGATGATAGCCCCTTTTGTTTGTAGTTGTAGGATTATCATTTTATTGTATGTTATGCTTGGGCAGTAGAGATTTCTTATGTATTTTCCTTTATGATGTATTTGGTAAGTTTCTTTTGTAGGGTTGACAGTAGGTATCGAACCCATCATTATCTTTATGTATGACTTCTAGTATCACTATTATTATATTAACTATGAATGGTCGTGCAATAAATGTTATGTTTATCTAAGTTATTGTTATTCTTGTCGCTTCTATTTATTTTATTCACACCATATGTATGAGATAGCAATTTTTATATTATGCGTTCACGATACGCTCATGGCTCTTGGCTTTCAAAATAGTTTATTCGTTATTGTTCAAAAAAAAATTACCCCCTATTTTCATTACAAGTATTTTCAAATGGAAATGTTAGTTCCACGAGCAAAAGTAACAACTAGTAATTCCATAATATAATTCCATAATATGACTTAAGCATAGTATGAGACTATTGGGGTGTTACATTACAAGCTGAAGTTACAATGAGTAACTTGCTGATGATTCAAAAGGTTGAGAAGGTTGATGAAGAAGGTCTTTTATGCGTAGAAGAATATTCAGAGCCAAGAACTCTTAAACAATCAACAGTCATGCATACAATTTATAATTAACAGAACAAATTTCATAATCTATCAGAGACAAGATATAATTAACAAATTATATGTTCAAGAATTAAGATTATCAACTCAAAATCATCATAAACTATTTGGAGTAAATGATTTACGTCAGAGTAATGAAGCACTTATCTGAAATAATAAGTTAACAATGATAACTACGTTATTAGAGTATTTAATAGCACCAAAAAAATTTTTTGAGTATGAATAATAAACAAAATGATATGATATCAAAGCAATAATATACTGATAGAGATAATGGATTAGACCATTAGTGTGATATTATAGCAAAGCTAAAATGATATAGACTAATATGAATTGTTTAGAATGATAACTTGAAAATTAAACATAGCAAAATATGTTCCTAAAATGCAAAATAATGAAGTCCTAATATTAGTACGAGTGAGATGCAGCAACAGTTTTAAAAAACTTTAACTTTAATCCTAACTCCCCCTCAAAATGTGCTTCCCTCTCAACATAAGCTTTTCTTCAATCTTCTCCCCCTTTGACATCACCAAAACAAGGTGAGGATATGGGATCATAGAAGAGCCATCATTGATTGCTCTTTCCTTTTTGAAGAGCCTTCAGAATTTGCAATATGAGGTTTTCCATTTTATCCATTATTCTATCCAGTCCTTGCTGATGAGCTTGAAGTTCAATCTGATTAGCCATGATTGTGTGTTGGTTGGCCAGTAGTAGATCCATTTGGACTTCAGTAGCATCAGGAAAGGCTTCTGCATTTAAAAGGCTCCAAATAGCAGTTTCACAGTGTAGTGGCTTTGACTGCTTGAGGACTGTGTAGGTGTAGAAACAGCAAGAGTAGCTGTTTTGTCAAATTTGGGTGTGGAAGTCAATAGCAACAGTGTTTGAGTAGTGATAGGGGTAGTAGGAATCTCTTAGGAAGTTGTGGCAATGGCTAGATGGGGCATTGGAGTGCTTTGAAGTGCACTTTCAAGTTCAAGAATAGCAGCTTGATTTTCAGCTTCTATCACTAAAGCAAGTGTCCAATCAAGCTCAATTCTTTCTGGTGCAGGCTCAGTCCTTTGAGCCAATGATCCTTTTTGACTAATAGGCATCAATGGGAGGCATGAAGGTTGAGCAGCAAGCTGATCTGATATCCTTTCTAGTTCCTCAGAAGGAAAGAAATCTCTTATCATCTCAGAAGGTGGATTCACCTCTCCAATGACCATATATTGTTGGTCTACCTCTAGAGAAGCTGATGAGCTTCTAGCACCTCCTGTTGAAGCACCAACTCTAGCAGCTCTATCCTTTCATTTTTGCACGCATGCCATTTCTCTCATTCTATTTTCTGCTACTTCTTTCTATGTTCTTCGAAGTGGAGAGGGAGTGGAATCTCTAGAGGGTTCCACCAGGGCTTTCTTCAACTTTCTCTTGCCCTTCCTCTTATACTCAAGGTCCTCATTTCCATCTAAAGCCTCTACTTCAACTTGTTACTCTTGTTGTACTTAAGGAATTGGCTCCCTGATCACAATACCTCTTTCTCTTGGTCTTGAGGGTCTGCTTGTAGGTTTTGCTAGTGCAACAGCATTCATAGCTTTGACAGCAATGGCAAATGTCTCATCTTCAGCACCAGAAAAGGATGAGGTTTCTTTAGCAAGCTTAAGCAGCTTTTGCTTGCTGACTCTTCTCTCTTTAGATATTGGGAGAGATCTCTTTGGCTTCTCTTCTTCTTATCCTTAGCTTTCTCAGTGGTAGCAACCTTCTGGTTCTAGACAGAGAGATCTTTCTTCTTCTCTTCCTTTCCTTTCTCTTTCTTCTTACTTTTCTCTTTACCTGGGTCCTGAGGCTTCAGACCCATAGTAGAAAGTGTTTTCATGCCGGTTGCAGGGTGTTTGCATCCTTCCTATGCCCATCAATAGGAACTTATGCTCTCGTGAAAACACGAGTGAGGAGCATGCCATAAGGTAGAGCGGCATGACTCCTTCTTGCATCATCTACAGCAGAAAGAGTGTAATCTAAGATCAACCTAACCAGGTTTGTCTTTCTCCTGGTCATAAGGCAGAACATGACCATTTGGTCCACTTCTATCATAACGTCAGTGTTCCCCATCCTAGGTAGCATAGTAAATTAGACTATAAAGGACTTCAGAGACTTCCTCTTCAGTGGCCCTAAGCTCTAACCACCATTTTGCACTACCTTGGCACAAAATACCCTTTCCTGGTGTATTAGTGATCTGAGCGATGTCCGATGGAAGAACTTGAATCTCAAATCTTCTAATGATACTTCTAAGAGAGGTGTTGTCTTCATCTATAGAGACTAGAGTACTGTAGAAAGCAGCAACCAATCCAGTGTAGGTGTCTTCAGAAATCCTTCGAAAGTCATTCCACTCTTGAAACTCAAACACTTCAACAATCTGAGAGAGGGCAGAGAAGTTTTCCATTTCAAAGCTTCTTTCGAAGGCGATAGGCCTGATGAAGAAGTTCCTATGAAAGTTTGTTTGCATCTCTTCATCATCGAATATGTACGAAACATTGTAGTCTCCTTTTTTCATCATGATGAATAGCAAAGGTAGAAGTCTGAGGACAAAAAAAGGTAATGTGTATAGGCTTAGTGTGTAGTAGGGAAAGTGTGATTGTTTACATTGCAGTTTTTGATGATGCCAAGAGAAAACAAATTATTGCAACAAAAATGATGCAAGCCTATTTGAAGAAGAATGAGTCCACAGTTCACATGGTTAGATTCTTAGGACTTAAGTTTTTCTGTTAAAAAGTTTTCTTTTGGTAAACTAATTGGCCACTATCTTCATTAAGATTCAAACTATTCTTAAACTTTGCTTTAGACATGTTTTACTTTGAATCTTGACATTTTCAACGCATGTAATCGATTATAATTGTTTATGTAATCAACTACAAGTAATTTTCATAGTAAATTTGCAAACTGTCATTCTGGTAATCAATTACAATGGTTTTGTAATCGATTACATATGGGTTTCTGAACTAAAATTGAAATTTGTTTTCTGGTAATCGATTACAAGGTAATGTAATCGATTACATTGGTCTTGCTTATTCCCAGAATTGTGCTTTTACACAATGTAATCGATTGCTCAAGGTTGTAATCAATTACAATACAGTTAAACGTAGAAAATGGCTAGTTTTGAAAAGTCATGTCTGTTGGGATAAAATTTCACAACAGCAAGCAGAATTCTATAGCCTATAAATACCTATTAAATGAGAGTTTTTGAGATAAGAAAAACTAAGAATCAATTTCTCTTACTCATTCTTCTCATTCATTGATTTGTCTATCAAGTTTTGTGGCCAAAAAGCTTTATCCCTTGAAAACTTTCTAGTGCTACAATTTGTAACAACTACTCTAGACAGAGAGTGAATTTTCTGGTTTCCTTTATTCTGAAAACTTGTAAGAGGGTGAGGCATCCCCCAAGACCATTTAAGGATGGGGTATCCGTTTTGTTTTAAGAGTGACTCAAATACTAGACTGAGGATTCTCAATAATGTTGTAAAGGTTTCCAAACACCTTGAAGGGTTGAAGAATAGTGAAAAATCATGAGCATTTGCTTAGGGACTGGACGTAGGCCACACGGGGAAACCAAACCAGGATAAATCTGAGTTTGCACTCTCTCTTTCCTTATCTTTTTACTTTATTGCAAGTTAAATTCATTTCATATAGTGTTGAAGCATATTAGAACTAGTATTTATTTTTAATAAGTGAATCATTTAATCATTTATTCTCAATAAGATCAAGAAGAAAAGGATTTTGTGAAAGGGTTACGAAAAACTTTATAACTTAATTCACTCCTCTCTTAAGTTCTTAAGGCCACTTGGTAACAGAAAGTGAAGGTAGGAGGTCAAAACAAAGAAGATGAAAAGTGTATGGTTTTTTCTATGACTTAGGTAGTGAAAAAGGGTTAGTGAAAAAAGGTGATTTGATGGTTGATGGGGTTAAAAAGGATGTGCGTGGTTTTTAAGACTAGATTCAGCATGAGTAAGGCTTTTGCTTTTCTCGCTTTGTATAATTGTGGGAATGTGGCAAAGTAGGATGTTACTAATTAGGCACACTCTTTCAAAGTTGTTACAACTTTTGCATGGCTTTATTCTGATATGAGATACAAGCTATTTTTCTGGTTAATTGCATCTTTCTGAAACCATAAGTTTCATCCATTTTCTGAACAGAACATTCTAATTCCTTCTTTTTGAACCAAGTTTCAGACTTTCTTGATATGATCTTTCTAAAGTGTACTTAGACTGATCTTTTTGAACATTCTCTAAGCTTTGACATTTAGGAACTTTCTCCAGAAAGTAAAATCCATTTGGAATGCAACAATCTCATCTTTAAGCGATAGCTTAAGAGGAGGGAAGTACATATGCAGTATGAATATATGTTCAGAAACTAGTCATGTTCAAAATGTTCTTTATATGAAAAAAATGATCTTCAATTAGGGATTTTGTAAAAATATCAGCAATCTATCCTTTTGTATTTATAAACCTTAGCTCAATATCACTTTTCTGAACATAATCTCTTATGAAATGATACTTGATATCTATATGCTTAGATCTAGAATGATGAATGGGATTTTTAGTGAGATTAATTGCACTAGTATTATCATAAAAGATAGGGATTTTGGTATACCTCAGATTGAAATCCTACCATTGATGTTTAATCCACAGAATTTGAGTACAACAATTTGTTGCAGACACACATTCAGCTTCAGCAATTCAAAGAGCAATTGTGTTTTGCTTCTTGCTTGACCAATATATTAGAGATTTTCCAAGAAAACAACAGCAGCCACTTGTGCTTTTCCTTTCAACTCTATCTCTAGCAAAGTTAGCATCACGGTAACTTGTAACATCATAAGCAGTACTTTTCTCATACCAAAGACCAAGATTAGTAGTACTTGCCAAATATCTCAAAATATTTTTAACAGCATTTAAGCGTGATTGTTTTGGATTGGATTGGAATTTAACACAAATCCCCACACTTAATTATAGGTCAAGTCTACTAGCTGTAAGAAAAAGTAGTGAACTAATCATACCTTTGTAAAGTTTCTCAAAAACTTTCTCTCCATCTTTATCAGCTTCTAAAACTTAAGAAGGATGCATGGGAATACTGATGCTCTTGGCCTTATTCATATCAAACCGTTTGAGAAGATCCTTAGCATATTTTTCTTGATGAATGAGGAGTCCATCCTTCTGTTGCTTGATTTGTAGCCCCAGAAAGAAATTTAGTTCTCCTATTATGCTCATCTCAGATTCTCCTTGCATAAGGTCAGAGAAATTCTTGCACAAATTTTGATTAGTTGCACCAAAAATGATATCATCAATATAAATCTATACAATTAAAAAATCATTTTTCTCATGTAGAATGAACAGAGTAGTGTCAATCTTTCCTCTTTCAAAACCATTTTTGAGAAGAAAAGAGCTAAGTCTTTCATACCAAGCTCTAGGTGCTTGTTTCAAACATAAAGCTTTTGAGAGTTTAAAAATGTGATGAGGAAGATTTTCATTTTCAAAACCAGGTTGTTTGACATAAACTTCCTCGGTTATGAAATCATTTAAGAATGCTGATTTTACATCTATTTGGAATAAAACAAACTCTTTGTAAGAAACATAGGCAAGCAATATTCTGATAGCTTCTAGTTTTGTTACAGGAGCAAATGTCTCATCATAATCAATGCCTTTTTGTTGGTTGCAACCTTGAGCTACTAATCTTCCTTTGTTTCTGATCACATTCCTATCATCATCAAGTTTGTTTCTGAATACCCATTTTGTTCCAATCACAAAATGTCATTTTGGTAGTGGCACCAGATTCCAGACTTTACTTTTCTCAAACTGATTTAACTCTTCTTCATAGCCTTAACCCAACTTTGATTTTGTGAAGCTTCATATACACTTTCTGGTTGAATTTCAGAAATCAAAGCCAAGTTGGATTTAGTTCTAAGAAAAGATCTGGTTTTGATCCCTTGAGAAGATTCACCAATGATTTGACTTTGAGAGACAGCTCTCAAATCTCTTACTCCGATGAATCTTCTCTTGATAAGTGTATCTTCTAGATCTTCAGAAATGTCATCAGCAACATATTGATGTGTAGGCAAGTCAAAAACTTGATTATTATCTCTAGTAGCTACTTGCAAAGTTTGCTAAGCATTTTCATTTAGAGACAAATTCTCAATTTCATATTCTAAATCTGCAATATTCTGAACTGTCTCATTGTTCTTCTCTTTGAAAGTAATATGTATGGTTTCCTCTATAGTCTGAGTCTACTTGTTGAATACTCTGTAAGCTTTTGACACAGAAGAATATCCTAGAAAGACTCCAGGATTAGACTTAGGATCAAACTTTGAAAGCTTATCCTCAGTGTTAAGTATAAAGCATTTAGATCCAAATATATGAAAGTATGAGATGTGGGTTTTCTTCCTTTCCATAATTCATAAGGGGTTTTCTTAAGTGTTGGCCTTAAGGAAACTCGATTTTGTATGTAGCAGGCAGTATTAACTACTTTAGCCCAAAAACCTTTTGATAAACTAATTTCTAAAAGCTAGTTCTGGCTATTTCTTACAAGGATCTATTTTTCTTTTCAACAACTCCATTTTGTTGAGAAGTTCTAGGAGAAGAAAAATTATGAGAAATGCCATTTTCATTACAAAAATTTTTAAAAGAGTGATTTTCAAATTCTCCACCATGGTCTGATGTACAAGAAATGATGCAAAAACCATTTTCATTTTGAACTCTTTTTGAAAAAATTTTGAAGGCCTCACAAGCTTCATCCTTATGGATTAGAAATAATACCCATGTGAATCTAGAGAAATCATCTACAATGACTAGACGATATTTCTTACCTCCTAGACTAGCAATTCTAGTTGGTCCAAATAGATCAAGATGTAAAAGCTCAAGTGGTCTAGTAGTTGACACTATATTTTAGCTGTGGAAAGAACTTTTGGTCTATTTACCTCTCTAACAAAACGTAGAGGTTAAGTCATTATCAAAACTAATCTTTGGTAAATCTTTAATTAGCTCTTTTGAGAAATCTCAAAGATTAATCTCATATGAGCATGACCAAGTTTCTTATGCTATAACCACTTTTCATCCACAAAGGATGCTAAGCATTCTACATTTTGATCTAGGAGGTCATCTAAATATAATATGTATGTATTATTATGTCTTCTAGCAATGAGAATGGTTCTATTAGAGGTAGAATCTTTAATAACGCATTGAGAAGTTTCAAACACAACTCTATAGCATGGGTCACAAAATTGACTAATGCTAAAGAAGTTGTGATTTAATCTTTCTACTAGCATAACATCAATAATCAAATCAGAACCATTCTTACCAACATTACCTATGCCCACGATTCTAGGTTTGATACTATCAACAAATTTCACCACTCCACCATCTTCAGGTTTGAGGTTTCTAAACCAGGATTTATTTCCAGTCATGTATCTAGAGCATCCACTATCCAGATACCCCTTCTTTTCCTTCTAGTGTTTTAATTTATGACACACCTACATCAATAGTAATTTTTACCTTAGGTACCCATATTTTCTTAGGTTCTTTTGTGTTAGTTGATTTCTTAGAATTTTTCACTTTCTATTTTGTTTTCCTTTTGGAGAAGCATCGTTTGGAAGAGAGTCCCCTTTTGAAACAATATATGCATGCAGGAAATTTATTTTGAGAATCTTTAGATGATTTGTCATTATCTTCCTTTTCATACCCAATTCATGTTTTGTCAAAATATGGTTTTTGAATTTCAAGCGTGAGATCCAAGTTCTTGGAGCCATTTACTATTTTCTCAATATCTGACTTGAGAAGCATGACAGTTTTCTGCAGTTTTCATACCCCAGCTCCTCATTCTCATCCTTGAGTTTTTTAAAGTCTAAGGATAGTTTTTGAAAGTTTTTCTTTAGTGAAGCATAATGAGAAGCAAGTAATTAAGAATCATCTAAAAGTTCATCATAAGCTTTTTGAAGATTTTCAAATGTAAGTTTGGGTTCAGAATTAGATACCTCAATTTCTTCTTCTAAAATTATTACAGCCATGAAGTAGAGATTTGCCACTATCTCTTCCTCTTTTTGTGATCCTATATTCTCTTGCTCTTCATCTAAATCTTCCCACATGGCTATCATAGCCTTCTTCTTTGGAGTCTTTTTCTTCGAAGGTTTTTTCAACTTTGACATTTTGATTTGACATGCCCAGGTTCTTTGCATTCAAAGCAAATGACTTCATCTAGTTTTGCTTTGTCCTTCTTGCCTTTTTTTGTAACAACACCTTTCTTCTTTCTTTTAATCCATGCTTTAGATATCCTCCTTGCCAGATGTGCTATTTCATTATCATCGTCTTCAGAGGAGGCTTCCTCATCTTCTTCTGACTTTTCTACAGCTTTCATGTCTTTAGAAGAGCTCGACTTTCTTCAAGTTGATTTTAAGGCAATGAACTTGCCTTTTCTATTAGTTTCCTTAGCTCCTTAATTTAGTTCTATCTCATGAGTCTTTAATGACCCAATGAGAGCGTCAAGACTCAATACATTCAAGTCTTTTGCTTCTTGAATGGCTATCACCTTTGGGCACCAAAGCCTTAGAAAGACTTCTCAGAATCTTTCTCACCTTTTCTACATTTGTGTATTTCTTTCCCAAGGCTTTTAATTGATTTATGACATACATAAATCTGGTAGTCATTTCATCATGTTTTCATTCTTTAACAACATCTCATATTGATGAACTAATATGCTAATCTTGGTCCCCTTGACTTGATTAGTTCAATCATGGAGGACTTAAAGTCTATCCCAAATTTCCTTTGCAAAGTCACACGATATGATTTTGTCATATTCACTTTTTGCTCAATGCACATGTGAAAAGATACTTTGACTTAGCATTCATCTAAACCTTGGCCCTATGCTGATCAGTCTATTCATTCTTTGGAATGATTTTGACTACTACTAGTGGAGGCAGATTTGGATCAGCAACCTTTAAAGGCACTGGTACTTTAGCAATAGGTATATAGTCACTATTTTCTATGATCTCCTACAAGTTGATGGTTGTTGACTCAATGAATAGTCTTATTCTATCCTTCCAATATGTATAATCTTCACCATTGAAATATAAAAGATGGTTGATAGAGTGTCCCTTATTGATCTATTGTGCCATTTGATGGATCTTTATCCTCTACAACCGTTAAGAAGCTCAACCCTAGAGGTAGGCTCTGATGCCAATTGTTGATAAGGATAGCACGAGAAGGGCGGGTTGAATTATGCTTCAAATATATTTGAGACCTGAAAGTTTTTTGAAACAAATTTCTCAAGCCTTAAACTTGGAATCTGGAAGCTATTTGGTTGGAAGTATAAGTTATTTTTAGTATCAGAAAGTTTGATTTGGTAATATAAATGATTGCTCATAGATTAAATAAATTAGTGAACAGAAATAGTAAAGAGATAAGGGATAAAAAAATTCAAACAGCAAGATTTTATATTGGTTCGGCTAACCACTTGCCTACTTCCAGTCCCCAACACTTTGTTGAGAATTGTATATATCAAGTATTCTTTTTTCAAGCTTCTCCAAGCTTTTACATGTGAGTATTCTTTCTCAAGCCTGGCCAAGGTAACCACAAGTAGTATTTATCCTAGCCTCTCCAAGCTGTATTTATCCTAGCCTCTCCAAGCTCTCCGTGACCACTAATGGGTCTGGTTATAATATGAGAAGGTTTGTGGTTTGTGTTTTCAACATTTGCATTTAAGCTCTAAAAGCTTGTATAATCAATAAAGTACAAAGTGTTTGTGACTTGTTTAAATTCTCAAATGAGAATATTAGCTAATACAAATCAGTAGAGATTATTTTACAAGCTAAAGTTACGATGAGTAACTTTTTGGTAATTCAGAAGGTTGAGAATGTAGATGAAGAAGGTCTTTTATGCATAGAAGAATATTCAATCAGTCTAACCATTTCTTCTTCATTTTCCAGCTTTATATAGGCTTCAAGATATGACCATTGAAGCTTGCAAATCTTGAGCCTTTTGCCTCTTGGATCCATTAGTCTATGACTGGAAAGAGAGAAATGTAGTTTTCTTCTTCAACAAGTAGAATTGACACAGAAGAGGAAAAATAGCCATTGAAGTGTTCACCAACTTTTCAGACTTGTCAGCACTTCTTTTACATTTTGTCAAATCATATTTGACTTTTTTAATTTATCAATGAATCGCATAGAATAAGCTTTAAAGGTGAGATGCTTGGTGAGAAACATGTTTCTGATGATCACCCTTCTAGACTAAGTCATCCTTCTAAATGACTAGGGATTCTTCTTGTGGCACATTTTCCTTTTGATGCTATAATCTCGTCCTTCTAAACTTTTTGTCTACTTCTTAAGTGGGAAATCATATAAACCACAAGCTATTTGTTCCAATATAAATATAGTCAAGAGAAGTACTATCGATTAAGACACTTTGTTTATTTTAAAAACCGTTTAAGCACAAGCTAAAAGATTTTGCTCACAAAAGAATACGTTTAACTTAAACAAATTGTTCACAAACAAAAGTTTTACTTAAAGCTTGATTTGGTATTCATCAAAACCTTAAAGCTTGAAATGTCTTAAGTTATGAGATAATTTCAGAAGGGCATTGGAGCTTACAACTTGCATATGCTTGGCCTATGTAGGTCATGCCTCATTAAAACCTCTTATGCATAAAAAACCATATGGGAAAAAATGCATAAGAGGAAAAAGAGTGCACCCACCTATATACTTTAAGGATTGCTAACTAAAATACTTTCGAAGTGAGGACACATTCCACGTGCTCGATAGTTCTCTTTCTCCTAGTTTGGCTATCTTGTAAGCTCCTCTTCCTATCTTCTAGATGACTTGATAAGGTTCTTCCCAATTTGGTGCCAGTTTTCCTTCTCCTTAGGGTTCCTAACAAGTTCCACTTTGCTTAGGACTAGATCTCCCTCTGCAAACTTTTATGGGTGCACCTTATTGTTGTATTTCCCTACCATTTGTTGGCCTCCTCCTTTATCTTGGCCTTTTCCCTTTTCTCCTCTACCAAGTCTAGCTCGAATCTCTGAGCATCCTCATTGGATTCCTCCATCAAAGTTTTTATCATCGGACTCGATTTCAAAAGTTCAATCGGTATTATTGCATCAGCTCCATACACCAATTTGTAAGGTGTTTCTTGCATTAACGAGTAGGTGTAGTACGGTAGGCCCATAACACAACATGTAACTCATCAGCCCATAGGCCTTTAGCCTAATCAAATCTCTTCTTCAATATTGCCAAAATAATTTTCTTAGCAGCCTCTGCCAACCCATTGGTCTACAAGTGTTCCACTGATGATAAAAGCTAAATAATTCATAGCTCCCTACAAAAATCTTCAAACCTCCAGTATGTAAACTAAGTTCCATTGTCATTGACCAGTTGGTGAGGTACTTCATATTTGCATATTATCCTCTTCCATACAAACTTCCTCACCTTCTCTGTCATGATCATATGCAAGGGCTTAGCCTCATTCCACTTGGTAAAGTAGTTAATAGCTACTACCAAATATTTCAATTGTCCTAATGCTAATGGAAAAGGGTCGAGGATATCTATTTCCCATCTGTGAAACAACTAACTAACCTCCAAGTAATGCAATTCCTCGAAAGTTGTGTACTTCAGCTCTCTAATCTCTTACATTTGTTGTATTTTCTCACAAATCTCAAATAATCCTGCTTCATAGTGGGCCAAAAATAACCAACTCAAAGTATCTTAGCCATCAGGGTTCTACTTCCAGCATGGTTTCCACATATGCCCTCATGCATTTCTTTTGTTACTGCTTGGGGACGTCCTCCATTTATACATTTTAATAGCAGTTGAGAATATCTTTCGTGATAGAGTTCAAGCTTGCCTTCTAATATAGTATAAATGCTCGTCATTCACTTCATCGCCTTGCTTCCTTTTCTCCTCCAAGTAAGTTTCCAATAATCAAATATTCCATGATGGGTTGTTGCCAACGCTATTCTTGCTTTGTAGAGCATACATTAAGGGAGGATATCACAAATATGCTTGTCTCATCGACTGCCTCCTGGATGACCGACCTATTCCTTGTAACACCCTCCTAAGTATAGTACAATGCTTAAATCATAATACCTCACTTAGGAGTTGTTATTGTCACTTAATTGGACCTTGTCTGGTAGCAACCCTCGGCCACCTTCAATCTTACTAGTCAACTGCGCTTTGGAGGACCTTCTTCGGAACTTCTGAAATATTTGGAGATAACACGGAAATAAACATAGGAGTGAGAATTATAAATTCTCAGTAGGATTCCTTAAACAACCATATGCTGTGTTATCGTTATTATCTCCAGCTGCTTCGGTTTATTATGAAAAAGGTGAACATGTTAATAGACTTTTCGGTTTTATAGTTCGAAAATGTATTATTCGAGCAGAGTTCAATTTATTCATGCACTTGTTAATCAAAGGAAGAATCTAAACATAAGTGCAGCAGAATAATTAACGCTTGCATATAGATACAATTAGTCTCTTAATAAGCAGCGAGAGGAATTAAAGCATAAGCATAGCAGATCAAAGAAGAATTAAATCATATGCATTTATGAGTGCAACCATACATTTGATGCAATTGATTATTTCTCCTGTTAACTTTCTTTACTTTTGTTACTTGGCATGCCTAGGCGTTACGTATCACCGTCCCTAGGGTGCGTGCATATATTTTAATCTTTAGTCTTTACTGCCCTTGGGTAGTCTGATCTAAGAGTGAGCTCAACTCATGACCATTGTTTAATAGTACTGACCCGCAAGGGGATCCACGTGCCTCTAAGTCGGAGGGACTCAGTTGGCCAACTGTCTCCAACACAGAGGGACCCAAAAGTTTTAGCTGTCTTCACAGGGAGGGACCCAATGTGCAACTGCCTCCGAACGAAGGGACCTACATCTTTATCTTTTAACTGCCTTTACCTGGAGGGACCCAAATAACTACCCCCAAGTGAAGGGACCCAATCTTATCTTAATTAACTGCTTTCACAAGGAGGGATCTCATAACTGCCTCCAGGTGAAGGGATCCACATTTAATATATTCATATCTTTTCATTCTCATACATAATCATGCATAGACATGTTTAATGCAATCATACATATGCTTCATCATTTACTTTCATATATCCTTGCATGCATGATTTCCACATGCATGTTCTTAACACATAGATACTCATAACCTCCTTATAATCCTACCGAAAATTCGGCAGCATAACGGAATGTGTCCACTTTCCTGTAAATAGTGCCAAGCTACCAGTAAATCAATCAGGCAAAGGTTCAACATAGAGCAGCAAACATATCACAATAATGTCAATCATGTGGGGATTGGACCCTTATATATCACAATAATGTCGATCATGTAGGGATTGGACCCTTATGTTAAATTCTGCCCATTATATCAATTTTCCCGATTTTTGTAAATCAAGCCAAATTTCCTATTTAACTCATCTGGACCTAAATTTTGGATATGTTAAAGTACTATGTGTCTATTTTCTAACCTCTTTAGTCTCATCTAATTTTGATAAATATAACTCAAGTTATTTAGGTTTTATCCTGGCCTCCCCTATAGCTGGCCAGAATTACATAGTCAAAAGTAAAAATCCACTAAAAATCGAAAAATAGTTTAAATTATATGAAATTGGCCTCATATTAAAGCTAACAGGACAATATTTCTTTTTCAAAAAGTTCCATTCCATTTTCCTTAGTAGGACTCTAGTTATAAGCCCCGAAATTTGACTTTCTTGAATTGCCTTGTTTTGGCCAAGTTTGGACATAGGGCAAACTTCTCGAACCACTGGAAGCAAATGGGACCTTATCTAACTCTGAAATTTTTATGGGATATTCTTCTACATGTAAGCTTTCTAACAAAGTTAGTTTCATTCAATTCCAAGTAGTATAGTGTGAGTTTTTCCCCGAAAAACCCAGTCTACCCAGAATCACACTCAAAAACCTAGGTCTAACTTCCAAAATTCATATCTCTCTCAATACTAAACCAATGGCCTTATATGATATATGTATGGAAATCCCTGAATGTCTAGTTTTATATAAAAATGGTTTCATCAAATTTAAATGGTGGTATGCAGAGCCATACACTCTGCTGTACAGATTGCCGAAGGGTTTTGGTTTTCCAACTTCTCACATCTTTCTATCCTCATCCTTTCTTACTTCCTATTCGATTTTAACATCATCAACAGCCAATAAACTAGCCAAATATCATCATATTCACTGAATAATCACATCAAGAATAGAGAAAATAGAGCCACTATCAGCCCCTCATACCCAAGAAGACAAGAATAAGTTGAATCTCTACCTTTACCTTGAAGCAACAACTAGCTAGTCTTGAGTCTTAATGGAAGATATGGATGCAAGAGGTTTGATGGAGGCTGAAAGGGGAGGAAGAAGATTAAGAGGATAAAGAAAAGAGGAGAGGGAGGCTGCTGAAGGGAGGTCGAATTCTGCTTGAAATGAGGGAGGAAAAATCTGATTCAAATAAAAACAAGGTAGTTGAAAGTGTGAGTTATGATTGGCTAGGATTTTTGTGGTTATATTTCAGCCATCATTCCCCTTCCTTGTGGCCTTTCTTACCCAACTTTCATGTGTTAAGTGGCTAAGTTTTTCAGCCACTTGAGGTAGGGTTATGGGGTGCAAAATCCTATTAGTTCGATTCTGACAGTTTAGAATACCATAATTCTACCGATTTCCTTTAAATCGGTAAAACGGTTTTGAAGAATTTTGTGAGGTTTTATAAGTTTCTATCTTAATCCTAATTTTTTCTAATTTAACTTCTAATCAACTCCTAGTTAGCCTCTAATTAACTTTTAATTAACTCTACAAACTCAATAAAATCGAGTAAATCAGTTAACAGTGTACATTAAACGTTTTGCAAATTTAGGGCCTTCTGTTTCTATTGTTCATGACTAATGGCATTTTCGTAATTATGGGTAAGTCTAGGGGCATCCCATGTCATTTCACATATGGATACCTCCGTGGCTCAGTCAGCTGAGGTTTAGGTTTCTACATTTTCGCTACGTGATTCTGCTTTATTTAAAACCTTATTCGGCTAATTCTATTGATCTAGGGACCTAAATGTCATTTTCTAAAAAGTTCAGGGGCAAGGTTGTGAATAATAAAAGTTTATTTTTATTATTTCCTATTACGTTATATGGGGATGTTACATTACTATCCTCCTAAAAGGAAATTTTGCCCTCAAAATTTAGTCGCAAAATCAACTATTTATTTTCGTAAGAGTTTAACAAAAGAGTTCATATATAAGCACATAAAAGTCGATAAGCATAATCGAAGAAAATACAGTAAACCTAGTTATATAATTCAATACAACACAATCGGGGAAGAGTAAGTCCTTATTCCTAGGGTAGTTCTAATTTCACTTCAACCTCTTTGGGAAGGTAGCTCTTCCAACATTCAAGGTGAAAACCCTTCTTGGGTATTACGGCTTAGGAATAGATAGCTGATGGCCGGGGCATTCTCTAATCATGTGTCCTGACTTTCCACACTTAAAGCATACCGTCTGCCCAGGCAAACAAGGCCTTCCTCCATGATACTTTCTACATTTTGAACATTCTTGCTTCATGGTTGACCTTTGCGGCTGCTTACCTTCATTTCCATTAGGTTGAAACGGCTTCTTGAATGGCAGAATATACTGAAACTCCAGGTCTTCAGGTGCTAGCCTCTTTCCACAAACATCCATCCTAGTATTAGCGAGCTTCTTGTTATATTCTTCAACTAATCAGCTTTTGTTCACTAATGCAGCAAAATCCTTTATCTCCATTGGCCCCACCGAGGCCAAAATGTCTGCATTTAGTCCTTTTTCAAATTTGATGCATTTCCAATTTTCGTCAGGGTTGTGCTGATAGATGGTGGAAAATTTACAGAGCTCTTCGAACTTAGCAATATACTTTGAAACACTCATGTTTCCTTGTTGAAGCTTCATAAACTCCAATTCCATAGCATTTCACACAGATGCAGGGAAATACTTTTGATAAAATGCCTCCTTGAATATGTCCCATGTGATATCAGCTTGGGGTTCTTCCAACAGCCTCTTCGCCCTGTTCCACCAGAAGTCGGCGTCCGCTTCTAACATATAAGTGGCAAAGGCCACTTTCTGTTGATCAGTGCAAACCAAAATAGAAAAGACTTTCTCCATTGCTTTGACCCACTCCTTGGCTTTATCTGGGTCGAAAGCTCCTTGAAAGCTAGGCAGATACGTTTTCTAAACTCAACAAATTTAAGATAGTCCAGGTTTGCTCCTAGGCCATGTGTATTTCCCCCACTACTGGCCTCGGGACGCCTACCCAATTGGTCCATCATCTGATGAGCTGCAGCAGCCTGTTCCCGCATTGCATGAGCCATTTCACTCATCCTGTCCATAAAATTAGCAGGATCATCTGAAGTGGGTACAGTTCATGGCCTACTACGCCCCCCGAAAGCCATTAGTTCTTAATCACACACAACAAAACATTGAGTTGATCAGGCTCAATAATAAGTTAAGTGTGACAGCAACTAATAACATTCACAGTTAGGCAGTCATGCATATCTAATTTCCTATATCTTATCTGCGTAGATAAGATTCATTGCATGACATTTTCTAAGGATTCCAAAGTACATTGGAAGTATAGTCAGTTCGGCCCTCAGGTCCGGTTAAGACCGAACTGCTCCGATACCATTAATGTAACACCCTCCTAAGTATGGTACTATGCTTAAGTCATAATACCTCACCTAGGAGTTGTTACTGTCACTTAATCGGACCTTGTCTGGCAGCAACCCTCGGCCACCTTCAATCTTACTAGTCAACTCCGCCTCGGAGGACCTTCATCGGAACTTCTGAACTATCTGGAGATAACACAGAAATAAACATAGTAGTGAGAATTATAAATCCTCAGTAGGATTCCTTAAACTACCATATGCTGTATCATCGTTATTTTCTCCAGCTGTTTCGGTTTATTATGAAAAAAGTGAACATGTTAATAGACTTTTCGGTTTTATAGTTCGAAAATGTATTATCCGAAGCAGAGTTCATTTTATTCATGCACTTGTTAATCAAAGGAAGAATCTAAACATAAGTGCAGCAGAATAAATAACGTTTGCATATAGGTACAATTACTCTCTTAATAAGCAAGGAGAGGAATTAAAGCATAAGCATAGCAGATCAAAGAATAATTAAATCATATGCATTTACGAGTGCAACCATACATTTGATGCAATTGATTATTTCTCCTGTTAACTTTCTCTACTTTCATTACTTGGCACACTTAGGCGTTACGTATCGCCGTCCCTAGGGTGCGTGCATATATTTTAATCTTTAGTCTTTACTGTCCTTGGGTAGTCTGATCTAGAAGTGAGCTCAACTCATGACTATTGTCACATAGTACTGACCCGCAAAGTGAACCTACATGCCTCTAGGTCAGAGGGACTTAGTTGGCCAACTGCCTCTAACATAAAGGGACCCAAAAGTTTTAGCTGCCTTCACAGGGAGGGACCCAATGTGCAACTGCCTTCGAGCGAAGGGACCCACATCTTTATCTTTTAACCGCCTTCACCTGGAGGGACGCAAATAACTGCCTCCAAGTGAAAGGACCCAATCTTATCTTAATTAACTGCCTTTACAAGGAGGGATCTCATAACTGCCTCTAGGTGAAAGGATCCACATTTAATATATTCATATCTTTTCATTCTCATACATAATCATGCATAGACATGTTTAATGCAATCATACATATGCTTCATCATTTACTTTCATATATCCTTGCATACATGATTTCCACATGCATGTTCTTAACACATAGATACTCGTAACCTCCTTATAATCCTACCGAAAATTCGGCAGCATAACGGAACGTGTCCGCTTCCCCATGAATAGTGCTAGGCTACCAGCAAATCAATCAGGCAAAGGTTCAACATAGAGTAGCAAACATATCACAATAATGTCAATCATATAGGGATTGGACCCTTATATATCACAATAATGTCAATCATGTAGGGATTGGACCCTTATGTTCAATTCTGCCCATTATATCAATTCTGCCTAGTTTTTGTAAATCAAGCCAAATTTCCTATTTAACTCATCTGGACCTAAATTTTGGATATATTAAAGTGTTATGTGTCTATTTTCTAACCTCTTTAGTCCCATCTAATTTTGATAAATATAACTCAAGTTATTTAGGTTTTATCCCGGCCTGCCCTATAGCTAGCCAGAATTACACAGTCAAAAGTAAAAATCCACTAAAAATCGAAAAATAGTTCAAATCATATGAAATTGGTCTCATATTAAAGCTAACAGGACAATATTTATTTTTCAAAAATTTATCCTTAGTAGGGCTCGAGTTATATGCCCCGAAATTTGACCTTTCTAAACTGCCCTATTTTGGCCTAGTTTCGACATAAGGCAACTTTCTCGAACCATTGGAAGCAAATGGGACCTTACCTGATACGTGCTCCGGAGGACAAATTGGACATTCTAGCATAAGGGGCCAAGATGGAGATTTTACCATTCCAGTAGGACCAATCACACGAGCAAGAGCAAAGAGGTTAAGAGAAGACTTTGGGAACTTGGCTAAAGCAATTGTGGAAGAGATGTATCAAGAATGGGCCAAGGAGACCAAGATGCCAACTCATACTAATGGACAACCCAAGATCTTGTTATTTGCTGCGAATTGGGCTTAGAAGCTTATTTTGGCGATATTGAGCCATTATCCTATTTTGGTCTTGTTTAGTTAGTTTAAGTATTTAGGACATCTAAACTTTTAGTTATTTTATTTAGCCCATGTTTTATGTTTTATGTTTTATCCAACCCAATTCATATTATTTAGCATCAGAACACTTCTTATTAGGCTTGGACTTAGTTTAAGTGTCTAACCTAGTGTAAGAGGTTATAAATACCTCAAGGAACACATTGTTGAGCAGTTTTTGATTAATTGAAATTCTATTTTGTTTTCTTTCAAGAAAACAGTTCCTTTGTGTGCAAGTGAGGTGAGTGATTTGCTTTGCTTGTTGCATCAAGAAATTGAGAGAATTCATCCTAAGGTAAGTTCCTTGTGATATTCAATCAATTTCTATTCTATCTTTTCCCTGTTATCTACGTTTCCAAGGACAGGTTTCTTGGGGGTTTAGTAGGGAGGGTCTTTATTCTAAATCTTGTTTTCTATCAAAGTGTGTGCCTGGGGTTTCGGGATCTTTATATCCACGGGGTTCCATCATCATTTGGTATTCAGAGCAAGGTCTAGATAAATTCCTATTTATTTATCTTCATCTTTTGCGTTTATCTTTTGTCTTCTTTCCTTGTTTTGCATTCTATCCTTTTGTGTTGCGGTCATATCTTTGTTCTATCTTTGTGTTTCTCTTGTTTTGCTTTCAATCTCTGTTGCTAGTTCATATTTAAAAAAAAAAAAAAAAAGAAGGTGCAGAAAAAAAAATGAAAAAAAAGCCAGAAAAAAAAGGAGGATGAAAAAAAAAAAGGAGGGGAAATTAGAAAAGATTGAAAGGATTATATTCAGATTTAGTTTTGATTCACTTTAGATTGTATTATCTTTTGTTTAAAATTCAAAAAGATTGTGTTTAGATTCAGTTTTGATTCAAATCAGATTACATATCTTGTCTTTCCTTGGAATTTAGATTTTGATTTTTAAATCTGATTTATATCAGATTTAGTTTATTTACACTAGATTGTGTGTTATCTTGAGTTCCTTGGAGTCTAAGTAATCCTTAGTTTTGTGTCTTTTGTATCTTTTTTTTTTCCTTGCAAATTAAGTAACCCATTCTGAGTCTTAAACTTGAGTTTCTCTTGGTAATCCTTGGCATCAATTCTGATCTTAATATTACTTGTGGATTTGCCTTGCTTGATTTCATTTAATTTCTGAAGTGCAACATTCTAAAGTGATCAAGAGTGGTAAAAGGCAAGAGTGATGAGCACAAAAGAGGGTAAAAGCCAAGAATTGAGTGAAAACACGAGCGTACCCAATTTTGAGTGCAAACACGTGAGAGAGTGCTTGTGAGGTCCTTTTTCTTTTATTAACATTTTGCAGGTCGTTCAATGGCTAACAACTCAAGGAAGGAAGGAAAAGAAAATTATGAAGAGGAACCTGGTATGATACTTGACATGAAGGTCATGTACCAAGCTTTCACTAGTCAATTTCAGAAGTTGAATGATAGGCTTGATGAGATGGATGAATGGAGAAAGGAGATGACACAAAGCATGTCCAGAGGTAGTAGATGGGTTGATTTGAGGAATAGATGTCACCATGATTACAACCATGAGCTATCTGGGGAGGAGTCTGATGAATTTGATTCAGCTAGAAATAGGAGAACTAGAAATAGAGCTTGGGATAGCAACATTAATGCCATCAAGATGCAGATACCACCATTCAAGGGTAGGAATGATGCTGAAGCTTATTTAGAGTGGGAAAGAAAGGTGGAGATGATTTTTGCTTGTCATAATTATTCTGAAGAGAAGAAGGTCAGATTGGCTGCTGTGGAATTTTCTGATTATGCTCTAATTTGGTGGGATGAGCTAGTTAAGTCCAGAAGGAGAAATGGGGAATACCCCATAGAAACTTGGGATGAGATGAAAAGGATAATGAAGAAGAGATTTGTTCCTTCCCACTACTATAGGGAAGTGCACCAAAAATTTCATAGGCTCATTCAAGGCTCCAAGTCAATAGAAGATTACCACAAGGAGATGATGATTCAAGCCAACATTGAAGAGGACATGGAAGTAACTATGGCTTGGTTTATAGGTGGTTTGAACAAGGAGATTGCAGATGTGGTAGAATTACACCATTATGTGGAGATGGAGGATTTGGTTAGCATGGCAATGAAGGTGGAGAAACAGCAAAATCAAAGAAGGGCAGCTAAGGCATTTTTGAATTCCAACTCAAAGTGGGGTTCAAAATGGTCTAAGTATGAGGACACAAAGAAGAATAAGGACTCAAACCCCAAGGAGAAGGGACTAGACATGGCCAAGAAGAAAGGTACTTCTAATTCATCTTCTTCTACTGCTACTTCTAGACATAGAGATGTTAAATGCTTCAAGTGCCACAGTTTGGGCCATTATGCATTTAATTGCCCGAACAAGAGAACAATGGTCATTAGGGGAGGTGAAGTTGTATCTGAATCTTATGATGATGATAAGTCTAATGGTAGTGATAATATGCCACTATTAGAGGACTGTTCTGATAATGATGAGAATGTTGAATATGCTGTGCATGGTGAGTCTCTTGTTGCTAGACGAGCTTTGAATATGCAGGTTAAGGAGGATAGCCTAGAGCAAAGAGAGAACATCTTTCACACTAGATGTTTGGTTGGTGGAAAGGTGTGCAGTTTGATTATTGATGGTGGAAGTTGCACCAATGTCGCTAGTACCACCTTAGTGGAGAAGTTGGGATTGCAGCATGATAAGCATCCTAATCCATATAGGTTGCAATGGTTGAATAATAGTGGGGAAGTGAAAGTTACTAGACAAGTTGTGGTTGCATTCTCCATTGGGAAGTATAGTGATGAAGTAGCGTGTGATGTAGTACCCATGCAGGCTAGTCATTTGTTGTTGGGGAAACCATGGCAATTCGATAGGCGTGTGCTACATGATGGGTACAAGAATAGGTATTCCTTTGAGTATAATGGCCACAAGATCACTCTTGCACCATTATCACCCAAGGAGGTGTATCTTGACCAAATGAAGCTTCAACAAACTTTTGTGGGGAATTTGGGAAGTGAGGAAAAAGAAAAAGAGAGAAAAGAGGCCATGAGAGAAAAGAATAAAGAACAAGGCCCAATGGTGAGAGAAAATAAGGAAAAGAAAGAGAGAGGTGAGAAAAATGCAAAGAAAGAAAAGAGTGAAAAGAAAGAGAAGAGTGAGAAAAATGAAGAGAGTGAGAGGAAATCATATTTTTATGCAAAAGAGAGAGATTTGAAAAGTGCTTTGTTAGGCAAGAGAGCTTTGATTATGATTCAGTTTAAGGAGATTTTAATCTCTGAAACTGAGCTTAACCCAAATTTGCCTAGTTGTTTTCTTTCTTTGTTGCAGGAGTTTGAGGACATGTTCCCTAGTGAGGTGCCAAGTGGATTACCACCATTGAGAGGGATTGAGCACCAAATTGATTTTGTGCCTGGAGCTAGTATTTCAAATAGACTAGCCTATAGAAGTAATCCTGAGGAGACAAAGGAGCTTCAAAGGCAAGTGGATGATCTGCTAGCTAAAGGGTATGTGAGGGAAAGTATGAGTCCATGTGCCGTTCCAGTTTTGTTGGTTCCAAAAAAAGATGGCACTTGGAGGATGTATGTGGATTGTCGTGCAGTCAACAAGACAATGGTAAAGTATCGCCATCCTATCCCTAGGTTAGATGACATGCTTGATGAGTTAAATGGTGCATGCATATTTACTAAAATTGATTTGAAAAGTGGGTATCACCAAATTAGAATGAAACCAGGGGATGAATGGAAGACTGCATTTAAAACAAAATATGGTCTTTATGAGTGGTTGGTTATGCCGTTTGGGTTAACTAATGCACCTAGTACTTTCATGCGTTTAATAAACCATGTTTTGAGGGAATTTTTGGGGAAATTTGTGGTTGTTTATTTTGATGATATTCTGATTTATAGCCAATGTTTGGATGATCATATATCACATGTTAGGGCAATTTTAGATGTGCTTAGGAAGGAAAAGTTATTTACCAACCTTAAAAAGTGCACCTTTTGCATTGATAAAGTTATTTTCCTTAGTTTTATTGTAAGTGCTCATGGTATTGAGGTTGATGAGGAGAAGGTGAAGGCTATTCAAGAATGGCCAATGCCTAAAAGTGCTTATGAGGTAAGGAGTTTTCATGGTTTAGCTGGATTTTATAGAAGATTTGTGAAAAACTTCTCTACCATTGCTGCTCCATTGACTGAAATTATTAAAAAGGATGTTGGGTTTAAATGGGGAAAGGAACAAGAACTTGCTTTTAATACATTGAAAGATAAATTGTGTTCTGCTCCTATTCTTGTTTTGCCTAATTTTGATAAAACCTTTGAAATAGAATGTGATGCTTCTGGGATTGGTATAGGTGTTGTTTTGATGCAGGAAAAACGTCCCATTGCATTCTTCAGTGAGAAGCTGAATGGAGCTCAACTTAGGTACTCAACCTATGACAAAGAGCTATATGCTTTAGTTCGGGCCTTAGAGGTGTGGCAACACTACTTGCTGTCCAAAGAGTTCGTGATTCATACTGATCATGAATCTCTCAAGCACTTAAAGGGACAAGGTAAGTTGAATAAGAGGCATGCTAAATGGGTTGAGTTTATTGAGACTTTTCCATATGTGATCTCTTATAAGCAAGGGAAAGAGAATGTGGTTGCTGATGCTTTATCTTGAAGGTATGCTTTAAACACTACACTTACCACTAAATTGTTAGGATTTGAGCATTTAAAAGAATTGTATGCTACTGATTCTGATTTCTCTGATATTTATGCTGCATGTGAACATGGTGCATTTAACAAATTCTATAGGCATGAACGTTTTCTGTTTCATGGTAATAGGATTTGTGTACCTGTTTGCTCTGTTAGAGAGTTGCTTGTTAGAGAATCACATAGTAGTGGTTTAATGGGTCATTTTGGTGTGCATAAAACTTTAGATGTATTATCTGAGCATTTCTATGCCACATGGTTTATACACACCCTTGCCTGTTCCTACTCATCCGTGGGTTGATATATCTATGGATTTTGTGCTTGGATTGCCTAGAACTAGGAAAGGTAAAGACAGCATTTTTGTTGTAGTAGACAGATTTAGTAAAATGGCTCACTTTATTGCATGCCATAAAACTGATGATGCAACAAACATTGCTGATTTGTTCTTTAGAGAAGTTGTTCGTTTACATGGTGTCCCTAGGACCATTGTTTTTGATCGTGATGTGAAGTTCCTGAGTCATTTTTGGAAAGTGCTGTGGGGTAAGTTTGGAACTAAATTGTTATATTTTACTACTTGTCACCCACAAATTGATGGTCAAACTGAAGTGGTGAATAGGACTTTAGGGACTTTATTGCGTGTAATTGTTGGTAAGAATTTGAAAACTTGGGAAGATTGTTTGCCTTTCATTGAGTTTGCATATAATAGAACCATTCATTCTTCTACAGGGTTTTCTCCTTTTGAGCTTGTGTATGGCTTTAATCCTTTAACTGTTTTAGACTTGATGCCTTTACCTTTGAGTGATCTTGTTAGCTTAGATGGTGATGAGAAGGCTGAGAAGGTTAAAGCAATGCACTTGAAGGCACGTGAGTTGATTGAAAAGAAAAACAAGGTGACGGCTCAAAGAGTTAACAAGGGCCGCAAACAAGTTGTCTTTGAACCTGGTGATTGGGTTTGGATCCATTTAAGGAAGGATAGGTTTCCCACTCATAGGAAATCTAAACTTGACTCAAGGGGTGATGGTCCATTTCAAGTGATGGAGAGGATCAATGATAATGCTTACAAGATTGACCTTCCGGGTGAGTATAATGTTTCAGCTACTTTTAATGTTTCTGACCTTTCTCCTTTTGATATGGATGCAGATTCGAGGACGAATCTTTTTGAGGAGGGAAGGAATGATACGTGCTCTGGAGGACAAATTGGACATTCTAGCATAAGGGGCCAAGATGGAGATTTTACCATGCCAGTAGGACCAATCACACGAGTAACAGCAAAGAGGTTAAGAGAAGACTTTGGGAACTTGGCTAAAGCAATTGTGGAAGAGATGTATCAAGAATGGGCCAAGGAGACCAAGATGCCAACTCATACTAATGGACAACCCAAGATCTTGTTATTTGCGGCGAATTGGGCTTAGAAGCTTATTTTGGCAATATTGGGCCATTATCCTATTTTGGTCTTGTTTAGTTAGTTTAAGTATTTAGGACATCTAAACTTTTAGTTATTTTATTTAGCCCATGTTTTATGTTTTATGTTTTATCCAACCCAATTCATATTATTTAGCATCAGAACACTTCTTATTAGGCTTGGACTTAGTTTAAGTGTCTAACCTAGTGTAAGAGGTTATAAATACCTCAAGGAACACATTGTTGAGCAATTTTTGATTAATTGAAATTCTATTTTGTTTTCTTTCAAGAAAACAGTTCCTTGTGTGCAAGTGAGGTGAGTGATTTGCTTTGCTTGTTACATCAAGAAATTGAGAGAATTCATCCTAAGGTAAGTTCCTTGTGATATTCAATCAATTTCTGTTCTATCTTTTCCTTTTCCCTGTTATCTACGTTTCCAAGGACAGGTTTCTTGGGGGTTTAGTAGGGAGGGTCTTTATTCTAAATCTTGTTTTCTATCAAAGTGTGTGCCTGGGGTTTCGGGATCTTTATATCCACGGGGTTCCATCATCATTACCTAACTATGAAATTTTTATGGGATATTCTCCTATGTGTAAGCTTTCTAAAAAAGTTAGTTTCATTCAATTCCAAGTAGTATAGGGCGAGTGTTTCCTTGAACAACCCAGTCTGCCCAGAATTAAACTCCAAATCCTAGGTCTAACTTCTAAAATTCATATCTCTCTCAATACTAATCCAATGTATTTATATGATATATGTATGGAAATCCCTGAATGTCTAGTTTCATATTAAAATGGTTTCATCAAATTTAAACGGCAGTCGGCAGAGTCGTACACTCCGCTGTACCGACTGCCGAAGGGTTTTGGTTTTCCAGCTTCTCACATCTTTCTATTCTCATCCTTTCTTACTTCCTATTCCATTTTAATATCATCAACAGCCAATAAACTAGCCAAATATCATCATATTCATTCAATCATCACATCAAGAATAGAGAAAATAGAGCCACCAATAGCCCCCCATACCCAAGAAGACAAGAACAAGTTGAATCTCTACCTTTATCTTGAAGCAACAACTAGCTAGTCTTGAGTCTTAATGGAAGATATGATGCAAGAGGTTTGATGGAGGCTGAAAGGGGAGGAAGAAAATGAAGAGGATGAAGAAAAGAGCAGAGGGATGCTCCTGAAGGGAGGTCAAATTCTGCTTGAAATGAGGGAGGAAAAATCTGATTCAAATAAAAACAAGGTAGTTGAAAGTGTGAGTTGTGATTGGCTAGGATTTTTGTGGTTATATTTCAGCCATCACTCTCCTTCCTTGTGGCCTTTCTTACCCAACTTTCATGTGTTAAGTGGCTGAGTTTTCAGCCACTTGAGGTAGAGTTATAGGGTGCAAAATTCTATTAGTTCGGTTCCGATAGTTTAGAATACCGTAATTCTACCGATTTCCTTTAAATCGGTAAAATGGTTTTGAAGAATTTTGTGAGGTTTTATAAGTTTCTATCTTAATCCTTATTTTTTCTAATTTAACTTCTAACCAACTCCTATTTAACCTCTAATTAACTTTTTAATTAACTCCACAAACTCAATAAAATCGAGTAAATCAGTTAACAATGTACATTAAACGTTTTGCAAATTTAGGGCCTTCTGTTTTTGTTTTTCATGACTAATGGTATTTTCGTAATTATGGGTAAGTCTAGGGGCATCCCATATCATTTCACATATGGATACCTCCATGGCTCAGTCAGCTGAGGTTTAGATTTCTACATTTTCGCTACGTGATTGTGCTTCGTTTAAAACTTTATTCTGCTAATTCTATTGATCTAGGGACCTAAATGTCATTTTCTAAAAAGTTCAGGGACAAGATTTTGAATAACAAAAGTTTATTTTTATTATTTCCTATTACGTTATATGGGAATGTTACATTCCTCACCTCTGTTCTTGTGCTCGCCAACTTTGACAATAGATTAGCTGGAGCATTTTGCTCCCTCGGAATGCATTATGTAATATCCCCATTTTTCTTAATATAACAAAGCATAATCCTTGAATTATTTCACTTAAGCAATGTGAGAATTTCTCAAGCAACGTTATGCCATGACAACTCTCACACTTAGAACTATAGGATAACGTGACACTATAGGATAACGTGACACTATTGCTGAAATTTTGACATTACCTTATACTAAAAATTAAGAAATTATGAAAATGCCCCCGTAAAACTTTTGTTATTTATATAATCACCCCAAGATTTTTCGTAATTACACTTAGACCCCAAAGGTTATTTGCAGTTTGCCCCAGAACTTTTAGAAAATGATATTTAGGTCCTTGCATCAATAGAATTAGTTGAATCGGAGTTTAAGCAAAGCATAGTCATATAGTGGAACCATAGAAACTTAAATCTTAGTCGATTCAACCACAAAGGTATCTGAGTGTGAAATGACCTGGGATACCTCTGGACTTGCTTAAAATTATGAAAATGCTATTAGTTACAGAAAACAGAAAATACAGCAAAAAATTTGATAAAAAAACTCTAAAGGACTTACGGAAGGCTAAAAATTACCCGAAAGACCCCGAAAATTCTAGAAAAATTATAAATACATTTTTAATGCATTTTTGAAGATAAATACAAATTTTAGCAATACTTATATAATTACACAAAAATAACCTTACCATCATTCAAAATCGGCCCCAAAACCCTATAAGACCACTTTAACTTGCAGTACGGCAAAGAATCAATAGAGTTTCGGGCCTAGGCTTGATAGACCACGTGATTAGGCCTCTAAATGGCCTTGGCAGCTACTGAATTGGGCTGCACAATTTTTGGAATAATTATGGGCCTAATTACACCAAAAAGGCCACAAATTTCTTCATAAAAACATATAATAAATTAAATAAAATATAAAACCCTAAACCTAACCTTAAGAGAAACGCCAATCAAACCCTAACCAGCCCTTAACCCCTTAGTTCAGTTTGAACCAAAATATGAATAGAGTTAGTTAGATTTTAACCAAAAGTCATTATTAAGTTGCCATTTTAATGATTAGCTTTTACTAACTCTTTGACCATATCAGATTTTTGAAGGATTTTGTCGCCCAAAATCTGCTAAGCTGCACAGCTACACATGGGTTTAGCAATATAATTTTTATTATTTAATTTATAGTTAATTAATTATGTTAATTAACTCAAAATAGGCTTAATTAAGGTTAAAATACACTAAAAATTGTAGAAAAAATTCTGAAAATTTGAAGATATCTTCTAACACATAATTAAACGTGGATTTGGCGATAGATTAAAGAAATTTAATTGTTTGCTAATTATTTTGTTAATTAAGCTTAAATTGTTTAATCTAGATTTAAGCAACATTGCTAATTGCGCACTAATTAAGCCTTAAACCACTTTTATCTTTTCGTAAACCTTAATCAAGACATCAGATGAGTATTATAGTATATCTAAATTAGTTTTAATTGGTGGTTAAATTAATTAATCATTGGTGGCGTAATTAATTAACTAAACTACCTAAATTAAGCTTAAACTAGTCCTATGATTAAGATTAACTAAATCAGCGTTTTTTCTACAAATATACCCTTACCCATTGACCTCCACACCCTTTAGACACACTTAGTTCTGCCCCAAACTCCTTCCTTCAGTCGCAACCATCTTCTCCTTCATCCACCTTCAATTTCTCTCAAAAACTTCACCAAAACTTCATCCAAACACCTCCAACTTCTCATCCTTTCTAACCACCGTCAAACACCATCAATCCTCACCCTTGAAACTCATATTCAAGACCTCAAAAAGAAGCAAGAAGCTCAAGTACAGCTACTTCCCAGGCCTTGTTCATATCAAGTTTCAAGAGATAAAAGCAAGTAGGGTTTTCTTTTTCACTCTTTAGGTTCTATGCATGTATGTTATGTGATTATTTGTGTTATTTGAAGCTTTTACATATATTTTCTAGAGTATAAACTCAGTTTTGAAGCCTTTACATGTTCATGAAAGATTGAGATTTCTATGGTTTTCTTTGATGATTTGGAGTCTTGTTTATATATACTTATGTTTTAATGCATTAAAGCATGTTTTCTTTTATGTTTATGAATTAAATTTTCTTGTTCATGGTTGAACATGTCTCAGCCATGTTAAAGTTCCAAGAGAACTCTTGTGACTTGCATGACCTTCATGATTTCTTTCATGGTCATATAGCCTAAGTGATGGATTTTTGTGTTCATGAGCTTGTATAAATGTTTCTTTGTGTTTCTTCAATTGAAACTATTGTTTTTCGTACATGATGGTCAAGGCCCCTTCAGGGTTTAAAAGGGAAATATATGATTTAATGAGCATTGATTAATGTGTTCATGTGCTTTTGATTGCTCATGAAGTATATGCTTGAGTTTACATGGATTTTCATCCTTTAAGCTGAAAATCTTTCTCTTGATGTTCCATGTTGCTCACGGCCAAGCTATGGGAATGCGTAATCGTGGTGTTTTCATGTGTCTATAAAGTTTATTAATGATGTAAGATAACCTTAATATGTTGCACTTGACCTATGTGAACTTGAATCTTTCTTAGTTGCAATTTTCACAACGAAACTTGTAATTTTTCTTATGAATATGTGTGCTGCCCTGTTTTGTATGTAGATTTTAACATATGATAAGGTGTGTAAAATTGCCATTTTGATGTCACATAACCTATAGTTTAATTCTATGTGCTTATATGTTGATTCTACATTAATTTAGTGCATGAAACTTATGTTTTAATTAATTTCCGTGGGTTATTCAGTTTTGGCTCCACCTCAACTTATATGTTTCTATTTATTTTAAGTACTTAAATGGTTAGTCTTGCAACTTAGATCATGAACTTTCACTTTTTTAAGGTTTTGAATAAATATGTGGATAATATAGGCTTATTTTCTTACTTGATATACTTGATGCACATTGTCACACCCTAGTGGTTCCAACTTTCGCTTAAGTCACATCTGGATTCAATTAGTTGTTACTTTTTAGCTTTGCAGAAAATGTAACCTTTTTTTTCAAAATTACTTTATTGGAAAATAATAGATGAAATTTTTTTTTTTGAAAAGATATTTGAAAACATGAGCCTTGATTATAGAATAGTAATTGTGTAAACTAAGCGTTACATAAGAAAGGCGTAGGTGACTGCATAGCGACGATGAAGTTGAATAATAATAATAATAAGACATATTGTGATAGAATAAATAACTAATATTAAATATAAACCATAGCATCAATCATCCAATAATAAACTCAACATCTCAAATTAAAATGGAAAATACACTCAAAACTGGCATAGTTTCCTACAACTACTACAAATCTAGAGAAAACTATTTTTTCACTAACTTGTTAGGTATAGGCTTGCATTCTAGTGAGGCAAGTGGAGACTGCAGGAACATTTGAATGGTTGGCAAGTACAGGAGGGGGAGGGACCTCAGCTGCATCCGCGAGATGACATAAGTGTGACATTGTGTAGAGATGCTATGGCATCTACGTCTGGAGACGATACAAAAAGTAGGGGTGAGAAATTGAAATTTCTTAGTGGCATTCTAACTCAACAGTTATCATGTCTCTTTATCATCCCAACCACTTCGAGTTTATTATAAAAAGGGTGTGCATACAATAGTCCATTTAATTAAGTTCAAAAAACGTAATTAGCCAAAGTGGGTTCATTTTAAACATAACTCTATACTTAATTTTCTCTTAGTATGCAAATGCGTCATGAATTTGATAAATATGATTGTCAACATCATAGTTCATGACAGATATACAAATTCCATATGTACCCAGACAAAACATCAAACATCATAAGTTCAATTGCCATATAGCCTAAGGGTCACACATATAAAACAATATAGGCATTTCATATTTTCATTCTTACATGGGTAATTAGTTGTAACTAATCACACAACAAAGCCTTATGAGCATAGCTTAGGTAGTTGGGTACAAGTTTAAAATCTTAAGTCTTTATCTATCTTGCAAGCTTTTAACTTTATTTGGTGTTCTCAAGTTAAAGCTCAAGACCGATTTCCGAGTTCTGAGATTATATGAGTTCTGGTTCCTTGACTTCCTGGATTGTGTATTGATAACTCTTTGTTGTGAGTTATTTTTGTTCTATTTTATTTAGATTTAAGCTTTAGTTACTTGAATTTATTTAATGTTTTCTTTTCTTGTGTGATTGTCATTTCATTATGTTTTAGATACTTATTTATGTTTTTGCCTAATTGTCATTAGGTACAAGCACTCAAATTGGAATTTGGAGCCATAAAAGAGCTTATCTTGCATGAAATTAGGACCTTTCAGTATTGAAAATTCAATATCTAGCTCTCTAGAAGTCAGATTATGATGATTCAAGAGTCCTTGGAAAGAAGAGAAGAAAATCTCAAACTTTGTTGTTGGACACTTTTTCTAGTTTTATTGTCTTCTAGGAGAAAATGGTGAAATAAGATTAAAGCTTCATCTTGTGTCATATGCTATCAAGTCTGGCCTTTGATCAATATTTTGCCCATATCCCAATCTACAAAACTCCAATTGAGGTGATTCTTATTGCATTGGAAAGCTTACTCAAAGATCTGCAATCGCTATATCTACCTCCGAGAGCAAATTCCAACTATTTTGATTGCTACAGAGCTTGGAAGTGTGTAAAAGAGGTTAGCATTGTTAGGCAATTGCACTATAACGCAGCCACTCTGCTATAGCGTGATAACGTTTGGCCCTAGGAGATTTTAGTTGCACTATAGTGCAACCATTGCGCTATAGCATGACCCCGACTACAAAATTTATGGGTTCGGACCAAACTTTGAAAATAAGGTCCTACGGACTATAAAAGGCAATACTAAACATCCGAAAAGGGTACCTAGACACACCTACACACTTCTCAAGATAGAAGACTTCTTCCAAAGAGATTGAAGGTAAAGATTCAAGGATTCTAGAGTTCAAGTTCAACATAGAGAGATCCACATTCTTCCGAATTTTTTGTCTTTAGCCTGAATTCTTTATGGTTTTTTGTTCTTTTGTCTTTTCATCCTCATTTTCCTCAGTTATTTTCTTTTCTTTAGTCATGAACTAATTTTCGTTTGTTAGGGCATTAATGTACCTTTTTTGTATGACAATTTTACTTATGAATTAATGTTAATCTTATTTCCATCTCAATTGCTTAGTGTTTTTGTTTGTGCTTAATGCCTTTAATTGCTTGATCACCAGTTAATTGATTTGGGGATTTATAATAACTTGAGAGAGGGTTTGTGATTAAAGCCTCTTAACATAAATATCGTGAGCTAAGCAAAAACTAGATATAGACAAATGCGATTCGTGCGGTCAACATAGGAATCCATAAAAGCTTCAACTTTTACCTAGATTAGTTTGTACTAAGAGATTAGGCAATCAGTTTAGGATAAAGAGTGTTGCTTGACCATAGAAAGGTTAGGAATAAATTAAGGGGATTCGACTGTGAGTCAATTAGGATAGGAACCAATCAACAGAAATTCATAGTAAATGCATCTATAATAGGTGAAATTAATTAGCCCTAGCATCCATTCCATTGCATTTGTCCACCCCATTAGCATCAATCTACATTACTATTTTGCTTATTTATTTTATTTTAATTTTCTACATCCATGAATTCAATTCATCCAAATACTCATCCCTTAAACTATCCAGTATTTGATCTATCCTTGTGGGAATGATACCTTACTTATCACTTTATTACTTATACGACCTGGTATACTTGCCGGAGCCACATCATGTACATAGGGTTTATCTTCTGGTTCTCAACTTCCAGGGTTAAGTTTAGAATCGATCTTTGAAATTAATTCGAGACTAAGTTCCGAGGTTATATGTTTAAAAAGATACTGAGTTCCGAAATTACGTGTATAAGAGTTTTAAAGCATCCTAGTTTCTGACATCCAGTATTAGGGTATAAGGTTTCATGTTCTAGTACACCAACTTCCAAATTTATGTTCGGGACGCCCGACTTTTGGGTTTAAGTGTTTTGGATTTTATATTCTTGTTGTAACACCCTCCCAAGTATGATACTATGCTTAAGTCATAATACCTCACCTAGAAGTTGTTACTGTCACTTAATCAGACCTTGTCTGGTAGCAACCTTCGGCCACCTTCAATCTTACTAGTCAACTCTGCCTCGGAAGACCTTCTTCGGAACTTCTAAACTATCTGGAGATAACACGGAAATAAACGTAGGAGTGAGAATTATAAATTCTCAATAGGACTCATTAAACTACCATATGCTGTGTCATCATCATTATCTCCAGTTGGTTCAATTTATTATGAAACATGTGAGCATATTAACCAGACTATTCAGTTTTATAGTTTGAAAATATATTGTCCGAAGCAGAGTTCATTTTATTCACGCACTTGAGTCACATTGGCAATATTTCATATTTGGAATAATAGTCACAGCATAAGTAGATAGAGCAGTCTCCGCATCAATAAAACATGGGATATAATTATGCAATTACTCATATTTGAATTCATGCAAATGCACTGGTGTTTTTCTTTAACTTTCTTTGCTTTCTTTTCTTGGCACACCTAGGCATTATGTATCGCCTTCCCTAGGGTGCTTGCATATGCTTTGATCATTACGCATTGCCTTCCCTAGAATGCTTGCATATGCTTTGATCTTTATCTTTACTATCCTTGGGTAGTCTGATCTAGGAGTCAGCTCAACTCGTGATCGTCGTCACACAGAACTAACCTACAAGGGGATCCACGTGCCTCTTGTAACACCCTAATAAACCCATACTACGCTTAAGTCGTATTACGGCATTTTATTAGCTGTTACTTATGCTCGTGGAAAACTAAACTTCATTTGAAATTAAATTACGCGGAAAATACGGTAAAATTTTTTTTTTTTTTTTCTTTTGAAATACGTCGTCACTTTTTGAAAGTAAAGCCTCGCGCGAGAAAGTAGCAACAAACGGACGTATCGCAAAGATTTCAGTAAAAATTAAAGGAACAAGGATAAAATCAAAATACCACGCATTCAATTACTACAACAATCATAAATATAATTAATCTCATAATATCCATACATAAAAGGGAACTCATGGTCATGTCATGGCCCCGAAGTTAAAGATACATAAGTCTGATACAGAATGAAATACAACAGATAAGGAACACAAATAAAAATAGACCCATGTGGACGTCTACTGGCCTCTCTGCCTTTTTCCATGCCTTCGATCAAGTGGGCTCAAGTCCTCGAATGCCTGGTTCCCCTCGCTCCTCGGCCTCGGGGAACGCGAGGAGTGCGGATGATGCGGTGCCGGTGATCACCTCAAAGCGACGCACGCGGCGACCGGGTATGGTGGCCCGCAGACGAGCGTGCCTCGGAGGGTCCTCTTCGGACTCGGCAGGTGATACTCGGGAAGCGGTGGCGAAGCGGCCTAGGTGTGGCCGTCGAGCTCACCTCCATCCACGAGGGATCTCCGTGAGTGCAAACTTCGCGGGCAAACCCGGCGACATCGGCTCCATCTCGAAGTCGGGTAATGGCTCAGCGGAAGTCCCAAGGACCTAGAGGCTGTCCAAGAAGAGTCAAGAGACGTCTACTGGGTGGCGGGTTTTCTGGCTCCTCTTCAAAAATTCGACCCAGATAAAAATGTGTACGTACTACTGTGGTGGTCGTGGCCACAATAGCGTGTGTATCCCCGTCGTAAGCCCACTCATGGTGGTCCATGCTCCATTCCACGGGGTGAGCCATGAGTATCTGGTGACGAGACGGAAAAACAGCTAGGGTGAGAAATAAGATTTCTCAGTAGGACTCGACCCTGACACGTGGTGTCATCGTCATCGTCCCAGCCACTTCGGTTTTGTTAATAAAAACAGTGAGCATGCATCAAATACCATTCTTAGATTTTCGAAAACATGAGTATCCGAAGCGGATTCGATTTTAACATACTTTCTAATCATTTGTATCATAATGACCATAAGCACAAGTGTAATCGTATAAAACATGCATGTTCAAGCTAGAAGGTTCTCTTAACTTCTTCTCTTTCTAGGGTTTTGGACCGAAGTCCCTTTTCTTTTCTTAACTTGACTTTATCTTTTCACCCACTAAACATAAGTGGTAATGAGCTCATACCGTGGCCGCCACCACCATAGAATTTCGGTACTTACACTGGGTCATGCCATGCCTCATGTAAGACCTATCCCCTATACTCACACTAGCTGGGTCATGCCATGCCTCATGTGAGTCGTGGGTGAGGGGAAACTTAAATTAGGTTACCTTCCCTTTTGAAGGATCACTTACTTGAATTAAACTTCTTCTTATTTAAGCATTATGATGCAAAATATTTCTAAGTCCATAATTCTTACAAAATTTGTGAAGATAAGGCATAAACCGCTTCCCAAAATTTTGTCAAACAGAGAAACCAACATCATAGTATCATCAAGAATCATATCATATCATCATTATCATATCATCATCATAACATCATCATAACCTCATCATATCATCATGATCATTATCATAACATCATCATAACCTCATCATATCATCATGATCATTATCATAACATCATGCTTGCACATAAACATAGGCATATTCACAAGCAACATTTTATGAGCTTAGCTTGATAAATTAGGTGCAAGCTTTTAATTGAGGTTATCTCTTGTGTAAACTTCTCTTATTGAGCATAATGCCACTTTTTGTCTAATGCCCTTTTTGACACTTTTTAAGTTGAATTATGAGGGTTCTCTAATGCTTAATATAAGGGTATTAATGTCTTAAAGCTTATTTCTCCTTATTCTTCAACTTTTACCATAACCAGTTTTTACTTTTACAGTGGGGCAGTAACTTTGAAAATTCACCATAATTTCATCTTTTACTCTTTTATTTCGAATTTTTGTGTGGATATACTTCTCTGAGTCTATTTTTAAACAAAAGAAACCCCACTTAAAAATTCATTTTGTAGCTTGAGTTATGCATATTTTATTCTGACTGTTCAGTTTCTAAGTTCACTCCCGGTACAGTGGATTGTTACTTCTCATTATAATTACTCAGAAGGAATCTGAGAAAACTGTTTTATGGGTTTGTTCCTATATGTCTTAGCTTTCAATTAAACTTGGTCTCACTCAAAAATCATTTTTGTAGCTCGAGTTATACCCATTTTAGTGTAGACTGCCCAGACAGAAACCAATCCGAGAACAGTCCACTTTGAAAAATCATATCTCACTCATTTTAACTCCGAATCTTATGTATTTTATATGTATGGAAAGCTCTTTGAGTATATTTTCATATAAAATTGGTTCCACTAATTTTTAAGTTCTCTGGAAAAAGTTATACTGTTCGGTTTACAGACTGCCAGAAAATCCAGATTTCACGTTTTGATTTTCCTCATGTTTTCTCCAAAACACTCAACCTCACTTTCAAGAAAACATTCTCAAGTTATAAAACACTCATATACCATGAAAGATTAGTGAAAAACTAACATGTTGGAGTTCAAAAATATTGAGTTCAACCATGCATCACACCAAAACCGAAAACATGTTTTCAACAAACCACCATACAAGCAACAACATCTCATTTTATGACAAGAATGGCTATGATGCCCATAATCAATCTTTAAAACCACCTAGCTATGGAGAGCATAGGAGTTCTAAAGCTTGAAAAACAAGAGAGAAAAAGAGTTTAGAGCCACTACCAATTGGATTTCTTGAAAGCTTGAAGAGAAAGAAAGATATTGGAGATGGCCTCCTTCTCCTTGAGCTTGATAGTGAGGCTTGTGTATGAGTGGCTTTGTTTCTCCAAGGACCAAAAATGGTAGTCCTTGAAGGGCTTGTGAGAATGGTAAATGGAGATGAGTAGGAAGTAGTATGAGGGTTGGAAGAACACAATGAAGCTTGGAAGAAGAAGAGAGTATGAGACTTGGAGAGAGAAGAGAGGAGAGAGGAGAGAGCTTTGTGTGTGTGTGTCTTGAGAGAGGAAGTGAAAAATGAAATGAGGGAGAGAGGGGGGCGGATGGTGGCGCAAAATGGGGGAGAAAAGGTGATGTGATTTTGCTTCTTACACAAGCTAGGGAGTGGAAAAACCTTGGGGCAAAAGAGTGTGTTGTGTTTCCTTTGAGTCTTGGCAATTGGGTAAAGACTATGTAGTGTTTTTGTCAAGTGGTTAAAAGCATGAGCTCTCTTAGGATTGGGCATTGGATGGCTAGGATCACACCAAGTGTCAAGATCTAATGGTGGATGACAAGGATCCTAGTCTTGGCTTTTGATCTAATGGTGTAGGATTAAAGAGATCGAATGAAGGGTGAGATGTTGCTCCTCCTTGGTATGTCTTTTAGGGCATATGCATGGAAGAACTTTTATCTCTAAATGTTATTAGAATTATTTAAGTGTAATTTAACTTAGTTGGCTTAATTACCCATGAGTTAACTCTTGTCAATTACACTTTTTATGATACCTTGTATTACGGTTAAGCATATGCTTAAATTTGGGTTTTAATTTTTCAAGAGTTGTCTTAAGTGTCTTAATCATTATAAACTTGATTAGTAAGGTTAGGTTGTCTTACTTTTGTTTTGGCACCTTGAGTAATTAAGGATTCGACGATTAAGGTTTTATTAAAACGCTTAGGACATTATGATTAAATTGTTGGCTAGACTTAATTTACTAAGCTCTTGCTCTCGAGATTAATCGATTAATTCTCAATTAATCGCTAACCTCTAATTAGTAGGAAACACCGAGCTAATTAACTTAGGTAAAAATGGGGATGTTACATTTCTCCCTTCCTTAAAAGAATTTTGCTCTCAAAATTGCTACTGTAAATAGGTGGGGAAAATCTCTTTGCATCTGCCTCGAGCTCCCACGTGTGCTCCTCCAAGCTTCCTCTTCCCCATGTCACTTTCACTAAGGGCACAGACTTGTTCCTCAGCTGCTTGACCTTCCTATCTATGATTCTCATAGGCGGTAGGTCGAAGGTTAGGTCTTCCCTTAACTGTACACTTTCTGGCTCAAGAAGATGATTGGGGTCGGAGTTGTATTTTCTCAATTGGGAGACATGGAAAACATTATGAAGGTTTGACAAATGGGGTGGTAATGCTATTTGGTAGGCAACTGTTCCTACTCGTTTCAAGATTTCAAAAGGGCCAAGAAAACGAGGGCTCAACTTTTTGACTCTAAGGGCTCTACCAATGCCTGTTGTAGGAGTGATTTTCAAGAATACGTGTTCTCCTTCTTCGTACTCTATTGGCTTTCTCCTCTTATCCGCATAGCTCTTCCGACTTTGTGCGGTGAGAATCCTTTCCTTATCCTCTTAATTTGTTCGGTGGTTTGTCTAACGGCATCCGCCCTAATAGGCTTTGCTCACCCGATTCATACCAACAAAGCGGAGATTGGCACTTCCTGCCATACAGGGCTTCATAAGGCGCAATCCCAATGCTAGCATGGAAACTATTGTTGTAGGCGAACTTCGATGAGGGTAGGTGTTTGTCCCAACTTCCGGTCGGTCCATTACACATGCTCTCAACATATCCTCTAGGGTTTGTATGGTTCTTTCTGATTGTCCATCAGTCTGGGGGTGGTAGGCTGTACTTAAACAAAGTTTCGTCCCAAAGGCCTTTTGCAAGGCTCCCCTGAACCTAGAGGTAAACCTTGGGTCTCTATCGCACACGATGGTTGCGGTACTCCGTGCAATCTTATGATCTCTTGGATATATAGCTGGGCTAGCTTATCCAGAGGATAATTCGCTCTAATGGGTAAGAAGTGGGCAGACTTGGTCAATCTATCCACGATAACCCATATGGCATCAAATCCTGCTTGTGTTCGGGGTAAACCCATCACAAAATCCATAGAGATTCCATCCCATTTCCACTCAGGGATCTCCAATGACTGCAGCATGCCTGAGGGTTTTTGGTGCTCAATTTTCACCTTTTGACAAACTAAGCACTTTCCCACCACATCGGCTACATCTCGTTTCATGCCTGGCCACCAAAACATCCTCTTGAGGTCTTGGTACATCTTTGTCATGCCAGGATGTATGGTGAAATGACCTTTGTGAGCTTCTTCTACAATCATCCTCCTCAAGTCGTCCTTAGCAGGTACACATATCCTCCCTTGATACCTCCACACGCCATCAACGCCTTGAGCAAATTCTTTCAGTTTTCCCTCCTTCACTTGGGCTACTAACCTCAAGAACTCTTCGTCCTCTTCCTGAGTCCGCATAATTTGTCCCTTGAACTCACTCGTCACCTTGATCAGACTCAATCTTATACTACGAGGGGTCAGGGTAACTCCAAGGTTCAAGTCTCTAAAGCTCTCAATCAACTCTGCTTCCTTGACCATCATCCATGACACATGTAGTGACTTGCGGCTCAGTGCATCTGCCACCACATTAGCCTTACCAGGGTGGTAGTTTAATCCAAAATCATAATCCTTCAAGAATTCCATCCACCTCCTCTGCCTCATGTTGAGCTCCTTCTGATCAAACAAGTACTTCAGACTCTTATGATCCGAGAACACCTCAAACCTAACTCCATATAGATGGTGCCTCCATATCTTCAAGGCAAACACCACGGCCGCTAATTCCAGGTCATGGGTTGGGTAATTAACTTCATGAGGTTTCAGTTGTCTAGAGGCGTACGCTACCACACTGCGATTTTGCATCAGAACACAACCTAAACCTCTTCCAGAGGCATCACAGTAAACCTCAAAGGCTCCCTTAGGGTCAGGCAGGACCAGCACAGGCGTGGAAGTCAACTTCGCCTTCAACTCTTGAAAACTTTTCTCACACTCTCCAGTCCATACAAACGCAGCATTCTTCCTAGTGAGTTTGGTCAAGGGTAGGGATATCTCGAGAAAATCCCTTTATAAACCTCCGATAATACCCGGCTAGGCCGAGAAAACTCCGAATCTCCGTCACCGTCGTAGGTCTTTCCCAGTTCATTACAGCCTCCACTTTGCTTGGATCTACGGATATCCCTCCCTTAGTCACGACGTGACCCAGAAACTTCACTTCTTCTAGCCAAAACTCACACTTCGACAACTTCGCATAAAGCTTCCTATCCCTCAAGATTTCCAACACAACCCTAAGATGCTCTTCGTGTTCCTCCTTCGTCTTTGAATAGATGAGGATGTCATCTATAAAGACCACCACAAACTTATCTAGGTATGGCCTAAAGATCCTGTTCATATAATCCATAAACACAGCCGGGGCATTGGTCAATCCAAACGACATTACTCTAAACTCATAATGCCCATATCTAGTCCTAAAGGCCGTCTTGGGGATATCTTCCTCCCTCACTCTAATTTGATGGTAACCCGACCTTAGATCTATCTTTGAAAACACCACTGCTCCTCTGAGTTGGTCCATCAGGTCATCTATCCTTGGTAGGGGGTACTTGTTTTTCACTGTGACCTTGTTTAACTGCCGATAATCCACGCACAGCCTCATGCTTCCATCCTTCTTCTTGACAAACAACAAGGGCTCCCCAAGGTGAGGCACTTGGTCTCACAAACTTCTTTTCCAGCAACTCCTCCAATTGGGTCTTCAGTTCTTCCAACTCCAAAGGGGACATTTGGTAAGGTGCAATAGATATTGGTCCAGTCCCTGGCACCAATTCTATGGAAAACTCTATCTCTCTCTCAGGGGGAAACTCAGGGATATCCTCAGGGAAGACTTCAGGGTACTCATTCGCCACAGGAATCTCATCAAGAGCTTGCTCCAGTTCAACCTCACTTGTCGATAGGAGAACGTATTCTTGATTCTCGCCTTACAACAAAGATAACACAACAAAGTTTCGGGCTTAAACTAACAGGTTTAGAGGGTAAAGAAGGGAATACGATTGTCTTGGCAGCACAATCTAACATAACATGGTTGGCTGAAAGCCAATCCATGCCTAAGATTAGATCTAAACCAACTAAAGGAAGACAGATTAAATCTGACTCGTAGGTCCTACCATCAATATGTATTTGACATTGTAAACAACACAGACAAGTTCTAACTGGTTTCCCAGTGGGAGTAGAAACAAGCAACATGTAAGGCATTTCAGAAACAGACAACCCCAATCTACTTACGCAATCATGGGAAATAAAAGAATGCGAGCGCGTAATCATACAAAGATGCAGTTAAGATGTTACCGCTCACTTCGCATGTACCTCGAATGAGATCATCGGACTCGTGGTCTCCTCGGCGTTCATGGTGATAACCCTTCCTTGGCGTTGCGGTTTGGGGGTAGACGTGTCCTTGTTGCAGTTCTTGGCAAAATGGCCGGGCTGTCCACATCTGAAGCAAACGTTTTGTCCCGCGTAGCAGACCCCTCTGTGTTGCTTCCCACACTTTGGGCAAACAGAATTTGTTGCCTTCGGAGGCTGGCGGCGGGTCTTGGAGGATTAGCAGATGGTCTCTGTGGGTCGCTTGCCCTAGAACCTTCACCATGGTAGGGCTTCTATGGGCGCTGCCGTGTGTTGCCCTTGAGACGCTTGCCTTCTCTTATGGGCCTCCGACCTCTGAATTGCCAACTTACGGTTGCATTCCTCCACTACACGACTCTTATTGACAAGGGCCGCATAGTTCGAATTTCAGCTGGGCTACAGATGCCAGGATGTCAGCCCTCAAACCCCCTTCATATTTCATGCATTTCCAGTTCTCGTCGGGTTTGATAAAGGGTGGAGAACTTGCACTGACTCCTCAAACCGCTGTACTCGGCAATGCTCATACCTCCTGGTAGAGCCTCAGAACTCCATCTCCTTTGCGTTCCTCACGGACATCGGAAATACTTCGTAGAAAGTCGTCTTGAAGACGTCCCAAGTGATTTCCCTTTGGTCGCTCTCCATCAGGCTCTTCGCCCCTTTCCACCAAAATTCAGCATCCGCCAAAGATATAAGTGGCGAAGGCCACCTTTGGGTCTCCGAGTCGACAGAGTAGATCTTCTCGATCTCCTTGATCCACTCATCGGCTTCATCGGGGTTAAAGGCCCTTTGAAACTTGGCGGGTTTGCCTTACGAAACTCCGAGAATTTACGATACTCGGTCCACTCCGTTTCCACCAACGTACTCTTCTGACCTCCGATTTAGTCGATCCATCATATGCTCAAGAATGTAGCTTGAGCTTGCATGGCATTCGCCATTTGCTGAAAAGTCCTCATGAAATCAGCGATGTTCGTGCTGTCGCTGGGCTCGTTAGCGGTACGTCTGCGAGTTGCCATTAGTTCCTGAACACACCAAAACAAAATATCGAGTTGATCAGGCCCAATATCAAGCATAAGCATGGCGGCAACTAAAGGCAATCTCACATGACGGTCATGCATTCTAAGTCCTACATCCCATCATACAGACAGGATCCACAACATGACTTAACATAGCGCACGTAGAGTTATGCTTTGAAGCATAGTCAGTCCAACCCCAGGCTTTAACAGGATGAACTGCTCTGATACCATAATGTAACACCCTAATAAACCCATACTACGCTTAAGTCGTATTACGGCATTTTATTAGCTGTTACTTATGCTCGTGGAAAACTAAACTTCATTTGAAATTAAATTACGCGGAAAATACGGTAAAATTTTTTTTTTTTTTTTTCTTTTGAAATACGTCGTCACTTTTTGAAAGTAAAGCCTCGCGCGAGAAAGTAGCAACAAACGGACGTATCGCAAAGATTTCAGTAAAAATTAAAGGAACAAGGATAAAATCAAAATACCATGCATTCAATTACTACAACAATCATAAATATAATTAATCTCATAATATCCATACATAAAAGGGAACTCATGGTCATGTCATGGCCCCGAAGTTAAAGATACATAAGTCTGATACAGAATGAAATACAACAGATAAGGAACACAAATAAAAATAGACCCATGTGGACGTCTACTGGCCTCTCTGCCTTTTTCCATGCCTTCGATCAAGTGGGCTCAAGTCCTCGAATGCCTGGTTCCCCTCGCTCCTCGGCCTCGGGGAACGCGAGGAGTGCGGATGATGCGGGGGTGCCGACTGATCACCTCAAAGCGACGCACGCGACGACCCGGGGTATGGCTGGCCACAGACGAACGTGCCTCGGAGGGGTCCTCTTCGGACTCAGCAGGGTGATACTCAGGGAGCGGTGGCGAAGCGGCCCTAGGTGTGGCCGTCGAGCTCACCTCCATCACAGGGATCTCCGGCAGGGGTGCAAACTTCGCGGGCAAACCCGGCGACATCGGCTCCATCTCGAAGTCGGGTAATGGCTCAGGCGGGAAGTCCCAAGGACCTAGAGGCTGTCCAAGAAGAGCTGAAGAGACGTCTACGGGGGCTGGCGGGTTTTCTGGCTCCTCTTCAAAAATTCGACCCAGATAAAAATGTGTACGCATTACTCAGAGTGGTCGTGGCCACAATAGCGTGTATCCTCGTAAGCCCACTCATGGTGGGGAGGGTCCATGCTCCATTCCACGGGGTGAGCCATGAGTATCTGGTGACGAGACGGAAAAACAGCTAGGGTGAGAAATAAGATTTCTCAAGAGACTCGACCACGACACGTGGTGTCATCGCCATCGTCCCACCACTTCGGTTTGTTAATAAAAGCGGTGAGCATGCATCAAATACCATTCTTAGATTTTCGAAAACATGAGTATCCGAAGCGGATTCGATTTTAACATACTTTCTAATCATTTGTATCATAATGACCATAAGCACAAGTGTAATCGTATAAAACATGCATGTTCAAGCTAGAAGGTTCTCTTAACTTCTTCTCTTTCTAGGGTTTTGGACCGAAGTCCCGTTTCTTTTCTTAACTTGACTTTATCTTTTCACCCACTAAACATATGTGGGAATGAGCTCATACTGCGTCGCCGCCACCATAGAATTTCTGCATTTACACTAGTGGGTCATGCCATGCCTCATGTAAGACCTATCCCTATACTCACACTATGGGTCATGCCATGCCTCATGTGAGTCGTGGGTGAGGGAAACTTAAATTAGGTTACCTTCCCTTTGAAGGATCACTTACTTGAATTAAACTTCTTCTTATTTAAGCATTATGATGCAAAATATTTCTAAGTCCATAATTCTTACAAAATTTCGGCAGCATAACGGCTAAACCGAAGCTTCCCAAAATTTTGTCAAACAGAGAAACCAACATCATAGTATCATCAAGAATCATATCATATCATCATTATCATATCATCATCATAACATCATCATAACCTCATCATATCATCATGATCATTATCATAACATCATCATAACCTCATCATATCATCATGATCATTATCATAACATCATGCTTGCACATAAACATAGGCATATTCACAAGCAACATTTTATGAGCTTAGCTTGATAAATTAGGTGCAAGCTTTTAATTGAGGTTATCTCTTGTGTAAACTTCTCTTATTGAGCATAATGCCACTTTTTGTCTAATGCCCTTTTTGACACTTTTAAGTTGAATTATGAGGGTTCTCTAATGCTTAATATAAGGGTATTAATGTCTTAAAGCTTATTTCTCCTTATTCTTCAACTTTTACCATAACCAGTTTTTACTTTTACAGTGGGGCAGTAACTTTGAAAATTCACCATAATTTCATCTTTTACTCTTTTATTTCGAATTTTTGTGTGGATATACTTCTCTGAGTCTATTTTTAAACAAAAGAAACCCCACTTAAAAATTTATTTTGTAGCTTGAGTTATGCATATTTTATTCTGACTGTTCAGTTTCTAAGTTCACTCCCGGTACAGTGGATTGTTACTTCTCATTATAATTACTCAGAAGGAATCTGAGAAAACTGTTTTATGGGTTTGTTCCTATATGTCTTAGCTTTCAATTAAACTTGGTCTCACTCAAAAATCATTTTTGTAGCTCGAGTTATACCCATTTTAGTGTAGACTGCCCAGACAGAAACCAATCCGAGAACAGTCCACTTTGAAAAATCATATCTCACTCATTTTAACTCCGAATCTTATGTATTTTATATGTATGGAAAGCTCTTTGAGTCTATTTTCATATAAAATTGGTTCCACTAATTTTTGAGTTCTCTGGAAAAAGTTATACTGTTCGGTTTACAGACTGCCAGAAAATCCAGATTTCACGTTTTGATTTTCCTCATGTTTTCTCCAAAACACTCAACCTCACTTTCAAGAAAACATTCTCAAGTTATAAAACACTCATATACCATGAAAGATTAGTGAAAAACTAACATGTTGGAGTTCAAAATATTGAGTTCAACCATGCATCACACCAAAACCGAAAACATGTTTTCAACAAACCACCATACAAGCAACAACATCTCATTTTATGACAAGAATGGCTATGATGCCCATAATCAATCTTTAAAACCACCTAGCTATGGAGAGCATAGGAGTTCTAAAGCTTGAAAAACAAGAGAGAAAAAGAGTTTAGAGCCACTACCAATTGGATTTCTTGAAAGCTTGAAGAGAAAGAAAGATGTTGGAGATGGCCTCCTTCTCCTTGAGCTTGATAGTGAGGCTTGTGTATGAGTGGCTTTGTTTCTCCAAGGACCAAAAATGGTAGTCCTTGAAGGGCTTGTGAGAATGGTAAATGGAGATGAGTAGGAAGTAGTATGAGGGTTGGAAGAACACAATGAAGCTTGGAAGAAGAAGAGAGTATGAGACTTGGAGAGAGGAGAGAGGAGAGAGGAGAGAGCTTTGTGTGTGTGTGTCTTGAGAGAGGAAGTGAAAAATGAAATGAGGGAGAGAGAGGGGCTGATGGTGGCGCAAAATGGGGGAGAAAAGGTGATGTGATTTTGCTTCTTACACAAGCTAGGGAGTGGAAAAACCTTGGGGCAAAAGAGTGTGTTGTGTTTCCTTTGAGTCTTGGCAATTGGGTAAAGACTATGTAGTGTTTTTGTCAAGTGGTTAAAAGCATGAGCTCTCTTAGGATTGGGCATTGGATGGCTAGGATCACACCAAGTGTCAAGATCTAATGGTGGATGACAAGGATCCTAGTCTTGGCTTTTGATCTAATGGTGTAGGATTAAAGAGATCGAATGAAGGGTGAGATGTTGCTCCTCCTTGGTATGTCTTTTTAGGGCATATGCATGGAAGAACTTTTATCTCTAAATGTTATTAGAATTATTTAAGTGTAATTTAACTTAGTTGGCTTAATTACCCATGAGTTAACTCTTGTCAATTACACTTTTTATGATACCTTGTATTACGGTTAAGCATATGCTTAAATTTGGGTTTTAATTTTTCAAGAGTTGTCTTAAGTGTCTTAATCATTATAAACTTGATTAGTAAGGTTAGGTTGTCTTACTTTTGTTTTGGCACCTTCGAGTAATTAAGGATTCGACGATTAAGGTTTTATTAAAACGCTTAGGACATTATGATTAAATTGTTGGCTAGACTTAATTTACTAAGCTCTTGCTCTCGAGATTAATCGATTAATTCTCAATTAATCGCTAACCCCTCTAATTAGCCGGAAACACCGAGCTAATTAACTTAGGTAAAAATGGGGATGTTACACCTCTAGTCTTGGAGGGATCTCATTTTGGCCACGTGCCTCTAAATTGAAGGGATCTTTCATGGTCACGTGCCTCAAGAATAGAGGGATCTCAGTTGACTACTTGCCTTCAATGTAGAGGGATCTCATCTGACCATATGCCTCCAAGGTAGAGGGATCTCATTGTTTTATACTGCCTTCACAGGGAGGGACCCAATTAACTGTCTCCAAGTGAAGGGACCCAATCTTATCTTATTTAACTACCTTAACAAGGAGGGATCTCATAACTGCCTCTAGGTGAAGGGATCCACATTTAATATATTCATATCCTTTCATTTTCATACATAATTATGCATAGACATGCTAAATGCACTTATACATATGCTTCATCATTTACTTTCATATATCCTTGCATATAGAATTTCATGTTCATATCATGAATATTCATAACAGAAACTATCATAATTTCATAAAATTCTGCCGAAAATTCGGCAGCATAACTGATCAAGTCCGCTTTTCCATGAATAGTGCCAGTACTCAGAACACCAATTTCTCATAGAAGTCATAACATTTCATTCATAATTCAAACATCAAATTCATAGGAGCATTAATTACATTTAAGACAGGGTTGCTACCTCAGCACATTCATTTAACCCAGTTTTTGTAAATCAAGCCAAAATTTCTATTTAACTCATCTAGACCTGAATTTTGGATATGTTAAAGTGTTATGTGTCTATTTTCTAACCTCTTTAGTCCCATCTAATTTTGATAAATATAACTAAAGTTATTTAGGTTTTATCCTGGCCTGCCCTGTAGTTGGCTAGAACTACTCACTTAAAAGTAAAAATTCACTAAAAATCGAAAGCTAATTCAAATCATATGAAATTGGTCTCATGTTAAAGCTGACAGGACAATCTTTCATTTAAAATAAGTTCCATTTCATTTACTTTAGTAGAGCTTGAGTTATAGGCCCCAAAATTTGACCTTTCTAAACTACCCTATTTTGGCTTGGTTTGGACATAGGGCAATTTCCTCAAACCACTGGGAACAAACGAGATATATCTAACTCTAAAATTTTTATGAGATGTTCTCCTATGAGTAAGATTTCTAAAAAGGTTAGTTTCATTTGATTCCAAACTGTATAGGGCAAGTTTTTCCCTAAACAACCTAATCTGCTCATAGTCAAACTCAAAAACCTAGGTCAAACTTCCAAAATTCATATCTCTCCCAATACTAATCCAATGGCCTTATATGATATATGTATGGAAATCCCTGAATGTCTAGTTTCATATAAAAGTGGTTTCATAAAATTTAAATGGTGGTAGGTAGAGTCGTACAGTCCGCCAGTACGGATGCCGTAAGGTTTTCAAGGTTTCAGCTTCTGCTTTGCATCCCTTTTTGAATTCTCACCCAAGTTCTCACCCAAACTCAACATTTATACATTAATCCAGCCATAAGAATTCATATAAACACCATATATCATCAATCTAATGGAAAGAATAGGAATTCTACTCAGCCACAATAGCACCAATAATAGAAGAAATTGAAGAATCCTACCTCAAATTGGTGTAGAAACTAGCTAGAATTGAGCTCTTGGTGGAGGAAGTGGATGAGGCTTGGAGTTTTGAGGAAAATGAAGTGAAAATGGGAGAAGGAAGGGTGAGAAATGGCCAGCTGAAGAGGGAGCACGAAAATGAGGGAGTTAGAGGGAATAAATAAGGTTTTGTGAAGCATTGGTAGTTGGATTCTTGGCTTATCATTGGTGCCAATTCTTGTGGTTGAAACTCAACCAAATTGCCCCCCTATGTGGCTGCCAAGGGCGCCACTTTTAGTAAGGTAGGTGACTAAATTTCCAGCCATTGGATTGAGGGTTTTCATCATATAATTCTAGTGATTTAGTTCCGGCAGTTTAAAATACCGAATTCTACCCGATTTTCTTTAAACTAGCAAAACGATTAGGAAGAATTTTATGAGGTTTACTATGTTTCTATTTTAATTGTTTCTAATCCAATTCTCTCTAATTAACATCTAATTAACTCCTAATTAACCTTTCACTAACGTCTAATTAATTCTACACATTCAATAAAGTCAGATAAATCGATTAATAACATATTTTAAACTTAACGTAATTCCGGACATTGGACTAAATAATTTCTCACAGTATTTTACATAACAATCTAAATTTCCTTTAGCCCTAGTATTTATAGTTCACCCCTAATTACTCTTATTTTTCTAATAAATTGATTAACAACACAAATCAATTGTACTTTTTCTTTGGAATTGTTATCTTCTCGCTTTTTCGTAAATCCTTTAATATTTTCTGTTTGGTTTTTGTAACTGATGGCATTTTTGTAATTATGGGCAAATCTAGGGGCATCCCATGTCATTTCACATATGGATACCTCCATGGCTCAATCAGCCGAGGTTTAGGTTTCTACGTTTTTGCTACGTGATTCTGCTTCGTTTAAAACTTTATTCTGCTAATTCAATTGGTATAGGGACCTAAATGTTATTTTAAAAAATGTTCAGGGGCAAGGCTGTAAATAACAAAAGTTTGCCCAAGGACGTTTTCATTATTTCCTATTACGTTATATGGGGATGTTACACTTGTCCTCGACTTTCATTTTTTTAAAGTGTTTTATGTGCTGTGTAATTCTGATCTCCAACATTAAGCCGCAATAGGTCTTCCAAGACTTTTTTGAATATATTTCCTAAGTTTTGAGTTCTGACATTATTTTTACCAATCTAGTTTTTTGTTCACTTAGTTCCAAGTTCCGACGATAACTATAACTGATCTACTTTTCTATTCACTAAGTTCCAAGTTCTGATGTTAACTATACTCAATCTTGTTCTCTATTTGTTAGGTTTCGAGTTCCAACATTAACTATACCCAATCTTGTTTTCTATTCACTAAGTTCTGAGTTTCGACGTTAACTATACCTAATTTAGTTCTCTATTTGCTAGGTTTCGAGTCCCAATGTTAACTATACCCGATCTAGTTTTCTATTCACTAAGTTTTGAGTTTCGACGTTAACTATACCCGATCAAGTTTTCCATTCACTAAGTTCTAAGTTCCGACATTAACTATACTCGATCTAGTTCTCTATTCGCTAGGTTCCGAGTTTCGAGATTGAGTTTAAGAATTGATCTCTGAGATTAAGCTGGGACCGAGTTCCGAGGTTTGGTCTCAGTATTCATCTTCAGAATTGATTTAGGACCAACTCCGAGGTTATATAATTTAGAGCCTCATCTTTACTGGATCACCGAGTTTTGGAATTACTTGTATAAGAGCTTTAAAGCGTCTTAGTTCCTAACTTCCGAACTCAACCTTTAAGGTTTTATGTTCTGGTGTTGACTTCCAAGTTTAGGTGTTTTCTGTGCAATAACTCCCGACTTCCGAGCTTATGAGATTAGGAGTTTTTGTCTTTGGGCATCGACATTTAGGTTTAGGTTCTTGACCGAGTTCCAATATTACATTGGGACCAATCTCTGAGGTTATATGAACAAAGGCTCTGTGTCTAACATATTTTCCAACTTCTAGGATTAAACAAAGCTCTCATGTTTCTGCTAGGTTTTCCAATTTCCAATCTTAACTAAGACCGATCTTCCAGGCTTCATGCAAAATCAATCTCCAAGGTTAACTTGTGACCGATCTCCAAAGTTGAGATTCGATCGATCTTCAAGATTAACTTAGGAATGACCTCCAAGGTCAAGTTTCGAGAAGGGTTGCATTTGAATTCCAAGGTTATAAGGAGAAGTGTTGTAGGTTTATATTTCTTTCGATTTCTGAGATTAAGTCATGCCTAAACATTATCATTTAACCTTGAGTGTTAGGGTGCGAGTTTATAAGTCTTTCGATTTCCGAGATCAGGGCATAACTAGCAATTGTTATCTAACCTTATGACTTAAAGTGTTGGGTGGTAGGTTTATGATTTGGTTCTGGGTTCACTATCTGTATTTCAAATTAAAGGTGTCTTTCATCACTAGAAAACTGTAAGTTCATAGTTGTAAAAAGAAAACCTTTAGCCAATTAAGTCTTTTTGAATCATAAAGTGGGAGTTTTGGTCTCATTAAGTTTTTTAAAAATCATAGAGGGAGAGCTTTGATCCAATTAAGTCTTTTAGAATCATAAAGGGAGAGTTTTGACCCAATTAAGTCTTTTAGAATTATAAAAAGAGAGTTTTGATCTCATTAAGTCTTTTAACAAGGCAAAGGAATAGTTTTTACCGATTAAAATTCATCAAGAGGCAGAATTATGAGATGCTAAATCACCATTAAACTTTTTGACAAGAGCAGGTACTCTTTGCAGTGAGTTCCTATTCATGAGTCATGAACACACAAGAAAGACAAAGTATAAGAATCATACCTTAAAGTGATCTAATAAAGAACTTTGAAGCTAAAAGTTGCTAGAACTAGAAACTGGAGGCTGGAAACTGGAAAGAGAAATTGGAGACTGGAAACTGGAACAAGAAACTAGAAACTAGAAACTGGAAACTGGAAACTGGAATAAGAAATAGGAAACTGGAAACTAGAAACTACAAACTGGAACAAGACACTGGAAATTGGAATCTAGAATGGGAAACTAGATACTGGATACTGGAGACTAGAAACTGGAACGAGAAACTCGAAATTGGAATGGGAAACTAGAAACTGGAATTTGGAACAGGAAACTAGAAACTAAAGACTGGAAGGTTAAAGAGTCTTCTTGGAGCCACAAATGAGCTCATGAATAGCAAGAAGAAAGGAAGAGTTTTGTGCTTTATAGAGTGTTAGAGAGTGAAAGTGAAAGAATGGAAAATGAATAGAGAGAGGGAGGCTATGCATTTGTATCTTTAACTTAAACTAGTTACTTTAAATTTCTGTTCCGCTGAGTGCGGGTTCGGGGTTAGTTCCTAAATTTAAGGCACCATATCTTCAACTTAAACTAGTTAGTTTGAATTTTTGTTTTAGCTTGGGGGCGGGTTCCAGGTTAGTCCCTAGATTTAAGGCACCATATCTTCAACTTAAACTAGTTAGTTTGAATATCTATTTCTATTTGCGTGCAAGTTCTAAGTTCCGAATTTGTTACGAATTTTGGCTTTGCAACTATAGGGATTAGTAACTTGGAGTGTAATTATGTAAAATTACCTTTTTTGCCCCTCCTTAATTATATTGGCAATTTAGTTGACTTCTACTAATTACCAAGCTTTTACTCATTTAATTAGTGAATCAATCCTTGATTAATTTACTAATTACTCTAATTACTCATTAATAATGAGATATTAGCTTAGAAAAATTGGGGATATTATATTCTATCCTCTTAACAAAAAATTTTGCCCTCAAAATTTGTTACCTCTAAATAGTTCCAGAGGGCCTCTCTTTAGTGCAGTCCTTCTCAAAATGTTCGAGCTTTCCGCATCAGTAGCAGACATTCTGTCCCACTAAGCAAGTTCCTCTATGGACTTTTCCACGCTTGGTGCAAGCTTGGACTTTGGTGGATTTTGGAGGGTTAGTGGCAGGCCGTTGGGGGTCCATAACAAACTACAGGGGCTATTCCCCCTTAGAACCTCCATCGTGGAAGGGCTTCTTCTGTGGCAGCTATTAGGATTGCATCCCTTGTGATGCCTGCTTTTTCTTGTATGCCTCAAACCACTCTGATGCTAATCTTTTCCGCTACACAACATTTGTTTACCAGGGCCATATAGTTCCTAATCTCTAATGGAGCCACAGATGCCAAAATCATTACCCTTAAACCATCTTCGTACTTCATGCACTTCTAGCATTCATTGGGATTCCCTTGGTAGAAAGCAGAGAACTTGCATAGCTCCTCAAACTTGGTGGTATATTCAGCAATGCTTTTCCCTCCTTGCCTTACCTGCATGAACTCCAGCTCCTTGGCATTTTTGATAGAAGCAGGAAAGTACTTCCCATAGAAAGCCATCTTAAAAACTTCCTAATTGATAGGTGTCCCATCATTCTCCAACAAATTCCTGGTGTCGCTCCACCAAAATTCTACATTCGCTTTTTAGTATGAATATAGCAAAGGAAACCTTCTGTTCCTCTATGCAGGTGAGAATAGAGAATATCTTCCCCATCTCCTTAATCCACTCGTCAACAGCATCTAGACCATAGGTGCCTTAGAAGCTAGGCGAGTTCACCTTGCGGAACTCCGAAAACCATGTGCACTCATCTCCATGCCCATTACCATTTTTGTTTGCCTTTTGCTGTGTAACACCCTACCAATTTAATGTTATGCTTAAGTCATAGCATGAAATTAAGTAGATTGTGTTACCATGTTAATACTCTGCTTACGTTTTGTTTATCATATCATTTTCATTTTCTTTTTTTTTTTTTATAATAGAAGAAATGGAGCGCTGCATATAATGAACGTGACAAACTTTAATATATCACAACAGAAAAGATAAGAACAAATAACATATATACCGTCAACTATATATGCACATATATATATATACATATATATATATACATATATATATATATATACATATATATATATATATATATATATATATATATATCAGAAGCCAATGCTTCAGTTTATGTACAAGTTTCAAAATAGGATACATAAGTGGGGCCAGTGTACCAAAAAGACATAAGGCCCGTGTCAGTCAAAATGATCCTATGGGGTCCTCAGAGGACATTTCAAAACCTATTGCTAAGTCTATGACCCAAAGCTGCCACAGCCAAAAGAGGGCCATGCTGTACAATATCATCTGCGGCTTACCTACTCACCAATAGTCATGGCCATGCCAGCTCTACGAGAGTAGATCGTGACCGGATCTTAAGGAGGAGGATGATGAGCTGGTGGGCTACGAGGGGTCACTCTCGGAGCTAAGCAGAATGTTGGGTACCACCTGTGGTGGTGACTCTGGCGCAGGGTCAACAAGAGCTGCAGGTGCTGCGGGTGCGGGAGGTGCTGGAGAAAGGTGTGCCACGTGCAAAGGAACCGCAAAGTAAGGGGTAGCAGGGTCGAAAGCAGGATGAAATAAAGGAATAGCAAAATTCCTATCACTAAAAAGGTAAAGACGGAAATGGCAGGAGCCGGCTATATACAATGAGCCCACTATGGGATCGTGGTGGAGCTGCAGGTCTAGAATCTCAATAAAGAGAGTGGCCGTCGAGTCCATCGTCAGCGTCTGAGAATGATGCGGAAATGCAAAACGAGGTGAGAATTTGAAGAAATTCTCAGTAAGACTCGCGTACGGTATTTAACTGACGTCACATTCATTCTCAGTTGCCTCGGTCTTTATTTAATTATAAAAACATGGGATCAAACTGAACTATCCATATTCAATAAGTTTAAGAAAATGTCTGGTCCGAGGCAAGATTTAGTTTTACTTAAGACAGCATAAGAAACAGAATAGACTACTAACAGTAAATCACAGAATAACGAGTAGAATAAATGAACATACAGCAATAAGTAAATATAATAGACAAACTATAAACAACTAACAGTATTTAATGTAATCGTGCAAAACTTATTCTTGAACTTTTCTTCATAAACTTGTCCATTACTTGGTCCCTTGGGAGTTCTTGGCCATTTTAGACTCCTTGGTAATAGTCTATTTTTCAGGATCGAGCTTGTTCCTATATAAGAATGCCGAGTTTACTCTCACCGACCTCCCCACTGATCTATTCCCCTTAACTTTATTCCGAGGCTGGTCCAAGTACTATGGAACTTTCATTATAACATAATCTTAATGACTTTCTTGAAAAGGCACATGTATCTTATAACTCATGCATAGGTCTTACCGAAATTTTGGTGGCATAACGAAATGTGTCCGCTTCCCCATGAATAGTGCAAGTACTCAATATACCAACTTATTAAAGAAATCATATCATTCCATTCATAATTCAACATTAACTTCATAAAAACATTAGTTACATTAAGATAGGGTTACTGCCTCAGCACAATCATTCAACCCGATTTTTGTAACTCAAGCCAAAATTTCTATTTAATTCATCTAGACCTGAATTTTGTATATGTTAAAGTCTTATGTGTCTATTTTCTAACCTCTTTAGTCCTATCTAATTTTGATAAATATAGCTCAAGTTATTTAGGTTTTATCCCGGCCTACCCTGTAGCTGGCCAGAATTACACACTTAAAATTAAAAATCTACTAAAATTTGAAAACTGACTCAAGTTATAAGAAATTGGTCTCATATTAAAGATAACAGGACACCCTTTCATACGCAAAAATTTCCACTTCATTTTCCTTAGTAGGGATCGAGTTATAAGCCCTGAAATTTGACCTTCCTGAACTACCCTATTTTGGCTCGGTTTGGATATAGGGCAACTTTCTCGAGCTATTGGGAACAAACGGGACCTTATCTAACTCTAAAATTTTTATGGAATATTCTAATATGTGTAATATTTATAAAAAAGTTAGTTTCATTCAATTCCAAGTAGTATAGGGCGAGTTCTACCCTGAAAAGCCCAATCTGCCTAGAATCAAAATCAAAAACCTAGGTCGAACTTCCGAAATTTATATCTCTCTCAATACTAATCCAATGACCTTATATGATATATGTATGGAAAGCCCTGAATGTATAGTTTCATATAAAAATGGTTTCATCAAATTTAAATGGCGGTAGGTAGAGTCGTACACTCTGTCGTACGGACTGCCGAGGGTTTTTGGTTCTCCAGCCCCTCAGCTCTTCCTATTTTCATCCTTTCTTGCTTCCTATTCGATTTCAACATCACAAACAACCAACAAATCAGCCAAATATCATCATATTCACTCAATCATCACATCAAGAATTCAGGAAATAAACCACCACCAGCCACCCACAATCAGAAAATCAAGACAAGAACTAAACATCTACCTCTTGTTATGTGTGATTTGGCTTGATTTTGGAGTTTGGATGAATAAAACTTGGTTGACCTTGATGGTTTGATGGAGTTGGGTGAGTGGAGAAGAGAAGAAGGGAGCTGAAGTGAGGGAGAAAGGTAGCGCAAGTCAGGCTGAAGAAGAAAGAAAGAAATGGGTCATAAAAGCTTGAGGTGATAGTTGGCTTCTTGCAATTTGATTGGCTTAGAATACAAGGCTGAATTTCAACCAACTTTCCTTGTTTTTGTGGCCAAACTGGTGCCACTTTCATGTGTTAATGTGGCTGAGTAATCAGCCTTAGGTCATAGGGTTTTAAGCTTGTAATTCTATTAGTTCGGTTCCGACAGTTTAAAATACCGTAATCTTATTGATTTCCTTTAAATCGGTAAATTGGTTTCAAGAAAATTTTTATGAAAACTTCTATACTTCTAACCTAATTTCCTCATATCTAAACTCAATTAATTACTAATTAATTGATCCTAAATAAATATTTAGTGAATTTTTAATTAATCACAATTATTTGATAAAAATCGAACAATCAGGCGAAAAATAATAAGAAAATTCCGGGGGATGTTGCATTACCACCCTCTAAAAAAAATTTCGTCCTCAAAATTTAGTACCTGAGAATAGTTTAGGATACTCTTTCTTCATGTCTGACTCTAGTTCCCAAGTGTAGTCTTCAGCATCTTCTTTTCCCCAGGCTACCTTTACTAGCTGCATAGTTTTGTTTTGAAGTTACTTGCTGCTTCTGTCTATGATCCATACCGGTTGTACATGGAAGGTCAGGTCCTTTTTTAACTATATTGACTTGAGTTCTAGAAAGTGTGTAGGGTCAGGTTGATATCTTCTAAGTTAAGAAACATGGAAAACATCATGAAGGTTTGAAAAATGTGGAGGTAAAGCGATTCGATTCGCAACTGCTCCGATTTGCTTCAAGATTTGGAAGGGACCAATAAAGCAAGGATTTAACTTCTTGACCTTAATGGCTCTACCTATCCCCGTTGTAGGTGTAACCTTCAGAAATACATGGTCTCCTTCTTGAAATTCCAGAGGTTTCCTCCTGGTATCCGCATAACTTTTCTGATAGCTTTGAGCGGCAAGCATCTTACTTTGAATTCTTTTGATATGCTTAGTGGTCTGCTCAACTAAATCAGGCCCCAATAGAGTTGATTCTCTTGTTTCGTACCAACAAGGGGAGATTGGCACTTCTGTCCATACAACGCTTCGTAAGGAGCCATGCCAATGCTAGCGTGATAACTATTGTTGTATGCAAATTTGGCTAGCGGTAAGTATCGATCCCAATTCTTGCATTGCTCCATTATATAAGCTCGTAACATATCTTCTAAGGTTTGAATTGTCCTTTCTGTTTGACCATCCATTTGCAGATGATATGCAGTGCTTAGGCACAACTTAGCACCAAATGCCTTTTGTAAGGCTCCCCAAAACCGTGAGGTAAACCTTGGGTCCCGATCAGAGATGATGGTTGAAGGGGTCCCATGCAACCGTATAATCTCTTGGATATACAGTTGAGCTAATTTTTCCAACGGATAATTTGCTCAAATGGGTAGAAAGTGAGCAAATTTGGTTAATCTATCCACAATGACCTATATGGCATCATATCCTGTTGGCGTTCTTGGTAATCCCATTACAAAATCTATAGAGATACTCTCCCACTTCCACTCAAGGATTTCCAAGGGTTGTAACATACCGGAGGGTTTCTGATGTTCCACTTTCACTTTTTGACAGGTCAAGCACTTGCTTACGAAGCTTGCCACGTTGACTTCATGCCTAGCCACCAAAACATTTTCTTGAGGTCTTGATACATTTTAGTAATGCCGGGATGTATGGCGAATTCACCCTTATGTGCTTCTTCCAAGATTCTTCTTTGAAGATCACTCCCCTCGGGTACGCACACCCTGTCATGACACCGCCATATGCCCTCTTTATCTTGAGCAAACCTATTAATTTCCCTAATTGCACAAGATGAATTGTATGTTGAAAATTAGCATCCTACTGCTAGGCTTGCCGAATTTGTTCCTTAAAACTACTTGCTATCTTAATTTGGTGTAACTGAAGGGCCTTGGGAGTTATAAGGATTCCCAAATTAAGATTTCGGAAGCTTTCAATAAGCTCCATCTCTTTAATCATCATCCTGGCTATGGTCAACAATTTCTTGCTCAAAGCATCTGCCACAATGTTTGCCTTACCTGGGTGGTATTTCAATTCAAATTCGTAGTCCTTAAGAAGTTCCATCCACCTTCGCTGCCTCATATTTAATTCTTTCTGATCAAAGAGGTACTTCAAACTCTTATGATCAAAGAAGAACTTGAACCTTACACCATACAGGTGATGTCTCCATATCTTCAAGGCAAACACTACTGCAGCTAATTCAAGATCGTGTGTAGGATAATTCTTTTCATATGGCTTTAATTGTCTGGAGGCATATGCGACCACGTTTCCAATTTGCATCAACACATATCCTAATCCTTGTTTGGAAGCATCGCAATAGACCTCAAATGGTCCATGAGGGTCTGGCAAGGCTAACACTGGTGCTGTAGTCAACCTTCTCTTCAAAAGTCTTGAAGACTCTATTCGTACACTAGTGTCCATTCAAATGGAACATTCTTCCTGGTTAGCTTAGTCAAGGGCAAAGCTATTTGAGAAAAATCCTTAACGAATCGCCTGTAATATCCCGCTAAGCCTAGAAAACTCCTAACTTCAGGGACTGTGGTCGACTTTTCCCAATTTAGTACTGCTTTTACTTTGCCGGGGTACATGGAGATTCCTCCATAGGATACTACATGGCCGAGAAATTTTACTTTTTTCATCCAAAATTCACATTTGGATAACTTAGCATAGAGTTTCTTTCCTCTTAAAATTTGTAAAACCAACCACAAGTGTTCCGCATGCTCTCGCTCCGTCTTCGAGTAGACAAGTATGTCGTCAATGAAAACCGCTACAAACTTGTCCAGATATGGGCGGAATATTCGATTCATGTAATCCATGAATACTGTTGGTGCATTGGTCAGTTCGAATGACATCACGGTGTACTCATAGTGTTTGTAATGAGTTCGAAAAGCTGTCTTAGGGATATCATGTTCCCGAACTCGAATTTGATGATATCCAGAATGCAGATTGATCTTGCAAAATACCGTTGCACCTTGCAGTTGATCCATGAGATCATCAATCCTTGGCAGTGGATATTTATTCTTAATCGTCACCTTATTCAATTGCCTATAATCCACGCATAGGTGCATGCTTCTATCTTTCTTTTTGACCAACAAGATTGGAGCCCCCCCAAGGCGATGCACTTGGCTGTATGAATCCTTTTTCCAAAAGCTCTTCGATCTATCTCTTTAGTTCTATCAGCTCTAAAGGTGACATTCGATACGGAGCTATAGATATTGGTCCCGCACCTGGAACCAACTCAATGGTGAACTCAATTTCTCTCTCAGGAGGGAATTCAAGAATATCTTCTGGAAAAACATCGGGATATTCCTTAACAACTGGGATCTCCTCTAGTTTCTGTTCAACTTCTGTCACATTAGCTGACAAGGGGATGTATCCTTGACTCTTTGACCCACTATGGTTCACTAATAAAGAGCTTAAATAGAAGAGTGTTGAGGCTTGGGATTCAGAAGATGAGACAAAGGGGAATACCATCGTCTTATCAGAGCAATTGAGCATGACTTGATTGGTGGAAAGCCAGTCCATGCCCAGAATTATGTCAAAGCCAGATAGAGAAAGACAAATCAAATTAGCTGCAAAGGTCCTACCCTCAATTCAAAGAGGTACATTGACGCATATTTGACTAGTTTTAACAGGTTCATTGGTAGGAGTGGAAACTAGCAGATCATAAGACAATTTAGAAATTGGTAATCACAAAACAGCCACACAATTATGAGAAATAAATGAGTGGAAGGCACCCGAATTATAAAGTATAGTTAGAGTCTCACCGTCCACTTCACAGGTACCTTGGATTAGTCCCTCGGACTTGTCAGCTTCTTCTGCATTCATTGTAAAAACCCGTCCTTGATGTTGTGGTCAGACGGCTGTGGTGGATTCCTAGTTGGACACTCATAAATTTTGTGCCCTGGCTTGCCACATCCATAGCAGACATTCTGGCCTGCCAAATACCGCCGATCGCCATGATTCTTTCCATACTTTGTGCAGGTTGGGTTCGGAAGGGGCCTTTGGGGCTGCTTGCCTTTGTTGCCCACCGGTTAAAATCTTCTCTGTTGTTGAAAGTTGGGCTTAAATCTGGGGCTCTGCGGTGCCAATCCCTTCTTGAAACCACCACCAGATGCCTTGGCTGCCGCTAGTTTCAAGTTGCAATCTTCCACAAGTCAGCATTTATTCACCAACGTGGGGAAATCTCTAATCTCCATTGGCCCTATTGCGGTAAGAATATCTTCCCGTAACCCTCCTTCGAATTTGACACACTTCCATGCTTTATCTACGTTCCTCTGGTAAATTATAAAAAATTTACACAGCTCTTCAGACTTGGTAATATATTCGGATACCATCCGATTTCCTTGACGCAGCTGCATAAATTCGAGTTCCTTGGCATTTCGAATGGAAGCAGGAAAGTACTTTTGGTAAAATACATCCCTAAACACTTTCCAGGTGACTGCCATATGAGATTCTTCAAATAGCCTTCATACGCCATTCCACCAAAACTCTGCATCTGCTTTGAGCATATAGGTGGCAAAAGTCACCTTCTAATGATCCAAACAATCCAGAACAGAGAAAATCTTCTCCACAGCTTTATCAGGGTCATTTGCCTCTCGAAAGCTAGGCGGGTTTGCCTTTCTGAACTTAGCATATTTGAGATAGTCCAGATTAGCTTCTGGGCCATGTGGATTTCCTCCGTAGCTTGCCTCAAGTCGCCTGCCTAATTGATCCATCATCTGGTGAGCTACTGCAGCCTGTTCCTGCATCGCATGAGCCATTTCTCGTACTGTGTCCATAAGGTCAGTGGGATCCCCTTGAGCAAGTTCTGTGCATGATCTACCTCACCTTTCGGAAGCCATTAAGTTCTGAGCACACAAAACAAAAGTTATTGAGTTGATCAGGCTCAATACTAAGTCTAATGTGTTAGTAAATAACAACTCACACGGTCAGGCACTTCTCACACATGCGCATCTATATCTCAACCGTACAGACAAGATCTAGTGCATGTTATCAACTAAAAACACAGAATATGCGCGAAGCATAGTCAGTCCAATCCTCAGGCCTTAGCTAGGACAAACTGCTCTGATACAAAAAACGTAACACCCTACCAATTTAATGTTATGCTTAAGTCATAGCATGAAATTAAGTAGATTGTGTTACCATGTTAATACTCTGCTTACATTTCATTTATCATATCATTTTCTTCTTTTTTTTATAACAGAAGAAATAGAGCTCTATATATAATGAACATGACAAAGTTTAATATATCACAACAGAAAAGATAAGAACAAATAACATATATACCGTCAACTGTATATGTGCATATATATATATCAGATGTCAATGCTTTAGTTTATGTACAAGTTTCAAAATAGGATACATAAGTGGGGCTAGTGTACCAAAAAGACATAAGGCCTGTGTCAGTCAAAACGATCCTATGGGGTCCTCAGAGGACATTTCAAAACCTACTGCTAAGTCTATGACCCAAAGCTGCCACTGCCAAAAGAGGGCTATGCTGTACAATATCATTTGCGGCTGACCTACTTATTCAAATAGCCATTGGCCATGCCAGGCCCGGCCGGAGAGTAGTCTGCACTAGGTCCTGAGGAGGAGGATGGTGAGCTGGTGGGCTCCGAAGGGTCACTCTCGGAGCTAAGTGGAATGTCGGGTACCACCTGTGGGGGTGATTCTAGCGCAGGGTCAGCAAGAGCTGCAAGTGCTGCGGGTGCGGAAGGTGCTGGAGGAGGGTGTGCCACGTGCAAAGAAACCACAAAGTAAGGGGCAGCAGGGTCGAAAGCAGGATGAAATAAAGGAACAGCAAAATTCCTATCACTAAAAAGGTAAAGACGGAAATGGCAGGAGCCGGCTATATATAATGAGCCCACTGTGAGATCATGGTGGAGCTGCAGGTCTAGAATCTCAATAAAGAGAGTGGCCGTCGAGTCCATCATCAGCGTCTGAGAATGATGCGGAAATGCAAAATGAGGTGAGAATTTGAAGAAATTCTCAGTAAGACTCACGTACGGTATTTAACTGACGTCATATTCATTCTCAGTTGCCTTGGTCTTTATTTAATTATAAAAACATGGGATCAAACTGAACTATCCATATTCAATAAGTTTAAGAAAACATCTAGTCCGAGGCAAGGTTCAATTTTACTTAAGACAGCATAAGAAACAGAATAGACTACTAACAGTAAATCATAGAATAACGAGTAGAATAAATGAATATACAGCAGTAAGTAAATATAACAGACAAATTGTAAACAACTTGTAATGACTGTTGAATGTAATCATGCATTTAATGTAATCGTGCAAAACTTATTCTTGAACTTTTCTTCATAAACTTTTCCATTACTTGGTCCCTTGGGAGTTCTTGGCCATTTTAGACTCCTGGATAATAGTCTGCTTTTCAGGATCGAGCTTGTTCCTATACAGGAATGCCGGGTTTACTTTCCCCGACCTCCCCACCGATCTATTCCCCTTAACTTTATTCCGGGGCAAGTATTATGGAACTTTCATCATAACATAATCTTTATGTTCATCATAACATAATCTTAATGACTTTCTTGAAAATGCACATGTATCTTATAACTCATGCATAGGTCTTATTGAAATTTCGGTGGCATAACGAAATGTGTCCGCTTCCCCATGAATAGTGCCAATACTCGGCATACCAACTTATCAAAGAAGTCATATCATTCCATTCATAATTCAACATTAACTTCATAGAAACATTAGTTCCATTAAGACAGGGTTACTGTCTCAGCACAATCATTCAACCCAGTTTTTGTAACTCAAGCCAAAATTTCTATTTAACTCATCTAGACTTGAATTTTGGATGTTAAAGTGTTATGTGTCTATTTTCTAACCTTTTTGGTCCCATTTAATTTTGATAAATATAGCTCAAGTTATTTAGGTTTTATCCCAGCCTGTCCTATAGCTGGCCAGAATTACACACTTAAAAGTAAAAATCCACTAAAATTTGAAAACTGATTCAAATTATACTAAATTGGTCTCATATTGAAGCTAATAGGACAAACTTTCATATGCAAAAAGTTCCAATCCATTTGCTTTAGTAGGACTTGGGTTATAAGCCCTGAAATTTGACTTTCCTGAACTGCCCTATTTTGGCCCGGTTTGGACATAGGGCAAATTTCTTGAGCTACTGGGAACAAAAGGGACCTTATCTAACTCTAAAATTTTTATGGGATATTCTCCTATGTCTAAGATTTCTAAAAAATTTCGTTTCATTAAATTCCAAGTAGTATAGGGATGAGTTCTACCCTGAACAACCCAGTCTGCCCAGAATCAAAATAAAAAACCTAGGTCGAACTTCCAAAATTCATATCTCTCTTAATACTAATCCAATTGCCTTATATAATATATGTATGGAAAGCCCTGAATGTCTAGTTTTAGTAGGCAGAGCCGTACACTCCGTCGTACAGACTGCCGAGGGTTTTTGGTTCTCCAGGCCCTCAACTCTTCCTATTTTTCATCCTTTCTTGCTTCCTATTCGATTTCAACATCACAAACAGCCAACAAATCAGCCAAATATCATCATATTCACTCAATCATCACATCAATAATTGAGAAAATAAATCACTACCAGCCACCCACAATCAGAAAATCAAGACAAGAACTAAACCTCTACCTCTTGTTATGTGTGATTTGGATTGATTTTGGAGTTTGGATGAATAAAACTTGGTCGAGCTTCATGGTTTAATGGAGTTGGGTGAGTGGAGAAGAGAAGAAGGGAGCTGAAGTGAGGGAGAAAGGTAGCACAAGTCAGGCTGAAGAAGAAAGAAAGAAATGGGTCATAAAAGCTTGAGGTGGTAGTTGGCTTCTTGCAATTTGATTGGCCTAGAATACAAGGCTGAATTTCAGCCAACTTTCCTTGTTTTTATGGCCAAAGTGGTGCCACTTTCATGTGTTAATGTGGCTGAGTAATCAGCCTTAGGTCATAGGGTTTTAAGCTTGTAATTCTATTGATTCGGTTCCGACAGTTTAAAATACTGTAATCTTACCGATTTCCTTTAAATCGGTAAATCGATTTCAAGAAAATTTTTATGAAAACTTCTATACTTCTAACCTAACTCCCTCATATCTAAACTCAATTAATTGCTAATTAATTGATCCTAAATAAATATTTAGTTGATTTTTAATTAATTGCAATTATTCAATAAAAACCGAACAATCAGGCGAAAAATGATAAGAAAATTCCGGTGGATGTTACATGCTGGGCCATGAGAATGGTAGCAGCAGCTTGCTCCCTAACTATCCTTGCCATAACTTTGAAGGACTCCATCAGGTCCTCGTTCACTACAACTTTGTTTCTAGCACATCTGTAGCTTGCCATTTGGTTCCTGGTCACTGAGCAATACCATTGAGTTTATCAAGCTCAACATACTACTAAGTACGGCAGCACCCAACTGCATGCACCACTAAACGGTCATGCATTTCTAACTCCTATATCCTATCATACAGATAAGTTTTATGGCATGACATAACTATCAACATGGAATTATAGTTAGAAGCTCAGTTAGTACCATCCTCAGGCTCTATCAAGATGAACTACTTTGATATCAAAATGTAACACCCTAGTAATTCCAACTTATGCTTAAGTCGTATTTTGATTTTGTTAATTATTACCTTTTAGTTTTGCGGAAAACTTAACCCTTTTTTATTAAATTACTTTATTGGAAAATAATGGATGACGATTTTTTTTTTAAATACATTTAAAAACATGAGCCTTGATTACGAAATAGTGATATTTGTAAACGAAGCATTATGAAACAAAGGAGTAGGTGATTGTGTAACGACGATGAAGTCAAATAATAATAATAAGAGATATTGTGGTAGAATAAATAACGAATATTAAATATAAATCATAGCATCAATCATCCAATAATAAACTCAACATCTCAAATTAAAATGGAAAATACACTCAAAACTGGCATAGTTTCCTACAACTACTGTAAATCTAGAGAAAACTATTCTCCCACTAACTTGTTAGGCATGGGCTCGCATTCTGGAGAGGCAAGCGGAGAATACAGGAACATCCGAATGGTCGAGAGGTACAAGAACAAGGGGGATCTCAACTGCATCTACAAGACGACCTAAGTGTGACATTGTGTAGAGCTACTATGGCATCTATGTCTGGAGACGACACGGAAAGTAAGGGTGAGAAATCGAAATTTCTAAGTAGGATTCTAACTCAACAACTATCATGTCTTCGTTATCATCCCAACCACTTCAGGTTTATTACAAGAAGGGTATATATACAACAAGCCATTTAATTAAGTTTGAAAAACATGATTAGCTGAAATAGGTTCATTTTAAACATAACTCTTACTATATTCTAAGATATAAACAATAAAGCAATAATATATAATGCATAGATAAATAACAAGGCTAAAATAAGAGAATATGCAATTGCTTGATGCAACTTTACTAGATCTTAAGCCTCGCGCCTCTTAACTTTATCACTCAATGTCATTAGAGTCTTATTACTTGGACCACCCTCATAGGCCTTGTGCCCCTTATAATGGTAATGAGCTCATATCATAGCCGTCGTCACCTTAGGGTTCCCTTACAGGAGAGGAGGAAAGGGTATCATCTTCCCTTGTGGAAGGATTTTGGTGGATCACCTTCCTTTGTGGAAGAATCATATTCATTATCTGGTCCTTAGGGGTCACCTCCCGTTGTGGAAGAATCATTCCCTCGATTCTTTTATTGTTGATTAAGTTAATGCATAATACATAAATACTTAACTTTCTCTTAATATGCAAATGTGTCATGAATCCGACAGATATGATTGTCAACATCATAGTTCATGACAAATATACAAATTCCATAAGCACCCAAACATAACATTAGATATCATAAGTCTAATTGGCATGTAGCCTAAGGGTCACACATATAAAACAACGTAGGTATTTCATATTTCATTCATACATGGGTACTTAGTTGTAACTAATCACACAATAGAGTCATACGAGCAAAGCTTAGGTAGTTAGGTGCAAGTTTAAAATCTTAAGTCTTAATCTGTCTTGCATGCTTTTAACTTTATTTGGTGTTCTCGAGTTTAAGCTCAGGACCGATTTTCGAGTTCTAAGATTATATGAGTTCTAGTTCCCTAACTTCCAAGGTTAAGTTTAGAATCAATCTCTAAGATTGATTTAGGATTGAGTTCGAAGGCTATATGTTTAAAGAGATACCGAGTTTCGGAATTATGTGTATAAGAGTTTTAAAGCATCCTAGTTCCCGACTTCCAAGATTAGGGCATAAGGTTTCATGTTCTGGTACCAACTTTCAAGTTTATATTCGGGATCCCGAATTTCTGGGTTCAAGTGTTTTGGGTTTTATGATCGTCCTCGACATTCATTTTTTTGAAATGTTTTATGTGCTGTGTAATTCCGATCTTCGACATTAAGCCACAACCTATAACATCCTCAATTTCTTGTCGTGCTAATTACCTCAATAACCCTGAATAATTAGGCACTTAATGAGAAATTATGAGATTAAGGCCTAATTAAGGGACTAATGAGGTGTTTATGAGTTAATTGTGAGAAGAAAAGTCAAGAGAATACTTAGTCGATATTAGATAATCTCTAATTAAGCAAGTCAAAGCCTTAATAGCTTAATGAAGCACTAATCACTTTTAATTAGCTTAATCGAGTTTAATTAAGGTTAATTAAACTTAATCGCAAGATTAATTTTTGTTAATCATGTTCTTATGTATTAATCACTAATCCTTGCTTAATAATGTTAATTAAGTTGCAAGAGCACTTACTCACATGATTATATTCAAATTTAGTCAACTAGACAATAAAGTAAAGAGTGATGTCACTAAAGCATAAAGCATTAGACAAGAGTGCTTTATGCAATAGTAAGTACCTGATTTGTTCCCCCATCATCCATTTTGTCTCCCTAAACCTTAATTAGCATGAAATTAAGAAAATTTCTCCCTCCCTCTCTCCATACAACCTACGGCCAACACACCCACATGCACACACCTTCACTTCATTTTTCAACTTCTATTCTCTCTTTAAGTTTCCTACTCCTCCAACTTCTCTCTAAAATTCTCTCTTCTTCTTCATCTTCTTCTTCCATTCTCCACCTCCATAACCAAACCTTCTTCACTTAGCCTTTCAAATTTGGACTTTGAAGAAGAGATTCAAACACTACAAGCTTCATTTTCAAGAGAACTCAAGAGCTTCTCCTTCCTCCTTGCAAAACCACCACCATCTTCAAGGGAGGAACCACCATCATCTTCTTCTTCTTCTCTTGTTGTAGCGCTATTTTTAAGTAGAAGTAGTGATCTTCACTCTTTTACTTTGTTTGCTCAAGAAAACTTGAAGTTTGGTTCTTCTCATGACCAAGATCTTCAAGTGAAAACTTGAGAAGATCTTTCATGCTCTTTATGAGCAAAAGTTTCTACTTTTGGTAAAATATGTTCATGTTCTTCTTCAAGTGTTCTTGATGTTTCTACTTTTGTTAAAATATGTTCATGCTCTTCTTCACAAGTGTTCTTGACCCTTTCAAAGTTTCTCACTCTAAATGCTTTAAAGTTCCTATTTTTAATGCTTGATGCATGAGATCTTGATGTTTTTGGTGGTGGTGGGTTGAAAGTTGTCTTCTTTATCATTTTTTCTATTGAGTTGACATGACTAAAATCATCTTTATGCTTAAAGCTTCAAAAAGTTTGCTTCTTGATACTTTAAAGGTGGGGCAAACTTTGTGCTTCGATAAAGTTTTATTTTGTCTTATCTTGAAGACAAGAATAAGTGTAAAGTTCAAGTCTTCTTGGATCTTGGAAACTTTTTAAGTTATAAAGCAAGAACTTGTCTCTTCATATTTTAATAATGGACTCGTAAATGTAAAGTTTTAACCTTTAATCAAGAATGTTACTTTTTAGTTATAAAAGTGTTGAACTTCCTTTTAGAAATGATTCTTTTAAATTATGAGACAACTTTAAATCACAAAGATGAGACCTTGATGGTCTTAGAATAAATAAAAATGCCAACTTTCATAAAGAACAAGACTTTTTAGTTCAAAAGCTAGTATCTTGTATCATTATTCCATAAAGTTTAATCTTTAAGACAAGAATATAATTTTAGAGGCACTTACTTTCATAAAGAATAAAATTTTATGACTACTTTATAAAGAATGATAACTTTTATGATATTTAAGATAAGACCTTATTATATTAATAATAAAAGCTTGAAACGTTGCAACTGGGATAAGTTAAAAATCACCCTTGGTGATTAGTGAATATGGTGTTGCTGGGTTCATGAGTGTGGTTATGCGTTGTCATGACCCAAGGATTAGCGGGATCTTGAACTTCTTGAGAACAGAAGTATGATTAGGGCCTTTGAGCATACCATGAACTTAGGAATCACTAAGTGCACTATCTCAAGGAAAGGAAATAATCATTTAACTTAATTAATTCTAACAAGTATTCCATAAGACATGAACTCAAGTAGAGAATAATTTCACATGAGAACTAAGTAACTAAAAGACTACATACACATATTTTAACTATGTGATTCTCTCATGGGTAATTGTAACGTCCAAAAGAAATCTTATCGTTATTGATTGAGTTGTTCGGTTTTTATTGAGTAATTGTGATTAATTAGGATTCGATTTAGTATTCATTTAAATCTAATTAAGTGTGGTTTAGAATGATTTGGTATAATGGAATTAGATTAGGACTATAGGAAACTTTATAGGATTTTTCTAAAACCAGTTTACCGATTTAAAGGAAATCAGTAAGATTTCGGTATTTTAAACTGTAGAAATTATGCTATGAGTACCCTAGGATGAATGGCTAAGATTTAGCCAGAACACCTCCTTATGTGGCGCCTTGATCAGCCATGAAGAGTGGAAAGCCAAACCAAATTTGAAGGCAAGGTGAAATCTACCAATCAAAATGAAACTTGCTTCAAAAGTCTTCACCTTTTTCTTTCCTTCTCTCCTTGAGTTTTTGGCCATTCTAGCTGCTGAAGCTCCCATCATTTCTCTTCTATTCACTCTCATCTTCACTCCATCTTCATCCCATCTTCAAGTCTCATCAAGAGTTGCTTCCACCTAAGACACCCAATCAACAAGAATTCAACTAAACAAGGTAGAAATCCTACTTCTCCTCTTGTTTTTCTTGATTTGGGGCTATGTGAAGATCTTGATTTCCTCATGATACTGATTTGTTTTGTAGTGATGATGATGGATTATGGTTGATTTTGAATGTATGTTGTGATTAAAATTGATATTGGGATGAAAGAACTTGAAGATAGAGAAGGATTCAAGAAGCTGTTAGGGTTTTCACCCGACTGTCCGTACGGCAGAGTGTACGGCTTTGTCTATAGCCATTTTAATTTGATAAATACATTTTTGTATAAAACTAGACATTCAGGGATTTCAATACATATAAAATATAAGGCCATTGGATTAGTATACAATTAGTTATGAATTTTTGAAGTTTGATCTAGAAATCTAGATTCTCATCTGGGTAGTATAAGTTGATAAAGGTGTAACTCACCCTACACAACTCTAAATTGAGTGAAACTAACGTTGTTTGAAAGCTAGCATATAAGATAACATCCCATAAAAATTTCAGTGTCAGATTCATTGCCAATTATTCCTAGAACATCAATGAAATTACCTTAAGTTCAAACTAGGCTGGAATAGAGTAGTCCAGTAGGGTCAAGTTTCAGGGATTATATCTCAAAATATACTCATGAAAATGATATGAAACTTATTTCATTTGAAAGCTTGTTCTATTAGCTTTAATTTGATATAAATTTCATATGATTTCACCTAGATTTCTATTTTTAGTGAATTTTCACTTATAAGAGTGCACTTCTAACTAAGTACAGGGCAGTCTGAGGTAAAATGCTAATAACTTGAGCTATACAAATCAAAATGATATAGGACAAAAAGTTGGATTTTACAAAATTCAGGCAGAGGAGGGTAGAGTGAGCAGAAAACTTTGTTGATATGTCTATTGATTTTGACATACCATATAGTCAATAATGTTGCTGTAACTTGTTATTTTACATTGAATTGCATACTTAATTAATTGTACTGGTAGCCTGGCACTATTCATGGAAAAGTGGACTTGATCTGTCATACTGCCGAAATTTTGGCAAAACCTATGCATAGGTTATGAAATACACTTTGATACATATGCATTCATGATTATGATGAAAGCTATAATAAAGATTCTATGATGAAAGATATGATGATGAGTCTATATTCCGAAAGACGTGATATGGCGACCATCCTTTGGAATGTAGCATAATGATCCCACACCCTAAGGGATGTGACATGGCAATCACACCCCGATAGAGTATGACATGGCAATCATACTCTGAGATGTGGCAAGATGAATATATTCCTAAGGAGTGCGATATGGCGATCACACCCCTGCGGAGTATGACATGATGATCGTACTCTGGAATATGTATAACAAGTAAAGGAGGAAAAGAAAATTATGTCTATCTGCATAAATTCAAGTACAAGTAAAGGCATTTGCAGATTTTATGTTTTCATTATATTAGTGATATTATATTTTAATACGTTTCAGTTATTATTCATAGTTTAATTCATGAATTTATTTTGTATTGGCTCACCCAAATGACAAGTGTATGAATAAAATGGACTCTGCTTCGAATAATATGTTTTCGAACTACAAAATTAAACAGTTTATATAACATGTCCACCTTTTTCATAATAAATCGAAGTAGCTAGAGATAATAACGATGAGACGGTATGAAATTTCTTCGTAAATCCTATTGAGAATTTAAAATTCTCACTCCTGCTTCTGTGTTATCTCCAGATAGTTCGAGAAGTTTCAAAGAAGGCTGAAGTTGCTGTCCGATAAGGTCCGCTCAAATAACAGTAACAACTCCAAAGTGTAGTACTATGACTTAAATATAGTACTGTACAGAGGAGGATGTTACAATAACCACGGGAAATCATATAATGATTCATAAGATTCTTCACAAAGAACAACACAACTATAAACCCCCTTAGGGTATGAATGTGTGATGCCATTCGGCATGATGAATGACAAGTTTGATTGAGCTTTATCTCCTGATTGAATGATTAGTGTGATGATATGATATAGATATGATGGACTGTTGGTTGAAATTTTTATGATTGACATTTTAGGGAAGCTCCGGTCTAGCCGTTATGCTCCGGATTTTCGTCAAGATTATGGACTTAGCCATATCATTACACGTGTCTAGTCAAAAAAGTATTATGCATGTAAATTATAATGATAAGAAAAGAAATAATGGAATATGACCCTTCAATCACTTCGGTAACGGAAGTAAGAGACAACAATCCACAAAGACTCAAGGAACCTCTATGAGGGAGGCAAGGGTGACATGGAGGACCCTCCAACTAAGAGGTAACCAATATCAGTTTAGTCTGATTTGGTTAGTACTGTGTGACGACGGTCACAGAATGAGCTCATGTCCAAAAGCAGTCTATTTCAAAGGGAAGTAAAGAATGTTAAGCATGTGCTAAAAACGAAAGTAAAATCAAGTATAACCATGGTTAAGCCTATGATGATGCATGTCTTTGCATGTATTTGTCCATTTGCATTATGAATGTTTATTCTATGCTTTAGTATGTATGTATAGTTATGATGATATAGTTATGATGCTAAGTTTAAAAGTAACCCGCTTTGGGGCTTAAGTTTTCATAATAATTAAAATTGAACTTATATCTATCCACTATTTTTATAATTAAACTCGAATTGGCTGGGACAATAACGATGATACAGTGTTTGTTTAGTCGCGATCCTACTGAGAAATTTAGTATTTCTCACTCCTACATTTTCGTGTCGTCTTCAAAGGATACCAGTGGTGATTTAGCATGGTGGTGATTTTCGTTGAGTTTTTAGTGATGCATTGGCACTTTGACTCTGTGTTGAATGCATCTATGCTGACTACTCAGGCAGCAATGTGAGTCTATATGTTCTATAGCCCCCAATTTCATTCACCTATGATGAGTTCGTTTTTCCACCCTCATGAGCCATTCGAGGACATTACCATGGATGACGTCCGTCCACTATTTCATCCTCCGAGGTACTCGACGGATGAGGATTTTGACTCTGACACTCGGTTGACGCCGACTGCTTCGATAGAGACAAATCCTTCTAAGTCGTCATACCCAACTTATTCCGTGGGATCCTGCCATTCAGAGCCGTCTCAGCCTTTGGTGATTCACCTATCTTCCGATTCTTCTACTTCATCTACTGGCCCAACTCCACCCTCGGTTCACAGTCATTTATTCATTTGTACTTGCACTATGCCTCATGGGCATGGGCGTGCCCAAGGAGAAGGATGTGATGATGCTACTCTTGGTGGATTCGAGAACGATTTTCTTCCACCAAACGAGTGATGTGGTGATTGCATGCAGAGCTGAGCATAAGGATAGCCCCTTTTGGTTGTAGCTAGGATTATCATTTTCTTTTAGCATGTATGGTTGGATGGGATTTCCTATGCATTTCCTTTACAGATGTATTTGTTAGGTTTCTTTTGTAGGACCGACAGTAGATATCGAACCCCTTAGGTCACTATGTATGAGTCTTAGTATTATTATATCAACTATGAATGACTATGGAATGAATGTTATGTTTATCTAAGTTATTGTTATTCTTATTGCTTCTATTTATTGTTATTTGTACTGTATGTATAAGATAGCAATGTTTATATTATGTGTTTACAATGCACTCATGGCTCTTGATTTTTAAAACAATTTATTTGCTACTATTCAAAAAAAAAATTACCCATATTTTAATATAAAAGTATTTTCAAACAGTAATGTTAGTTCCGCGAGCAAAAGTAGCAACTAGTAGTTCCATAATATCACTTAAGCATACTATGGGACTATTAGGGTGTTACACAACTAGTGTAACATCCCCAATTTTTCTTGTGCTAAATTGTTCCATTTTGCCTAAAAATTGGAAACTCATTTTCATTCTGTCCGAAATCGGAACTCGCCTCCATTCTGCTTAAAGTCGGAACTTATGTCCATTTTCTTTGAACGCAGCAATCAATTCGGAAATCGAAACTCTTGTCCATTTTTCCTGACCTTAGGATCAATTTCCGATATTGAATTGTGTCCGAGTTCTGAGATAATATCCTGACTTCTGGTGTATAAGGTTGATGTTTTGTTTCCTGATTTCCGGGTTTAGGTTCTATATTTTTGTCCTTGACTTCTGATTTTAAGACAATTTATGTATGTGATTTTCAACCTCCGACCTTAAGCCATAATTAGTCTTCCAAAACTTTTATGAATGTTTCCTAATTTCTGAGTTCCGATATTAATTATACCTGATCTAGCTCTCTGTTTGTTAATTCCCGAGTTCCGATATTAACTAAACTTGATCTAGTATTCACATGTCGCATAATAATATTAACGCACCATCACTTAGAACTATCACTGATTCCTGCTCAAAGTCGGAAATCATGTTTATCACTTTGGAAATCGGAAATCATGTACATTCCGATCAAACTCAGCGATCAACATGGAGCTCGAAACTTGATATTGCTTATTCTACTTGAACTCGAAACCTCAGAACTGAACTAGCCAAATTCAGCACTTTAAACTCAAGATCCAATGGCTGAGAACTCACCCACTTTATCCCCTAGGGATGGCACCATTTTGAGCCACTAGATAGAAGTGGAGTGGCCAAGTCTCCACCACCCAACTCACCAACTACACTATGACTCAACCATTATAAAATTTAACTAACTTTCACTTTCCTCCCTTGATATTCTCAACCCCATCAGCAGCTGACTTTTCTCTATTCTTTCTTCAATCTTCTCCTCCCTTACTTCACCTTACTTCCACCTTCAAGCTCCATCCCTCTTCCATACCAAGAACTTGCATTTAGCCAATATCTACAACAATCTAGAGGTAGGATTTCTAACTTCTGCTTCTTATTTTCATGGATTAAAACTGTATGAGAGTTCAACTCTCTTCACTTTTTTGATGATATACTTGATGTGTGTGATGATTTATGACTGGTTTATTAAGTATTTGGAGAGATTGAGATTGAATCTTGCATGGAACATAAGATAGAGAGCAAACCAGAAACTGAAAACCTAGGAGAACCTACGGCGGTCCGTACGGTGGAGTGTATGGCTCCGCCTACAGCATTTTTAAATTTGATGAATCCATTTTTATATGAAAATAGACATTCAGGGCTTTCCACACATATGTATATAAGTCATTGGATTAGTATTGAGAGAGATATGAATTTTTGAAGTTTGAACTCAGAATCAGGACTTTCATCCAGGTAGTGTGAATTGAAAAGGGTGTAACTCACCTTACACAACCCCAAATTGAGTGAAACTAACTTTGTTAGAAATTTTACACATAGGAGAACATCCCAGAAAAGGATTATGAGTTAGATACATTCCCATTTGATCTCAGTGGTTCAAAGAATTTGCCCTATGTCCAAACCGGGCCAAAACAGAGCAATTCAGGAAGGTTGAATTTCGGGACTTATAACTCAAGCTCTACTAAAGCAAATGAAATGGAACTTGTTGCAAATGAAAGCTTGTCTTGTTAGCTTTAATATAACACCAATCTTCATATGATTTGATCTTGGTTTTGATTTTTAGTAAATTTTTACTTCCAAGAGTGTAATTCGGACCAGTGACCGAATAGGCTAAGGCAAAATTTAAATATCTTGAGCTACATATATCAAAATGAGATGCGACCAAAAGGGTTGAAAACTAGACACATAGACATATCCAAAATTCAAGTTTAAATGAGTTGAATAGAAGTAAAGGTGGGTTATACAAAATTCGGACAGAACTAAATAGGATTGGCAGAAATGACCAAATTGATGGTTTCACAAGTGTTAGTGAACATATAAGGCTTGAGTTGATGATTGCAAGTTTTACATTGTTAGATATGTTAGATTGATTATACTGCTATGAGTGATTTGTCCGTGGGAGCTGGCACAATGCAAGGGGAAATAGGTCTGATTCGTTATGCTGTCAAAATTTCAGCAAAAATATGTGAACCATATGAATGTTATAAATATTTATATGTTACGCTCATAAGGTTCAGATATGCAAGGATAAATTTAGGTATGATATGAGTTATGAGAGCTTATGCTATGAGAGATTATACTTTGAATATATTACATTTACATGTCATGATCATGTATGCCATGCATGCAAGCATAATTAGAATATGATATGAGAAAGAAGGTGTGAGACATATCCATGCATGCACAAAACATCTGCACACATGATAAGATATGGAAAGGAAAGATGATAAGAACTTGCAAGAGGGACATACTAAGCTACCACATGAGGCATGGCATAGACCCAGCTAGCGTGGACCAAAGCGATACTGTCTAAGACTTGGGCTAGCCCTCGACCAGATTTAGTGGGAATAGATCGGTGTGAGGGTCGGGAAAAGTAAACATGTCACTCATGTATAGGTATGAGCTCGGACCTGAAAAGCAAACTATTGCCCAGGGGTGAGAAAGGCCATTCACCTCCGGGGGACCAAGTATAGAAGAGTAAGATCAAGTTGCTAGTTAAAGAAAGATATGAATTAAGTCAAGTGCACTTGCATACAGTCAAGTATAAGCATCTATAAGTGCATCTTCAATTACCTCGTTAAGTCATACTGCTATTATAATTCTTGTTGAAGCAATTTATACTATTCATATATCTATGTCTGTTATATGATATGGCAAGGGGATGATAAAATATAATTCGCTTCGAGAAAGGTATTTTCAACTTAAAATTAAACTACTATTTGTTTATATGTGCTCATATTTTCACAATAAACTGAAGCGGCTGGAATGTTTATGATGACACTGTAAAATTGATTTGAGTTTACCTACTGAAAACCCTAGGTTCTCACTGCTTGCTTGTATGTTTTCCTTTTTCGTAAATATTCCAGCACACAAGTTGGAAATCAAGTGTGAGGCGGAGTACAGGGCCACTCATTGAGTAAGAATCGGGCGTAAGCCAAATTAAGAGACTATCGAAGCTAGCTAACGATTAGTCGGAAGTAGACGCTGTGTATTATGTCAGTCACAATTTCTTTTAAAGTGTAATTATTTTATTCTCTATGTATCAGAGACTATTAGGCAGTAATAAAGTGAGCAGTTAAAGGGCCATGTATTATATTTTTCATATTTTAAAGAATTCTTAGCATAGTGACAACCTTTTAATATAATTCCATGACTCAAGCATGGCTTATATGATAGAGGTTGTTACATTTTGGTATCAGAGCAATTCGTCCTGTATAGGCTCTTGGGTGGACTAATTATTCTTCTGATGCATACTCTGAGAATCTAGATAAACCATGCGTTAGGTCCTCACGTGAAGAGGACAGAGAAATACTATGCATGGTAGCCTTGTTGTGAGTGTTGTGGACTACCTATTGCACTTGACTGAATGTTGAGCCTGATCACCTTAATCTAAGGTTTTGTGTAAATAGAAGCCTAAAACACCCAACAGGCTTATTAGGGACCTTCTATACTTAATTATTAGGGATAAGACTCCTAGTAAGTAACGATGGCATAAAGGGATAGACAATTGAGCAAGTTGAGGAGTGCAGAGAATTGGGGATTCAATTAAAGGAATTGTGTTGGACGGTTTGATATTTACATAGTAAACCTAGTTATATCGAAAAAGGTTGTTTGTAAAGTGTTGCCGGGTAGCCGAAGATTTCCCATCATCAAAGGCATGATCTTAGTTAGAGGTACGTTGGGTAAGAATCTTCTTTACCCTGATGGGTCTTGTTTCAAGTTTCATTGCGATTATCCAATCCAGATTATCTTCTCTAGCTTGAATCTAGGGGATTCTTCTACCTGGTTTTGTAGCTTTAATACTCAACAGGAGTAAAGAGATTACTTGCCGATAAGCTTATCATATGTGGCATGGATAATACCCTTATTTTGTTCATAAATGGGACTATCCCGAAGGTACCTCGCTAGCAAATTTAGTCAATGGTTTTTATTCTGGATTGTGGTAATACCACATAGTAAAGACCTGATCCTTCATTAAGAAATTTGTAGAGTGGGCAAATGAAGCAGAGGATCAGTGAAAGAAGCTAAAGGCAGAAGCTTCGATTAGGTACACTGGGAATTTTTTTTAAGGCCCCGTTTAGAGAATGGAATGGCTTCTCCCTCAAGGGTACAGGGAACTTACCTTGCAGCGATTGCGAATTGGAAGAATACTAAGTGGAATCTTAGCTTCGAAAGGGAAACAGTTGAGCAAAGTATAAAGAGACCCATCTAACTGCACATTGAAACAAGATGGAGATACAACTATACATAGTATAGAAAGTAGATGAAGTTATAAGTGTAACAAGAGAAAGAGACAATATATCTCCTACTAACCTGAAGTAGGGACACTTTCAAACTAAAGGTGGCATACAAACCAAGTGTAATTTTTCCTATCTTTCAAAAATAAAGGAAGTGCTAGAAAATCTAGTCATGTTCAAATTCTATCGACCTCAGCTACCACAGGAACTGGATGATAGGACTATTTTCACATGTTATTAGTAAAGGAATGAGGCTATTCAGAAAAGAAAGGCAAAGTCGAACAATCACCTTTAGGTACCATTATATATGCTATGGGTGGAGCAACTCGATAAGGAATGTATGCAACTAATCCCGATAGACCTTGGGAACAACAACAAGGTAAGTCCTGACAAATGAAAACAGACAAATTTCTGCAGGAACAATAGAACATAGTAGGAACGAGGTAGGAAAAGGGGAAGTTTGAATTTCTGACTGGCCCATGAAAAAGAGAAAAGCTACCTAGCATGAGATTATGGTGCAAATAAGATTGTGTATGAAATACTAAGCAGGGTTGCCTTGGCACCGGTCATAAGTGCAACAAACCCAATGCACCCTAAGCAAGACCGGATAATGCACCAATATAAGATCAAAAGGGATTTGGAAACGTGCCCCGTGAGGGGCAAGGTTTCGATGTCGAAATTAGAGGTAGTCAGAAGAGTCTCTATACCTTGGGCCGGATTAAATGCGATCATCACTAACACACTAGGTTTCATCAGAATTCCGTAGTTAAGCGTGCTCGGACAAGAGTAATATGGAGATGAGTGACCATATGGGAAGTCCTCATATTGAAACTTCAACAGGATAGCAAGACCATCATTTCCATCTCCCACAACAAATGGATTACATCCTAGGGGCAAGATGTTATGAAGAATAGCCAGAAGGCTTAGCAGTTAGGGTAATATGAAATTTAGCCACTAAAACTAACACACCTCTATATATTGTATTAGGACAAACCCCTAATGAGATTGGTAACATTCGTGCCCATAAAAGTGGGAGGTGGACATCAACACAATAGTTGAGGAATCTCCATACTAACCAATTGAAGAAAGTAGACGAGTGGCAGGGACTTCGGCTGTCCCACAATCCTTTCATTACGTGAAGTTGATCATATTTTGAGGAGACAAGTATCGCAATAATCATTGAGAAATTCAACAAGAATGACACGAGGTCCAATTAGCAAATAATGAAAAATGGAATAAAGTCCGCAAGAGAAGGAGAGATTTCAAAGCAAGGACCATAGTTATAGTTTAGAAGGAAGCTCCAGCCTTGCACCTAAAAACCTAACGGAAGGGGGATTCATCACTAATCAAAGAGGATCAGGTAGGCAAGAGTTTGGATATAGCTTGATGAATTTCCTGAAAAACTTCGGCAAAGCCACTATTGTAACATCCCCAATTTTTGTCTAAGCTAATTAGCTCAGTGATCCTGGCTAATTAGAAAGGTTAACGATTAACTGAGAACTAATCGGCTAACCTCAATGAGCAAGAGCTAAGTGAATTGAGTCAAGTCAATAATTGAATCATAATGCACTAAATGGTTTAATTAAAACCTAATTATTCGAACCTCATTAATTCGTAACTTAGAAATATAATTAAGGTAATCCAATCTTATTAATTAAGTACAAGACAATTGTTCTACTTTACCAATTGAGTAGATTAATTCTAAACCCTAATTGCATAATTCATAAGATCAATTCTTTTAAGAGGAAAAACGTCTTAAAGATGTAATTAACCGAAATCGGTTAAAGAGCAATTTAAACCAATTGAATTAATTAGCATTTAGATAATTATAACAATTGTAAAAATTTAGAAACTTCCCTTTAATTATTGTTTGAAAGTTTGGTCAAAGCAAGAGCCATATCTAACCATCCATTTGCTTTCTCATCATACACTACTAGATCAAGAGTCCATGTTAGTAGATTCCTTGAGTCAAGACAAAAGATCTACTCTCCTCCATCAAGATTGTGACACTTGGAGTGATCACAACCATCCAATGCCAATCCTAGGATAGATCATGCTTTTAACCACTTGAAAAGAAACACTACAAGTCTTTACCCAAGTGCCAAGACTCAAAGGAAACACAACTCCCTCTTTTGCCCCAAGGTTTTTCCACTCTCTTGCTTGTTGTAAGAAGCAAAGTCACCTCACTCCTTTCCCTCATTTTTGCGCCACTTCAACCCCCTCTCTCTCCTCATTCCATTTTTCATTTCTCTCTCAAGACACACCAAGCTCTCACCTCTTTCTAAACCTCTCTTTGTTCTTCCTACTCTTCTTCTTGTTCTTCTTGTTTTTCCTACTCTAAGTCATCACTTTTCCACCACCATCACCCTCATCTTCTATGAACACCCTCACTAACTTATCAAGGATCACATTTTTTGGTCTTTGGTAGAGCAAAACAAACACTCATTTAGCCCCATTTGCTAGCTCAAGAGGAAGGAGACCATCTCCAACCACTTCATTTTTCAAGCTTCCAAGAGAAACTCATTTGGTAGTGACTCTAACCTACTCTTTTCATGTATTTTTCAAGCTCTAGAACTCCTAAGCTCTTCATAGCTAGGTGGTTTAGGACTTGCTTCAAGGTCTCATGACCATTTCTTGTTCTATGAGTCTTCTTGTCTTGTTGAAAAATGTTACCTTGAAGTGAGAATATGTGGCATGATGTTTTTATCTATCTTGCTTTATTTTGGTTTAAAATACTGATTTGGTGACTAAAACTTTGAGTATGATGATGAGATAAAACATAAAAATGGTGATTTGAAGTGGTATAGCAACATTTCCACAAGATTGATATGTAAAACTTAAAAACTAGTTAAGCTGGAATTCTGGCAGTTTGTAATACGTATAGTATAACTCATTCTACAAAACTCAAAATGTAATGAAACTAATTTTCTGTGAAAATAGACTCAAAGAGCTTTTCATACATATAAAATATGTGAGATTTGGCCTTAAAACGAGAGAGATATGAATTTTCAAAATTTGCTGTTCCTGGATGGGTTTCTGTCCGGGCAGTGGGTAATAAAACGTGCATAACTCAAGTTATACATAACATTTTTGAGTGGGACCAAGTTTGTTAGAAATCTAAGACATAGAAGAACACTCCCAAAAAACAGTTTTGTCAGATTCCATGTGAAGAACTCCCAGTGAAGTGGACAAACCACTGACCCGAGTTGAACTTTCAAGTCTGAACAGTCAGAATAAAATGTGCATAACTCAAGCTACAAAATGAATTTTTAAGTGGGAATTTTTTGTTTAAAAATAGACTCATAGAAGTATATCCACACAAAAATTCGAAACAAAAGAGTAAAAGATGAAATTATGGTGAATTTTTGAAGTTACTGCCCCAGTGTAAAAGAAAAACTGGTTATGGTAAGTTTTAAAGGTTAATGAGAAATAAGCTTTAAGACATTAAGACCCTTACATTAAGTATCGGAAAACCTTCATAATTCAAATTAAAAGTTTCAAAAAAGATAATGGATGAAATTGGCCCTATGCCTAATAAAAGAATTTATGCAAGAAGCAAATCAATTAAAAGCTTGTTCCCAAGTTTACTAAGCTAAGCTCATAAGACTTTGTGTGGTATATATGCCTCTATGTGTCAATATGATGACAATGACATGATGATGATGATATGATATGATGATGATCATGATGATGATGATATGATATGATGATGATGATTATGATAGTGATACGATGATGATAAGAATGATAACGATATGATGACGATATGATAATGAATGATGATAATATGCATATGATATGTTGATGACATGATGCTTAATGCTATATATGAAAGGATTAATAAATATGAACACCCTAGGGACGGCAATACGTAATGCCTAGAGGTGATTAATAAAGGAACCACATTTGGGGACGGCGATACGTAACGCCTAAATGTGGAAGAGAATTAGAATAACTTTGCACCATAAACTTTAATAAGAAAAAGATGAACTAAGGGTATGATCCTTCAAAAGGGAAGGTGACCTAATTTAAGCTCCCCTCACCCACGACTCACATGAGGCATGGCATGACCCAGTTAGTGTAAGTACCGAAATTCTATGGTGGCGACGGCCACAGTATGAGCTCATTACCACTTATGTTTAGTGGGTGAAAAGATAAAGTCAAGTTAAGAAAAGAAAAGGGACTTCGGTCCAAACCCTAGAAAGGGAAGAAGTTAAGAGAATCATATAGCATGGACACGCATGTTTTATGTAATTATGTTTGTGCTTATGTATATTATGATGTAAATGATTAGAGGATACGCTAAAATTGAATCCGCTTTGGATATTCATGATTTTGAAAATCCAAGAATTGAACTTTATGCATGCTCACTATTTTCATTAATAAAACCGAAGTGGCTGGGACGATGACGATGACACTTTCGTGTCGGGTTCGAGTCCTACTGAGAAATTCCATTTCTCACCCTAGTTATTCTTCCGTATCGTCACCAGATCTCGATGGCACATCCGGTGGAGTGGAGCATGGATCCCCCACACTGTGAGCGGACGTATGACGTGGGATGTCAGGCAATGCTGATGTGGACTTGTAGTCACCGTAGTTCTGCATCCTCATTCATTTCTTTTGTGACGGACGATGTCGATTCCAGTTTGTATCTAGTATTTGGATCATGGCACGACCATGAGGCTCCTTCGTTGTAATGCTGATATGTATGTATATATATATTATAAACCCATGTGAATGTAATGGTTAGTTATTCAATGCAATGTATTTGTGAATTATTATTTATTTACCTTTTTCATGTTTTACGATTTTGGGGTATATATTTTATGCGACACGCTCTTTCTCTAGCTATCTTCTCGCTCAAGGCTTTACTTTTCAAAATGTTGCAAAGCGACGACATATTTGAACAAAAAAAAAATCTTACTATATATTCCGCGTAACTTAATTTCAAGTGAAGTTTAGTTTTCCACGAGCATAAGTAACAACTAATAAAATGCCGTAATACAACTTAAGTGTAGTATGGGTTTATTAGGGTGTTACAACTATGATCACTATTTGTTAACATTGATTGCTGCTGTAGCTGATAGTTTTCGTAATGACAGAACTTCTTTAGTTGGTATTTAGGGCCCAAGGCACAAGTATTAGAGAGTTTACAGGAAAACATAGTGCACAAGTAGTCAAACACATGACAAGGAGGATGAGAAATTTACTCGATGAACTTGATGATGGATCAGAACATCAGCAAAACAAAGTATATTTTGGCACCCATATGATCTACGACAACTCTCTGCATGGATATTGGAAAGGCATCTTGTAAGACAATATGGTAAAGGAACTCTACAGCTTCAATAAAAAGGATCTAAATTTTAACCTTGGTTTTCACATTAAATTGCCTATATCTCAATAACTAGGAATCAAGGAGGATATCAGACTCATAGAAAGAGTCATGAGTCTTAGAACTTAATCCGTATAGTGGGAGCGACCTAAAATCCTCCTATAAGCATTAGGCACTAGACAAATTTTACCAAACAGAAGGAGTTTTATGATAAGGCTCCTAGTTATAATGTTGAGGAAAGGCCTAAGCCCATGTTTCTAAAGAATCGTATTGGAGGCGAATTTGTTATTGAGTTAAGGGTAGCTGAGCAAATAAGAATCTTGGAAAAAAACATATGGACCTCCTGGACATAGGCATTATCATTACTACATATTGACGTCAATTACTACGATAACTGCTAATCTTTGCAATTGCAAATCTTCATGAGTTGAATATCTGAGGTCTCATGTACAAGTGGCAGAAGATTTAGCAGCTACCACAAAGTAGGAGTAGCGGAGTATAGAGCAAGGGAGATGAGTAAGAGTCTCCAATAAACTGAACCATAATTTAAAGTGTCATAGAGATAAGGCAAGCTTGGGCACCAATATAACCCTTATGGATCCTTTGTATGAACTAAGACAATACCTCATAGCTACCGGCAAGTAATGTCAAGATAAGATGCAAATTCGAAAAGAGGAGTATCCCTATAAGTCAAAAGGATTTTTCCTTGACCCTTCTTAATCCTAGAATTTTGAGGACAAAATTCTTTTTAAGGTGGGTAGAATTGTAACATTCCCAATTTTCCTTGTGCTAAATTATTCCATTTTGCTTAAAAATTGGAAACTCATTTTCATTTTGTTCGAAATCGGAACTCGCCCCCATTCTGCGTAAAGTCGGAACTCATGTCCATTTTCTTTGAACGTAGCGATCAATTCGGAAATCGAAAATCTTGTCCATTTTGCTTGAGCTTAGGACTGATTTCTGATATTGAATTGTGTCCGAGTTCCAAGATAATATCCCTACTTCTGGGTATATAAGGTTGATGTTTTGTTCCCGATTTCTGGGTTTAGGTTCTATATTCTTGTCCTTGACTTCCGATTTTGAGGCAATTTATGTATGTGATTTCCGACCTCCGACCTTAAGCCATAATTAGTCTTCCAAAACTTTTATGAATGTTTCCTAATTTCCAAGTTCTGATATTAATTATACCCGATCTAGCTCTCTGTTTGTTAATTCTCGAGTTCCGATATTAACTAAACTTGATCTAGTATTCATACATGTCGTATAACAATATTAACGCACCATCACTTAGAACTATCACTGATTCCTGCTCAAAGTCAGAAACAATGTTTATCACTTCGGAAACTGGAAATCGTGTACATTCCGATTAAACTCAGCGATCAACATGGAGCTCGAAACTTGATATTGCTTATTCTGCTTGAACTCAAAACCTCATAATTGAACTAGCCAAATTCAACACTTCAAACTCAAGATCCAATGGCTGAGAACTCACTCACTTTACCCCCTTGGGATGGCGCCATTTTGAGCCACTAGATAGAGGAGTGGCTAAGTCTCCACAACCCAACTCACCAACCACACTATGACTCAACCACTATAAAATTCAACTAACTTCCACTTTCCTCACCAACCACACTAACTTCTGTTTCTTGTTTTCATGGATTAAAACTGTATGAGAGTTCAACTCTCTTCACCTTTTTGATGATATACTTGATGTGTGTGATGTTTATGACTGGTTTATTAAGTATTTGGAGAGATTGAGATTGAATCTTGCATGGAACGTAAGATAGAGAGCAAACCAAAAACTGAAAACCTAGGACAACCTACGGCGGTCTGTACGACGGAGTGTACGGCTCCACCTACAGCCATTTAAATTTGATGAATCCATTTTTATATGAAAATAGACATTCAGGGGTTTCCACACATGTATCATATAAGTCATTGGATTAGTATTGAGAGAGATATGAATTTTTGAAGTTTGACCTAGGAATTAGGAATTTCATCCAGGTAGTGTGAATTGAGAAGGGTGTAAGTCACCCTACACAACCCCAAATTGAGTGAAACTAACTTTTTTAGAAAGGCTACACGTAGGAGAACATCCTAGAAAAATATTTTGAGTTAGATACAGTCCCATTTGATATCAGTGGTTCGAGGAATTTGCCCTATGTCCAAACTGGGCCAAAACAGAGTAGTTCAAGAAGGTCGAATTTCGGGGTTTATAACTCAAGCTCTACTAAAGCAAATGAAATGGAACTTATTTCAAATGAAAGCTTGTCTTCTTAGATTTAATATGACACCAATTTCATATGATTGATCTTGGTTTCGATTTTTAGTGTATTTTTAATTCCAAGAGTGTAATTAAATAAGGATTTTGCAGGGTCTGATTGTATTTGATTTTTTTTTAGTTTTAATAATTTATTAAATAATAATAATATTGATTATTATCTATAATTAATATATCTATTAATACTAAAATACTTATTTTTAGTATTATATTAATTATTTTATTTCAAATTTATGTATATATTATTCCATATTTTAGTGGAATATATATTTTTTAATTCTAATATTATACTCTATATTAATATCATTAAATCTATATTAATATTATTAGAATATAATATTAGAATAGAAATCTATATTATATATGTATATATATAATTCTTAATATATTCTAATATAAATTCGGACCAGTGACCGAATAGGCTGAGACAAAATTTAAATATCTTGAGCTATACAAATCAAAATGAAATGAGACCAAAAGGGTTGAAAACTAGACACATAGAGCTATGACATTTCGAAAATTCAGGTTTAAATGAGTTGAATAGAAGTAAAGGTGGGTTATACAAAATTCAGACAGAACTGAATAGGATTGGCAGAAATGACCAAATTGATGGTTTCACAAGTGTTAGTGAACCTATAAGGCTTGAGTTGACGATTGCAAGTTTTACATTGATAGATATGTTAGATTGATTATACTACTATGAGTGATTTGTCCGTGGGAGTTGGCATTATACAAGGGGAAATAGGTCTGATCGGTTATACTGCTGAAATTCCGGCAGAAATATGAGAACCATATGAATGTTATAAATATTTATATGTTATCCTCATAAGGATCAGATATACAAGGATGAATTTAAGTATGATATGAGTTATGAGAGCTTATGCTATGGGAGATTATACTTTGAATATATTACATTTACATGTCATGTTCATGTATGCCATGCATGCAAGCATAATTAGAATATGATATGAGAAATGAGATATGAGACATATCCATGTATGCATAAAAGCATCTGCACACATGATAAGATATGGAAAGGAAAGATGATAAGAACTTGCAAGAGGGACGTACTAAGCTACCATGTGAGGCATGGCATAGACCCAGCTAGCGTGGACCAGAGCGGTACTATCTAAGACTTGGGCCAGCCCTCGACCAGATTTAGTGGAAATAGACCGATGTGAGGGTCAGGGAAAGTAAACTTGTCACTCATGTATAGGTACGAGCTCGGACCTGAAAAGCAGGCTATTGCCCAGGGGTGAGAAAGGTCATTCACCTCCAGGGGACCAAGTATAGAAGAGTAAGATCAAGTTGCAAGTTAAAAAAAGATATGAATTAAGTCAAGTGCACTTGCATACAATCAATTATAAGCATCTATAAGTGCATCTTCAATTACCTCGTTAAGTCGTACTGTTATTATGATTCTTGTTGAAGCAATTTATACTATTCATATATCTATGTCTGTCATATGATATGGCAAGGGGATGATAAAATATAACCCACTTCGAGAAAGGTATTTTCGACTTAAAATTAAACTACTATTTGTTTATATGTGCTCATATTTCACAATAAACCGAAGCGGCTGGAATATTTACGATGACACTGTAAAATTGATTTGAGTTTACCTACTGAGAACCCTAGGTTCTCACTGCCTGCTTGTATGTTTTTCTTTTCCGTAAACATTCCAGCACCCAAGTTGGAAATCAAGTGCGAGGTGGAGTACAGGGCCACTCATTGAGTAAGAATCGGGCGTAAGCCAGATCAAGAGACTATCGAAGCTAGCTAACGATTAGTCGGAGGTAGACGCTGTGTATTATGTCAGTCACAATTTCTTTTAAAGTGTAATTATTTTATTCTCTATGTATTAGAGACTATTAATCAGTAATAAAGGGAGCAGTTAAAGGGCCATGTATTATATTTTCCATATTTTAAAGATTTCTTTGCACAGTGACAAGCTTTTAATATAACTCCATGACTCGACCATGGCTTATATGATAGAGGTTGTTACAAGCAGCCTTCCAAGACTATTATGAATGTGTTTCTTAAGTTCCAAGTTCTGACATTATTTTTACCAATCTAGTTTTCTATTTGCTTAGTTCCGAGTTTCGATGTTAACTACACCTGATCTAGTTTTCTATTCACTAAGTTCCAAGTTCCGATATTAACTATACCCGATCTAGTTCTCTGTTTGCTAGGTTTCAAGTTCCGACGTTAACTATACCCAATCTAGTCTTCTATTCACTAAGTTCGGAGTCCTGACATTAACTATATCTAATCTAGTTTTCTATTCTCCAAGTTATGAGTTCCGACATTAACTATACCAACTAGTTCTCTATTCGCTAGGTTTCGAGTTCTGACTCCTGACTTTCAGGGTTAGGTTTTCTATTCAGGATTCCCAACTTTCGAGCATATGAGATTAGGAGTTTTTGTTTCTAGGCATCGACTTCCAGGTTTAGGTTCATGACCTAGTTCCGAGATTACATCGGGACCGATCTCCGTGGTTATATGAACAAAGGTTCTGTGTTTAACATATTTTTTGACTTTCAAGATTAAATAAGCGTCTCATGTTTCTGCTAAGTTTTCTGATTTTCAATCTTAACTAAGACCGATGTTCTAGGATTCATGAACAATCAATCTTGGAGGTTAACTAGGGATCGATCTCCAAAGTTTAGATTCGACCGATCTCCGAGATTAACTTGGGATTGACCTCCGAGGTCAAGTTTCGAGAAGGGTTGCATTCAACTTTCGAGGTTATAAGGAGTAGTGTTGTAGGTATATATTTCTTCCATTTTTGAGATCATGTCATACCTAAACATTATCATCTAAACTTGAGTGTTGGGTTGCAAGTTTACAAGTCTTTCGGTTTCCAAGATTAGGGCATAACTAGCAATTGTTATCTAACCTTACAACTTAAAGTGTTAGGTGGTAGGTTTATGATTTGATTCTAAGTTCCAGGTTCGCTATTTGCATTTCAAATTAAAGGTGTCTTTCATCACTAGATGATTGTAAGTTCAGAGTTGTAAAAAGAAGAAACCCTTTAGCCGATTAAGTCTTTTTGAATCATAAAGGGGGAGTTTTGATCCCATTAAGTCTTTTAAAATTATAGGGGGTGAGTTTTGATCCAATTAAGTCTTTTAGAATCATAAAGAGAAAGTTTTGATCTTATTAAGTTTTTTAAAATCATAGAAGGAGAGTTTTGATCTCATTAAGTCTTTTAAAATCAGAGGGAGAGTTTTGATCCAATTAAGTCTTTTAGAATCATAAAGAGAGAGTTTTGATCTCATTAAGTCTTTTAACAATGCAAAGGAATAGTTTTTGTCGATTACAATTCATCTAAAGGCAGAATTATGAGTGTCAAATCACCATTAAACTTTTTGGCAATAGCAGGTACTCTTAGCCATGGAAAGACTAGAGTTCCTATTCATGAGTCATGAACATGCAAGAAAGACAAAGTATAAGAATCCTACCTTAGAGTGATCTAATGAAGAACTTTGAAGCTTGAAAGTTGCTAGAACTAGAAACTAGATTGGGAAACTGGAGATTGGAAATTAGAATGGGAAACTGGAAGCCAAAATCTGGAATAGGAAACTGGAAACTAGAAACTAAAGACTGAAAATTGGAATAGGAAACTAACTGGAATCTAGAATGGGAAACTAGAAACTGGAGATTGGAAATTGAAAACTGGAAACTGGAGACTGGAAACTGGAAAAGGAAATTGGAAATTAGAATCTGGAACGAGAAATTGGAAACTAGAAACTGGAGACTGGAAATTGGAAATTGGAAACTAGAATATTGAAGGGTTCTTCTTGGAGCCACAAATGAGGTTGCAGCCATCAAGAAGAAAGGAAGATTTTTGTGCTTTTTGGGGTGTTTGAAAGTGAGAGAGACTGGAAAGTGAATTGAGAGAGGGAGGCTGTGTATTTATAGCTTAGTTAGTTCCTAGATTTAAGGCATCATATCTTTAACTTAAACTGATCACTTTAAATTTCTATTCCACTAGGTGCGGGTTTCGGGTTAGTTTCTAGATTTAAGGCACTATATCTTCAACTTAAACTGGTTAGTTTGAATTTTTGTTTCAGCTTGGGCATGGGTTTCGAGTTCTAACTTTGTTACGAGTTCCAGTTTCGCAACTATAGGGATTGGGCGACTTTGAATGTAATTATGTAAAATTACATTTTTGCCCTTCCTTAATTATGTTGACAATTCAATTGACTTCTCCTAATTACCACGCTTTTACTTTAGTAATCACTTTAATTACTCATTAATAATGAGATAATTAGCTTAGAGAAATTAGGGATGTTACATACATGAACATGCTCGATTATATAATCTGCCCCCATTTTTGCTGTGACCTTTCAGCATGATTTTCAAAGTGTTTTTATGTTCTTAAATTTTATTTTTATGGTTAAGAATTCATATTAACATGCTATGTGCTTATATGCCAAGTTTCTTGTGTTATTGAGTTGATTTGTGAATTAAAAGTTAAATTTTCAATTTTGCCCTATTTTGGGTTGCAGGTTTATCATTCCTATTTCTCTTGTTTTAATGTTTTATCAACTTGGTTTGATATAGTATATTATGTGTTTTCACTTAATAAAGCTTTGTGCACAACTTTGAAAAGTTTTGAAGCAAAACACCTTGTTTTTGGCTATCTATATAGTTTCGGCCATAAGGTTCTTCTAGTATGAAAATCTATTTCAGTCATTTGGCTATATTGGATTGTTTTCAAATCTTTGAGCATGTTTGAATTAGTGTTGTTTATGTGATAGTTTCTTTTGGGACCATTGAGACTTAATAAAACATTAAAAGTCACTTAATAAAATGAATTATGACCTATACTTGGAGTTCATGACTTTATGGACCATGATCTATGCTATTGGACTTTGTATGAACCTATTTGTATTATTTTGAGAACTTGAGACTTGTATTAGACCTAATTGAGATAGACCTTTATAGCCATACCTATGCATTGGAGAACCTATGCTTCGACATTGAATTAAGGACCTTAGACTATGGACTTTGGACTATGACTATGGACATTAGACTTAATCACACTTTTAATCACACTAAAGAATCTTAAACATAAAGATTTAAGTCAATGCCCCATTAGAAATATCACATGAACTAGCTAGTTCCTTGCTTGAAGTGATTTTCTAAGTTTTGGTTTGAGAACAAGTGTTCTCTTGAACTATCCTTTGAGATTTGTCTTTGAAACTTTGTTTGGTGTAAGAATGTGTCTACTTTGCTAATAGAAGTTCCAAATTTTTATACATGAAAGCTTAGTTGAATTATGTGTATTCTTGTGTTATTCTATGTCTAGATACCTTTAAGTTATAAATGCTATGATAATAGACTTTCTACCATGAAATGAGTATGATATGAAATTGGTGGAGTATGCACATAAATATGATCATGAATTTAGTTTAGAGATTGATAATATTCGCTTTGATTGATGATTGATGGCATTATAAAGTAAATACGAGATTCATGTCCACTTTGTGATATGAATAAAATAATACATGTTATGTGCACTCTATGATATGAATGAAATAATATGTGTTATGTTCACTCCATGAGTGGCTGCTATATGAGGATTAATGAATAAATGAGTGTGTGGACCCCATCATGTAGTGGACAAGCCATGCATTTCACTAAGTGACACCTTAGGTCTCGCCAACCTAGCAAATCAAGACTTGATGATCACTAGGTCTTGTAGTGGACTAAAACGACACCTTGGGCCCCACCAAGATAGTGGACAAGGACTTGGCAATCACTAATTTGAGTAGGGGACTGGTAGCAAGTGTCGCAGCCTGCTCCAAATTACAATTTTAAAATACTTAATTACACCAAATTTGAAGCATAGTGCAACCAAGGTCATCTCACAAGGATGTTGTTGCTATCTAGTTAAGTAACAAGGGGGTATGTGCAAATATGCAGTCAATAAGTTATAAAAGAAAATTAGATGAAAATAAAAACACTAGTTCAAAGAGTTCCTTAGGTATAAGGTGAATCAATCATTAATGCACAATATATCAATCGCATGGAGTGTGGCTAATTTGAGCTATTATAGAGACCTCTACTAACAACACCACAATTCTACCTAGAGAACTCTAGGAATTCAACCAACACATAATTGATTAGATAATTGAGACCTCAACTCTAATTAACCTATGTTGATTTCTAGCCCCAATTGTATTAGCCTAGGTTTGAACCCAAACCCAATTCCTAATTCTTTAACTAATCAAGTTCATACCAATTGACCAATTAGCAATCACCCAACTAATTCCTCATTCATAAACCCACATATCAATACCATTCAATGCAAGTTTACAAATAAAAGAGGGCAAAGAATCAAGAAAACAAACATGATTGAAATTCAAGCATATGGTTTCAAGATTACAACCATAATTGTAACGTTCGAAAAGTCTTACTGTTAATAATTGAATTGTTCAATTTTTATCGAATAAGTGAGTTTAATTGGAATTCGATTAAGCATTCACTTAGAGCCAATTAAGTGTGATTTAGAAGTGATTAGGCTTCATGGAATTAGATTAGGAACATAGGAAATCTCACAGAATTTTTCTAAAAATCGATTTATCGATTTAAGAGAAATCGTTAAGATTTCGGTATATTAAAACTGTTGGAATTGGATCAATAAAACTTACATCATGAGTGCCCTAGGATGAATGGCTAGGATTTAGCCAAACCACCCATACATGTGGCGCCACCTTCAGCCAAGGATGACAGCTACAAAACCAAATTAAAACTCCAACACACATCCACCAATCACATAACTCCTTGCTCCACAAGTTTGTGTTCAATTTCTTCTTTGCCCTTGTGAAGTTCGGCCAAGATAAGAAGCTGATCCCTCACCATTTCTCTTTCATTCACACTCCTCTCTACTCCATCTTCAACCTCTCTTCAAGTCTCATCAAGAGTTGCTTCCACCTAGGACACCAAATCAACAAACTTTCAACTAGATAAGGTAGGAATCCAACTTCTCTTCTTGTTTTTCTTGATTTGGGACTATGTGGGGATCTTGTTTTCCTCATGATATTGATATGATTTGGAGTGATGATGATGATTTATGACTAAATTTGTATGTGTGTTGTGATTAGAGTTGGAATTGGTATAAAAGAACTTGAAGAGAAGAGAAAACTCAAGAAGCTATTAGGGTTTTTCCTTGGTAGTCTGTACATTGGAGTGTGTGGCTCTGCTTGTAGCTATTTAAATTTCATGAATCTATTTTTATGAAAAACTAGACATTCAGGGCTTTCTATACATATATAATATTAGGCCATTGGATCTATATAGAGGTAGTTATGAATTTTTGAAATTTGACCTAGAAATTAGAACATTCATCTGGGCAGTGTGAGTTGAGAAGGGTGTAACTCACCCTACACAACTCCAAATTGAGTGAATCCAACACTGTTTGAAAGCTAACATATGAGGGAACATCCCATAAAAATTTTAGAATCAGATTCACTGTCAACTATCCCTAGTATATCAATGAATTCACTTTAAGTTCAACCCGGGCTGGAATAGGGTAGTCCAGTAGGGTCAAGTTTCAGGGCTTATATCTCAAATTATGCTCACTCAAATGATATACAACTTATTTCATTTGAAAGCTTGCTCTGTTAGCTTTACATTGATATAAATTTCGCATGATTTTACCTAGATTTCTATTTTTGGTGAATTTTCTCTTATAAGAGTACGATTTTGGTTAGAGACATATATGAATACTAGATCAAGTTTAGTTATTATCGGAACTTAGAACTTAGCAGACAGAGAGCTAGGTCGGGTATACTCAAGGTTGAACTCGAAACTTAGCAGACAGAGAGCTAGGTCGGGTATACTTAATGTTGAGTTCAGAACTTAGTAAATAGGAAACTAGATCGGATATAGTTAATGGCAGAAACTTGGAATTTAGGAAACACCCTCATAAAAGTCTTGGAAGACCACTGGTGGGTTAAGGTCAGAGATCGAACATAACCCTGAAAGTCAGAACATATATAATCTCGGAACTCGGACCCAATTCAGTCTTGCAAGTTGAACTTGGGAACATCAATAGAAGTTAAAAGTTTGCAGGATAGATTAAGTATTTTAAGACTTGTACCTATTGATATTGTTATATTCTTGATATAATTATGATATTTTATATTGGGTTTGCTGTTTAATTAAAATTTCCTGGTTGTCCGGCACTATTCATGGGGAAGCGGATATGATCCATGATGCTGTCGAAATTTCGGCAAAGATTACAATTAACATGATTTTACAAGCCATGCATGCATTGATCAAAGTATAAGATGAGCATGCTACCCTTATAAGAATAAGGAAGGATTTCCATATGACTTGGGTCAGCCCCTGAACAAAGTTAAAGGGAGTAGATCAGTGGAGAAGTCGGGAAAAGTAAACCCAGTGACCCTGTATAGGAACAAACTCGATCCTGTAAAGCGGACTATTACCCAGGAGTTTTATGGTCAATATACTCCCAGGGGACCAAGTATGGAAAAATATGAGTTAAGTTCAAGTGCATTATTTCTTAAGCATATCCACAATTTCTGTTATCATGCATTGAGTTAATTGCAGCATTGGGTATTATATATGTATATCATTGTTCACTTTATGATTGTCACTTAGCTATATCAAAAATACATGTTTGGTTGCTTATTTCTCTGTTTAATTTCTTTTATTTCCTTAAGTAAAACTAAGCTGTGTTTCAGGCTATGATTTCTATAACTAATCTAGTAGAACATCTTGTTGAGGTAACATTATCTTGTAATTAACCAAAACCCGAAACAGCTGAAAATGACAGTGATGGCAAATATATATAAACTTAGGATCCCTACTGAGAAATCTTTATTTCTCACCCTGCTACATGTTTCTGCATCATTCTCAGATCATGGAGAACGCGGCCACCGGCGTCCTGTTCATTGAGTTTCTTGAGCTCCACATTCACCTGGACCCGTTTCTAGACTATATATACATATCTGGTAGATGTCAGTTCCATTTTTTTTTCTTCTTTCGTAGAGATTTTGCTGTCTTCCTTGCTCATCCACTCTTCGACCCCGCCGCACCTTACATTGCTATCCCGCTACACATGGCCCATCCCTTTCCACCACCACCCGCAATAGCAGCACCAGCAGCAGTACCAGCCATGGATCCTCTAGCCTCCTACAACAGCAGATCCCCTCCATCTCGATGTCTGAGGAGGATCCGTCTGAAGTAGTGAGGTCATCCTCCTTGTCCTTTGCTCCAAGCGTGGACTACACTCCCGCAGATGCTAGCATGGCAAACGGATTCTTTTCCTCGGAATCCAGCTAAATAGCGTGCATGCCATTGCAGTAGTAGATGTACAGGATGGCCCTCTTTTGGCAGTCTAGGTCATGGGCAGATGGGTAGGAGTTAGGAGTTATACATGAAATGTCCCGTGAGGACCAATTAGGGTACTGTTCTTAGAGATAGGCCGATTTATTTTGTGTTAACAGCCTCATTTTTTTACTACCCTATACCGTTTTATGTATCATTGGTCAACTTTGAAAACAGATGTCTATAAATATATATATTTATAATGCAGTTTGCAATAGTTCTATCTATTTTACACTTTTATTTATGTTATTTTATTTTCGGTACGACGATTATCTGGTATTTTCTTTGCCGTCAAACAGAAAGTTTGTTAAAGTGAACAGTCATCTCTATATGGGTAATTAATAATGTAACAGAAAACAGAATTTAATCAGCTCGCTATGTGTAATCACTTATCGGATAGTATATTGTGACTTAAGCATAGTACTTTGTCTAGTAAGGTGTTACATTTTTGGCATTAGAGCAGTTCGTCCTAATATAGGCTTGAGGATTGGACTGACTATGCTTCGCATATGCTTTGTATTCTTTAGATATTATCATGCATTGAGTCTTGTCCATATGGATAGGATGCATGTGAGAGGATTGCCATATGGTATGCTGTTATTTACTAGCACACCAAACTTAGTATTGAGCCTGATCAACTCAATTATTCTTGTTTTGTGTATTCAGAACTTGATGGCTTCTGGAAGGCTAGGTAGGGCGCGAATTCCCTAGCCCAAGAGGAATCTATTGAGTTCCTGGACACCATGCAAGAAATGGTGTACACTATGCGTGAGTAGGCGGCTACGGCGACTCAAATGATGGGCCAACTAGGAAGGCAGCCTGAGGTAGGTCTTGGAGGGAATCATAATGGCCCTAGGTAGATCTGGAATACCTCAAATTTGCTGAGTTCAGGAAGGCCAACCTACCTAGCTTCAAGGGAGCCTTTAACCTAGATAAGGCGGATGAGTGGGTTAAAGCTATGGAGAAGGTCTTCTCTGTATTAGATTGCACAGACCGTCAGAAGGTGACTTTTGCCACCTATATGCTGGAAGCGGATGCAGAGTTCTAATGGAACGGTGCACGGCAGTTATTAGAGGAATCTCAAACAGACATTACTTAGGGCGTATTCAGAGATGCATTCTATTAGAAGTACTTCCCTACATCTGTCCGCAATGCTAAGGAGTTGGAGTTCATGCACCTCCATCAAGGAAATAGAAGTGTATCGGAATACATTGCTAAATTTGAAGAGTTGTGCAAATTTTCCACCATTTATCAACGGAACCCTGACGAAGCCTGGAAATGCATGAAGTTCGAAGGTGGGCTGAGAAAAGACATCCTTACCACCATAGGACCAATGGAGATCAGAGACTTCCCTACTTTGGTGAACAAGTGCCACCTAGTAGAGGATTGTAACAAGAAGTTAGTTGCTGCTAGGTCAACCGGCAGTAACTTTAAGAAAGGGTTAGCTCCACAAGGCCCAAGGTTCAAGCCCAACTTTCAGCAGCAAAGGAAGTTTCAGCCTATGCGCCACAAAGGCAAGCAACCTCAGAGGCCTTTTGGGAACCAGACTTGCAGCCAATACGGCAAGAATCATGGCAACTGCCCGTGTCTGGCAAGATAGAATGTTTGTTTTGGATATGGCAAGCCAGGCCACAAGATCTATGAATGCCAGGCCAGAAATCCTCAATCGACTCCTAAGCCGCAATGTCAGGGAAGAGTTTTTACTATGGATGCACAGGAAGTCGACAAGTCACAAGATTTGATTCAAGATATGTGCGAAGTGAATGGTAAGACCTTAACTATTTTATACGATTCAGGTGCATCTCACTCTTTCATCTCTCATGATTGCTTGTCAGCCTTGCAATTACCTATTTCTGAATTACCCTATGACTTGCTAGTTTCTACTCCTGCAAGTGAGCCCATTAAGACCAATCATATTTGTATGAATGTCCCCTGTCAGATAGGAGGTCGAACTTTTTCGGCTAATTTAATTTGTCTCCCTTTGTCCGAACTCGACATTATTTTGGGTATGGATTGGCTCTCTGCCAACCAGGCCTTGTTAAATTGCCCTGATAAATCCATTGTGCTTTCTTCTGTTTCATCTTCTAAATTAGTAATCCCTGTAAGCCTTTATTTAAGTTCCTTAGCAGTACATCACAGTGGGGATAAAATTCAAAGCGTATATTCTTTTATCAACCAATATAGCGGAGGTTGATCAGAAATTAGATAATATTCCAGTTGTTAGGGAATATCCCGATGTGTTCCCTGAAGATATTCCTGATTTTCCTCCCAAGAGGGAAATTGAGTTTGCCATTGAATTGGTACCGGAAGCAGGACCAATATCTATAGTGCCATACTGAATGTCACCCTTGGAGTTGACCGAACTTAAGAAGTAGATTGAAGAACTCCTGGAAAAGAAATTTATTAGACCAAGTGCATCACTATATGGGGGGCCCTAGTTCTCTTAGTTAAGAAGAAAGACGGAGGCATGCGACTGTGTGTGTAAAGGGCAACTGTATTCTCCAAGATTGATCTATGGTCTGGGTATCACCAGATTCGGGTTCGAGAAGAAGATATTTCGAAGACGGCATTTCGAACTCGTTATGGACATTATGAATACAATTTGATGTCCTTTGGATTGACAAATGCACAGGCAATATTCATGGATTACATGAATCAGATATTCCGACCATATCTTGAAATTTGTGGTGGTATTCATTAACGACATACTTGTTTACTCAAAAACGAAGCAGGAGCACGCAGAACATTTGCGACTGGTTCTGCAAATTCTAAGAGAGAAGAAACTTTACGCCAAGCTATCCAAATGTGAATTTTGGATGAAAGAAGTAAAATTTTTTGGCCATGTGGTATCCCATGGGGGAATTTTAGTGGACCCCAATAAGGTAGAAGTAACAGTAAACTGGGAATGACCAACAACAGTTACAGAAGAAAGGAGGTTCTTAGGGTTGGCAGGATATTACAGGAGATTTGTTAAAAACTTCTCTCAACTAGCCCTTCCCCTAACAAAGTTAACCAAGAAGAACACCCCATTCGAATGGACACTCGAGTGCGAACAGAGTTTCCAAGAATTAAAAGAAAAGTTGACAACGGCCCCAGTACTTACTCTGCCAAATTCGTATGGACCATTCAAAGTCTACTGTGATGCTTCTAAGAAAGGATTAGGGTGCTTGTTAATGCAGAACAGGAACGTCGTTGCGTATGCTTCCAGGCAATTGAAAACTCATGAAAGAAATTATCCAACGCGTGACCTCGAGTTAGCAGCAATAGTGTTCGCCTTGAAGATATGGAGACACCACCTCTATGGAGTGAAGTTTGAAGTATTTTCTGATCACAAAAGCTTGAAATACCTTTTTGATCAGAAAGAATTAAACATAAGGCAGTGAAGGTGGATGAAGTTTCTTAAAGACTACAAGTTTGAGCTAAAGTACCACCCTGGCAAAGCAAATGTGGTGGCAGACGCCCTGAGTAGGAAATCCTTAACTGTGGCATGGATGATAATCAAGGAGATGGAGCTCATAGAGAGTTTTCGAGACCTCAACTTGGGAATCTCTATGAACCCCAATGCCATTTAATTAAACCAACTTAAGATAACTAGTGATTTCAAAAACCAAATCCAGCAAGCACAACAAAGAAATGATGACTTCCAGCATACATTGCAATTAATGCAATCTGGTATGCTAACAAGATTTACTCAGGATGCAGAAGGAATATGGCAATATCAAGGGAGAATATGCATACTTGAGGAGGATAACCTCAGGAGGAAGATCTTGGAGGAAACCCATAAGAGCAAGTTTACTATACATCCTGGCATTAATAAAATGTATCAGGATCTCAAGAGGATGTTTTGGTGGCCAGGCCTTAAGACAGATGTGGCAAATTTCGTGAATAAATATCTAACCTTCCAGAAAGTAAAAATAGAATATCAGAAACCAGCAGGGACACTACAACCCTTAGAGATTCTGGAATAGAAGTGGGAGAGTATTTCTATGGATTTCGTGATGGGCTTACCAAGAACACCCTTAAGATATGACGCTATATAGGTCATAGGGGATAGACTAACTAAGTCCGCTCACTTTTTGCCCATTCGAGCGAATTACCCTCTAGAGAAGTTAGCTCAATTGTACATTCAAGAAGTGGTACGGCTACATGGTATTCCTTCAACAATCATTTTAGATTGAGATCCAAGGTTCACCTCACGATTTTTGGGAGCACTCCGGAAGGTGTTTGGTACTTGGCTATGTTTAAGTACTGCGTACCATCTGCAAATAGATGGTCAGACCGAGCGAACTATTCAAACTTTGGAAGATATGCTGCAAGCATACATTCTGGAATAGTGTGGAAGCTGGGATTGATACTTACCGCTAGCCAAGTTTGCATACAACAACAGTTACCATGCTAGCATCAACATGGCTCCATATGAGGCTTTATACGGACAGAAGTGTCAATCTCCCCTGTGTTGGTATGAATCAGGAGAATAGAGCCTGTTGGGACCAGAATTAGTCAGGCAAACCACAGAGCAAATTAAAATGATCCGTATCAAAATACTTGCAACTCAGAGCCGTTAGAAGAGCTACGCAGACGTCAGGAGAAAGCCATTGGAGTTCCAAAAAGGAGACCATGTGTTTCTAAAGATCACACCCACAACTGGAGTAGGTAGAACCATTAAAGTTAGAAAGCTAAGCCCTCGCTTTATAGGTCCTTTTCAAATTTTGAAGCTAATCAGGCTAGTGGCGTATCGAGTCACCTTACCTCCACATCTATCAAATCTTCATGATGTTTTCTATATTTCCCAACTCAGAAAATACCTGCCTGACCCTACTTATTTCTTGGAACCTGAATCAATCCAGTTAAGGGATGACTTGACTTTTCATGCACCCCCAGCACGGATAGTGGACAGGAGCATCAAACACCTTCGGAATAAAGCTGTACAGTTAGTGAAGGTAGCATGGGGACACGAAGACTCAGTGGACTGTACGTGGGAGTTAGAATCTGATATGAGGAGGGAGTATCCTAAATTATTCTCAGGTACTAAATTTTGAAGACAAAATTTTTTTTTTTGGAGGGTAGTAATATAACGTCTGAAAAATCTTATCATTAATAACCGAGTTGTTCGATTTTTATCGAATAAGTGAGTTTAATCGGAATGCGATTAAGCATTCACTTAGAGCCAATTAAGTGTGATTTAGAAGTGATTAGGCTTGATGGAATTAGATTAGGAACATAGGAAATCTCACAGAATTTTTCTAAAAATCGATTTACTGATTTAAGAGAAATCGGTAAAATTTTGGTATTTTAAAACTATCGAAACCGGATCAATAAAACTTACATCATGAGCGCCTAAGGATGAATGGCTAGGATTTAGCCAGACCACCCATATATGTGGCGCCACCTTCAGCTAAGGATGACAGCCACAAAACCAAATTAAAACTCTAACACACATCCACCAATCACCTAACTCCTTGTTCCACAAGTTTGTGTTCAATTCCTTCTTTGCCCTTGTGAAGTTCGGCCAAGATAAGAAGTTGATCCCCCTCCATTTCTCTTTCATTCACACTCCTCTCTACTCCATCTTCAACCTCTCTTCAAGTCTCATCAAGAGTTGCTTCCATCTAAGACACCAAATCAACAAACTTTCAACTAGACAATGTAAGAATCCAACTTCTCTTCTTGTTTTTCTTGATTTGGGGCTGTGTGGGGATCTTGTTTTCCTCATGATATTAATGTGATTTGGAGTGATGATGATGATTTATGACTGAATTTGCATGTGTGTTGTGATTAAAGTTGGAATTGGTATAAAAGAACTTGAAGAGAAGACAAAACTCAAGAAGCTGTTAGGGTTTTTCCTTGGTGATCCATACGGCGGAGTGTAAGACTCTGCCTACAGCCGTTTAAATTTCATGAATCCATTTTCATGAAAAACAAGACATTCAGGATTTCCATACATATATAATATAAGGCCATTGGATCAATATATAGGTAGTTATGAATTTTTGAAGTTTGACCTAGAAATCAAGACCTTCACCTGGGCAGTGTGAGTTGAGAAGGGTGTAACTCACCCTATACAACTCCAAATTGAGTGAATCCAACGTTGTTTGAAAGTTAACATATGAGGGAACATCCTATAAAAATTTCAAAATCAGATTTGTTGCCAACTATCCCTAGTACATCAATGAATTTACCTTAAGTTCAACCCGGGCTGGAATACGGTAGTCCAGTAGGGTCAAGTTTCAGGGCTTATATCTCGAATTATGCTTACTCAAATGATATGCAACTTTTTCATTTGAAAGCTTGCTCTGTTAGCTTTACATTGATATAAATTTCGCATGATTTCACCTAGATTTCTATTTTTGGTGAATTTTATCTTATGAGAGTACAATTCTAGTTAGAGACATGTATGAATACTAGATCAAGTTTAGTTAATATCCGAACTCGGAACTTAACAGACAGAGAGCTAGGTCGGGTATACTCAAGGTTGAACTCGGAACTTAGTAGACAGAGAGCTAGGTCGGGTATACTTAAGATTGAACTTGGAACTTAGCAGACAGAGAGCTAGATCGGGTATACTCAAGGTTGAACTCGGAACTTGGCAGACAGAGACTTAGGTCGGGTATACTTAATGTTGAGTTCGGAACTTAGTAAATAGGAAACTAGATCGGATATAGTTAATGTCAGAAATTTGGAATTTAGGAAACACCCTCATAAAAGTCTTGGAAGACCAATGGTGGGTTAAGGTCGGAGATCGAACATAACCCCAGAAGTCGGAACTTATATAATCTCGAAACTTGGACCCAATTCAGTCTTGCAAGTGGAACTCGGGAACATCAATAGAAGTTAAAAGCTTCCAAGATAGATTAAGTATTTTAAGACTTCTACTTATTGATATTGTTATATTCTTGATATGATTATCATGTTCTATATTGGGTTTGCTGTTTAATTAAAATTTCCTGGTTGTCTGACACTATTCGTGGGGAAGCGAACATGATCCGTGATGATGCCGAAATTCCGGCAAAGATTGCAATTAACATTAATTTACAAGTCATGCATGCATTGATCAAAGTATAAGATGAGCAATGCTACCTTATAAGAATAAGGAAAGATTTTCATATGACTTAAGCCAGCTCCTGAACAAAGTTAAGGGGAATAGATCAGTAGGGAAGTCGGGGAAAGTAAACCCGACGACCCTGTATAGGAATGAGCTCGATCTTGAAAAGCAGACTATTACCCAAGAGTTTTATGGCCAATATACTCCCAGGGGACCAAGTATGGAAAATATGAGTTAAGTTCAAGTGCATTATTTCTTATGCGTATCCACAATTTCTGTTATCATGCATTGAGTTAATTGCACCATTTGGTATTATATATGTATATCATTGTTCACTTTATGATTGTCACTTAGCTATATCAAAAATACAGGTTTGGTTGCTTATTTCTTTATTTAATTTCCTTCATTTCCTTAAGTAAACTAAGCTGTGTTTCGGGCTATGATTTCTACAACTAATCTAGTAGAACATCCTATTGAGATAACATTTTCTTGTAATTAACCAAAACCCGAAACAACTGAGAATGACAACGATGGCAGATATATATAAACTTAGGATCCCTATTGAAAAATCTTTATTTCTCACCGTACTACATGTTTTCGCATCATTCTTAGATCATGGAGAACGCGGCCACCGGCGTCCTATTCATTGAGTTTCCTAAGTTCCACATCCACCTGGACCCGTTTCTAGACTGTATATATGTATCTGGTAGATGTCAGTTCCATTTTTATTTCTTCTTTCATAGAGATTTTGCTATTCCCCTTGCTTATCCACTCTTCGACCTCGCCGTACCTTACATTGCTATCCCGCTACACATGGCCCATCCCTTTCCCCAACCACTCGCAACAGCAGCACTAGCAGTAGTACCAGCCATGGATCCTCCAGCCTCACCACAACAACAGATCCCCTCCGTCTCGATGTCTGAGGCAGTGAGTTCATCCTCCCCGTCCTTTACTTCGAGCGTGGACTACACTCCTGCAGATGCCAGCATGGCGAATGGATTCATTTCAATGGAATCCAGCTAGATAGCATGCATGTCGTTGTAGTAGTAGATGTTCAGGATGGCCCTCTTTTGGCAGTCTGGGTCATGGGTAGATGGGTAGGAGTTAGGTGTTGTACATGAAATGTCCCATGGGGACCAATTAGGGTACTGTTCTTAGAGACAGGCCGATTTATTTTGTGTTAGCGGCCTCTTTTGTTTACTACCCTGTACCATTTTATGTATCGTTTGTCAATTTTGAAAACAAACGTCTAGATATATATTTATAATGCAGTTTGCAGTAGTTCTGTCTATTTTACACTTTTATTTATGTTACTTTATTTCCGGTACAACGATTATCTGGTATTTACTCTGCCATCAAACAGAAAATTTGTTAAGTGAATAGTCATCTCTATATGGGTAATTAATAATGCAATAGAAAACGGAATTTAATTAGCTCGCTACGTGTAATCACTTATCGGATAATATATTATGACTTAAACATAGTACTTTGTCTGGTAAGGTGTTACAATAATACCCTTGAGATCTCTTTGAACTAGCTTGAAGTCCTATTCCTCCATAGCAATGAAGGTTACAAACTAGAACCCAAAATAAGTATCTTACAAAATGAAAGGAAAAGAAAAGAAAAGAAGAGGAGAGGAGAGGAGAAGAGAAGAGAGAAAAATGAAAAATGTTGGATATGAGTCCTCTTTTTCGTGTCTCAGATTTCTCTCTTCTTCTCAAACTTAAAACATGAAAATCCAAAAATACCCTTGATCCCAAATTAATCCTCTACCTCTTAGCTTTAAGTGGACACCTAATTTGCTTAATCTGGACTTGAAATGAGAGCATTATGACCCAATTTTATAGCATGTCCAGGTTGTACATTTATTCACATCAGTTAATTTCAACAGCCAATAAGTCATCATATGTCATTATTTTAGAGAATGATATCATATGAATTGAAGCTTTATATCTTAGCTTTCAAATGGAACCAATTTCATCTCAATCCAATTTCTACAACTCAAGTTATGGTCCAATTAGTGCACACTACACAAGTTCCATATTATAAATCACGCTTTATGTATGTATTGTATGTCAGTGAAAGTATGAATGTATGCTATCTATAAATGATGGTTGTCTTTAACTATGCGAATTGCCGACTAATATGTGGTAGTTTTACTTCTGCCGCATGAAATGATTAACTAAAGACTAAAATTGGACATAGTAATCTATGAAAAAAAAGTTATCACACAAAATTTAAAGAAATAAGTTCGCAATACTCTGCTGACTAATTATTATCAGGATTAAGTAAAATTAAACAGTACGATAATAGATAGTTAGTAAGGTGTTACATATTCCATGGTGCATTGTAACGCCCGAAAAATTTTAATCATTTTTAATCGAAGTGTTTGGTTTTTAGCAAATAATTGTGACTAATTAGGATTCGATTTAGCGTTCACTTAAATCTAATTAAGTGTGATTTAAGATGATTAGTTATAATGAAATTAGATTAGAATCATAGGAAACTTCATAGGATTCTTCTAAAACTGGTTTACAGATTTAAGAGAAATCGGTAAGATTTCGGTATTTAAGACTGTCAGAAGTGGATCAATAAAAGTTATAATGTGAGAACCCTAGAATGGATGGCCAAGATTTAGCCAAGATACCCCCACATGTGGCACCACTTTCAGCCATGTAGAGTGGGAAGCCAAGCCAAATTGGAAGGCAAGATGGGATCCACCAATCAACATGAAGCTTGCTACAAAAATCTTCACCATTTCTTTCCTTCCCTTCTTGTAACTTTCGGCTAGCATAATGAGCTAACCACTCTATATTTCTCTTCCATACATGCTCATCCCACTCCATCTTCATCCCCTCTTCAAGTTTCATCAAGAGCTGCTTCCATCTAAGACACCAAATTAACAAGATTTCAACTAGGCAAGGTAGGAATCCTACTTCTCTTCTTATTTTCCTTGGTTTGGATTTGTGTGTAGGTCTTGTATACTTTGTGCTATTGATGATATGTGAAGTGGTGATGATGAATTATAGTTGATTATGTATGTATGTTATGATTAGAATTAGAATTGGTATGAAAGAACTTGAAGGAAGGAGAAAACTCATGAAGCTGGTAGAGTTTTTCCTCGGCAATTTGTACGACGGAGTGTACGGCTCTGCCTACAGCCTTTTAAACTTCATGAATCTATTTTTATGTGAAACTAGACATTCAGGGCTTTCCATACATATAGAAAATAAGGTCATTGGATTAGTAAAGAGGAAGTTATAAATTTTGAAGTTTGACCTAGAAATCAGGATTTTCATCCGAGCAGTATGAGTTGAGAAGGGTGTAACTCACCCTATACAACTCCAAATTGAGTGAAACTAACTTTGTTAGAAAGCTTACACATAGGGGAACATTTCATAGAAATTACAAGTTTGTTACGATCCTATTTGTTCCCAGTGATTCGAGAAATTTACCCCTATGTCCAAACCAGGCCAAAATAGGGTAGTTCAGGAAGGTCAAGTTTCATGGCTTATATCTCAAAATATACTCATTCAAATGATATGAAACTTGCTTTATTTGAAAGCTTGCCCTGTTAGCTTTATAGAGATATAAATTTCGTATGATTCCACATAGATTTCTATTTTCGATGAATTTTCTCTTATAAGAGTGCAATTCTGGTTAGAAGTAGGGCGGTCTGGGATGAAATACAATCAACTTAAGTTGAAATCGAAGATGTTGAACTTGGAAATCTAGCAGATAGAGAGCTAAGTCCGGTATACTTTAGGTTGACCTCAGAACTTAGCAGATAGAGAACTAGGTCGGGAATATTTAAGGTTGAACTTGGAAAGGTATACTTAATGATTGAACTCGGAACTTAGAGACATGTATGAATACTAAATCAAGTTTAGATAATATCGGAACTCGGGAATTAGCAAACAAGAGCTAGACCGGGTATACTTAATGTTGAACTCGGGACTTAGCGAATAGAAAGCTAGTTGAACATAGTTAATGTCGTAACACGGAAATAAGTGAATACTGAGTATGGTTAAGGCCGGAACTCCGGAATTAGGAAACATTCGTAAACTTGGAAGACCAAATATGGATTAAAGTCGGAAATCGGAATCAAGACATTGAATTCATGATCCCGGAAGTTGGGAATCAAGACATAGACTTATAACTCCAGAAGTTGAAGTAGATACGACATCGAAACTAGGAAGTCGCTTATGAGCTCAAACTCGGGAACATCAGTAAAAGTTAAAAAGCTTACGAGACAGCTTAAGGCTTAAGACTATAAAACTTGCACCTATTGATATTATTATGCTCTTAGCATAATTACAATGTCCTGTCCCGAGTTTGTTGTCTGATTAAATTTTCCTGGTTGCCTGGCACTATCCATGGAGAAGCGGACTCGATCTGTTATGCTGCTGAATTTTTGGCAGAAGTCTATGAAATTATGAATATATTACGATGACATGATCATGAATCATTCTTATGAACGCATGCATATCTGCATATGAATGAAGGAAGAACATATAAGATCCCTTCACTTGGAGACAGTTATTTGGGTCCCTCCAGGTGAAGCAGTTAAGGGATGAAGATGCGGGTCCCTTCACTCGGAGGCAGTTGCACATTGAGCCCCTCCCTGTGAAGGCAGTTAAAAAATATATTAAAGGTCCCATATTCCTAAGGGATGTGACATGATGATCACGCTCTGATGGGGTATGACATGGCGATTATACTCTGGAATATGGCATGATAATCACCTCCTAAGGAATGTGACACGACGATCATGCTCTGATGGGATATGACATGGCGATCATACTTTGGAGTATGGCATATAAAGATTTAATGATGAAAGGTATGATGATGAGTCCATATTCTGAAAGACGTGACATGACGATCACGCCCTGATGGGGTGTGACATGGTGATCATACTCTAGAATGTGGCATAATGATTCTACACCCTAAGGGATGTGACATGGCGATCACACCTGATAGAGTATGACATGGTGATCATACTCTGGGATGTGGCAGGAAGGACATATTCCTAAGGAATGTGACATGGTAATCACACCACGATGGAGTATGACATGGCGATCGTACAGTGGAATATGCATGACAAGTAAGGGAAGAAGAGTAATGCTGCACTTGAGGATGGCGATACGTAACGCTCAAGTGTAGACAGATGCAGACACCCTAGGGACAGTGATACGTAATGCCTAGGTGTGTAGAATGAAGAAAATAAAGATAAATATTATAAGAAGACAAAGAAAGAAAGGTAAATTTTATATATTTGCATAAATTCAAAGGCATGTGCCGATGTTATATCTCCAATATATTGATGCTATCGTATTTTAATATATTGCAGTTATTATTTATAGTATAATTCATGAATTCAATTTATATAAGCTCTCCCAAATGCCAAGTGTATGAGTAAAATGAACTTTGCTTCGGATAATATATTTTCGAACTATAAAATTTAACAGTTTACATAACATGTTCACCTTTTTCATAATAAACCAAAGCAAACTGGAGATGACAATGATGATAGTATGTATGATATTTAAGGAATCCTACTGAGAATTCAAAATTCTCACTCTTATTTCCGTATTATCTCCAGATAGTTCGAGAAGTTGCAAAGACGGCTGAAGTTGCTGTCAGTTAAGGTCCGCTCAGGTAACCGTAACAACTCCTGAGTGTGGTACTATGACTTAAGCATAGTACTGTACAAAGGAGGTCATTACACTAATGGTATCAGAGCAGTTCATCCTAATCGGACCTGAGATGGGCTGATTATGCTTCCAAGGAGGTATACTCTAAACGTTTAGAAAGGTCGTGCTTTAGGTCCTTACATGAAAAGGACATAGATGTTTGTGCATGGCAGCCCTGTTGTGTATTGTAGCTTCTCTATCACACTTGACTGTATATTGAGCCTGATCACCTCAATATAAAGTTCGGTGTATGCGGAGATCTACAGCACTCAACTGGCTTACTAGGGATAAAGAAATTTTGAGGGCAAAATTCTTTTAAGGAGGGTAGTAATGTAACGCCTGAAAAATTTTAATCGTTTTTAATCGAAGTGTTCGGTTTTTAGCAAATAATTGTAACTAATTAGGATTTGTTTTAGCGTTCACTTAAATCTAATTAAGTGTGATTTAAGATGATTAGTTATAACAAAATTAGATTAGAACCATAGGAAACTTCGTAGGATTCTTCTAAAACCGGTTTATCGATTGAAGAGACATTGGTAAGATTTCGGCATTTAAGACTGTTAGAACTGAATCAATAAAAGTTATACTGTAAGAACCCTAGAATGGATGGCCAAGATTTAGCCAAGATACCCCCACATGTGGTGCCAATTTCAGCCATGTAGAGTGGGAAGCCAGGCCAAATTGGAAGGCAAGATGGGATCCACCAATCAACATGAAGCTTGCTACAAAAATCTTCACCTTTTCTTTCCTTTTCTTCTTGCAACTTTCGGCTAGCATAATAAGCTGACCACTCTCTATTTCTCTTCCATACACACTCATCCCACTCCATCTTCATCCCCTCTTCAAGTTTCATCAAGAGTTGCTTCCATCAAAGACACCAAATCAACAAGATTTCAACTAGGCAAGGTAGGAATCCTACTTCTCTTCTTATTTTTCTTGGTTTAGAGTTCAGTGTGGGTCTTGTATACTTTGTGCTATTGATGATATGTGAAGTGATGATGATGAATTACAGTTGATTATGCATGTATGTTATGATTAGAATTAGAATTGGTATGAAAGAATTTGAAGGAAGGAGAAAACTCATGAAGCTGGTAGGTTTTTTCCTCGGCAATTCGTACGGCGGAGTGTATGGCTCTGCCTACATCCTATTAAACTTCATGAATCTATTTTTATGTGAAACTAGACATTCAGGGCTTTCCATACATATATAATATAAGGCCATTGGATTAGTAAAGAGGAAGTTATGAATTTTTTAAGTTTGACCTAGAAATCAGGATTTTCATCCGAGTAATATGAGTTGAGAAGTGTGTAACTCACCTTATACAACTCCAAATTGAGTGAAACGAACTTTGTTAGAAAACTTGCACATAGGGGAACATTTCATAATGAAATTATGAGTTTGTTATGATCCCATTTGTTCCCAATGATTTAAGGAATTTGCCTCTATGTCCAAACTAGGCCAAAATAGGGTAGTTCTAGAAGGTCGAGTTTCAGGCTTATATCTCAAAATATACTCATTCAAATGATATGAAACTTACTTCATCTGAAAGCTTGCTCTGTTAGCTTTGTGGAGATATAAAGTCCATATGATTCCACCCTCATTTCTATTTTTGGTGAATTTTCTCTTATAAGAGTGTAATTCTGGTTAGAAGTAGGGCGGTCTGGGATGAAATACAATCAACTTAAGTTGAAATCGGAGATGTTGAACTCAGAAATCTAGCAGATAGAGAGCTACGTCCGGTATACATTAGGTTGACCTCGGAACTTAGAAGATAGAGGACTAGGTCGGGAATATTTAAGGTTGAACTTCGAAGGGTATACTTAATGATTGAACTAGGAACTTAGAGTCATGTATGAATACTAGATCAAATTTAGATAATATCGGAACTCGGGAATTAGCAAACAAGAGCTAGACCGAGTATACTTAATGCTGAACTTGGGACTTAGCGAATAGGAAGCTAGTCGGATATAGTTAATGTCGTAACTTGGAAATGAGTGAATACTGGGTATGGTTAAGGTCGGAACTCCGGAATTTGGAAACATTCGTAAACTTGGAAGACCAAATATGGATTAAAGTCGGAAATCGGAATCAAGACATTGAATACTTGATCCCGGAAGTCGGGAATCAAGACATAGACTTATAACTCCGGAAGTTGAAGCAGATATGACATCGGAACTAGGAAGTCGCTTATGAGCTCAAACTCGGAAACATCAGTAAAAGTTAAAAAGCTTATGAGATAGCTTAAGGCTTAAGACTATAAAACTTGTACCTATTGATATTATTATATTCTTAGCATAATTACAATGTCCTATCCTAGGTTTGCTATCAGATTAAAGTTTCCTGGTTGCCTGGCACTATCCATGGAGAAGCGGACTCAATCTGTTATGCTACCGAATTTTCGGCAGAAGTCTATGAAATTATGAATATATTACGATGACATGATCATGAATCATTCTTATGAATGCATGCATATCTGCATATGAATGAAGGAAGAACATATGAGATCCCCTCACTTGGAGGCAATTATTTGGGTCCCTCCAGTTGAAGGCAGTTAAGGGATAAAGATGTGAGTCCCTTCACTCGAAGACAGTTGCACATTGAGTCCTTCTCTGTGAAGATAGTTAAAAGATATAATGAACGTACCATATTCCTAAGGGACGTGACATGACGATCACGCTCTGATGGGGTATGACATGCGATTGTACTCTGGAATATGGCATGATAAGTACCTCCTAAGGAATGTGACATGACAATCACGCTTTGATGGCGTTTGACATGGCGATCATACTCTGAAGTATGGCATATAAAGATTCTATGATGAAAGGTATGATGATGAGTCCATATTCCGAAAGACGTGACATGACGATCACGCTCTGATGGGGTATGACATGGCGATCATACTCTGGAATATGGCATAATGATTCTACACCCTAAGGGATGTGACATGGCGATCACACCTAATGGAGTATGACATGGCGATCATACTCTGAGACGTGGCAAGAAGGACACATTCCTAAGGAGTGTGACATGGTGATCACACCTCGATGGAGTATGACATGGCAATCATACTCTGGAATATGCATGACAAGTAAAGGAAGATGAGTAACGCTGTACTTGAGGATGGCGATATGTAATGCTCAAGTGTAGACAGATGCAGAAACCCTAGGGACGGTGGTACGTAATGTCTAGGTGTGTCGAATGAGGAAAATAAAGATAAATATTTTAGGAAGACAAAGAAAGAAAGGTAAATTTTATATATTTGCATAAATTCAAAGGCATGTGCCGCTGTTATATCTCCAGTATATTGATGCTACCGTATTTTAATATGTTGCAGTTGTTATTCATAGTATAATTCATGAATTGAATTTGTATAGGCTCTCCCAAATGCCAAGTGTATAAGTAAAATAAACTTTGCTTCGGATAATATATTTTCAAACTATAAAATTTAACAATTTACATAACATGTTCACCTTTTTCATAATAAACCGAAGCAAATTGGAGATGACAACAATGACAATAAGTATGATATTTAAGGAATCCTACTGGAAATTCAAAATTCTCACTCCTATTTCCGTATTATCTCTAGATAATTCTAGAAGTTGCAAAGATGGCTGAAGTTGTTGTCAGTTAAGGTCCACTCAGGTAACTGTAACAACTCCTGAGTGTGGTACTATGACTTAAGCAAAGTACTGTACAAAAGAGGTCGTTACACTAATGGTATCAGAACAGTTCGTCCTAACCGGACCTGGCATGGGCTGATTATGCTTCCAAGGAGGCATACTCTGAAAGTTTAAAAAAGGCCATGCTTTAGGTCCTTACATGAAAAGGACATAGATGTTTGTGCATGGCAGCCCTATTGTGTATTGTAGCTTCTCTATCGCACTTGACTGCATATTGAACCTAATCACCTCAATATAATGTTTGGTGTATGCGGAGATCTATGGCATTCAACTGGCTTACTAGGGATAAAGGAATTTTGAAGGCAAAATTCTTTTAAGGAGGGTAGTAATGTAACGCCCAAAAATTTTTTATCATTGTTCGGTTTTTAGCAAATAATTGTGACTAATTAGGTTTCGATTTAGCGTTCACTTAAATCTAATTAAGTGTGATGTAAGATGATTAGTTATAATGAAATTAGATTAGAACCATAGGAAACTTCATAGGATTCTTCTAAAACCGGTTTATCGGTTTAGGAGAAATCGGTAAGATTTCGGTATTTAAGACTGTCAGAACCGGATCAATAAAAGTTATGCTGTGAGAACCCTAGAATGGATGGCTAAGATTTAGCCGAGATACCCCCACATGTGGTGCCACTTTCAGCCATCTAGAGTGGGAAGCCAAGCAAATTTGATGGCAAGATGGGATCCACCAATCAGCATGAAGCTTGCTATAAAAATCTTCACCTTTTCTTTCCTTCTCTTCTTGTAACTTTCGGCCAGCATAATGAGCTGACCACTCTCTATTTCTCTTCCATACACACTCATCCCACTTCATCTTCATCCCCTCTTCAAGTTTCATCAAGAGTTGCTTCCATCTAAGACACCAAATCAACAAGATTTCAACTAGGCAAGGTAGGAATCCTACTTCTCTTCTTATTTTCCTTGGTTTGGAGTTATGTGTGGGTCTCATATACTTTGTGCTACTGATGATATGTGAAGTGATGATGATGAATTATAGTTGATTATGCATGTATGTTATGATTAGAATTAGAATTAGTATGAAAGAATTTGAAGGAAGGAGAAAACTCATGAAGCTGGTAGGGTTTTTCCTCGGTAATCCATACGGCGGAGTATATGGCTCTGCCTATGGCCTGTTAAACTTCATGAATCTATTTTTATGTGAAACTAGATATTCAGGGCTTTCCATACATATATAATATAAGGCCATTGGATTAGTAAAGAGTAAGTTATGAATTTTTGAAGTTTGATCTAGAAATCAGGATTTTCATCCGAGTAGTATGAGTTGAGAAAGGTGTAACTCATCCTATACAACTCTAAATTGAGTAAAACTAACTTTGTTAGAAAGCTTACACATAGGGGAACATTTCATAATGAAATTATGAGTTTGTTATGATCCCACTTGTTCCTAGTGATTTGAGGAAGTTGCCCCTATGTCTAAACCAAGCCAAAATATGGTAGCTCAAGAAGGTCAAGTTTCAAGGCTTATATCTCAAAATATACTCATTCAAATGATATGAAACTTGCTTCATTTGAAAGCTTGCTCTGTGAGATTTATGGAGATATAAATTTCATATGACTCCACCCAGATTTCTATTTTTGGTGAATTTTCTCTTATAAGAGTGCAATTCTGGTTAGAAGTAGGGTGGTCTGGGATAAAATACAATCAACTTAAGTTGAAATCGGAGATGTTGAACTTGGAAATCTAGCAGATAGAGAGCTAGGTCCGGTATACTTTAGGTTGACCTCGGAACTTAGCAGACAGAGGACTAGGTCGGAAATATTTAAGGTTGAACTTGGAAGGGTATACTTAATGATTGAACTCGGAACTTAGAGACATGTATGAATACTAGATCAAGTTTAGATAATATCGGAACTCGAGAATTAGCACACAAGAGCTAGACCGGGTATACTTAATGCTGAACTCGGGACTTAGCGAATAGGAAGCTACTCGGACATAGTTAATGTCATAACTCGGAAATGAGTGAATACTGGTTATGGTTAAGGTTGGAACTCCGGAATAAGGAAACATTTGTAAACTTGGAAGACCAAATATGGATTAAAGTCGGAAATCGGAATCAAGACATTGAATCCATGATCCCGGAAGTCGGGAATCAAGACATAGACTTATAACTCCGAAAGTTGAAGCAGATATGACATGGGAACTAGGAAGCCGCTTATGAGCTCAAACTCAGGAATATCAGTAAAAGTTAAAAAGCTTACGGGACAGCTTAGGGCTTAAGACTATAAAACTTGCACCTATTGATATTATTATATTCTTAGCATAATTACAATGTCCTATCTTGGGTTTGCTGTCTGATTAAAGTTTCCTGGTTGCCTAGCACTATCCATGGAGAAACAGACTCGATCCGTTATGCTGCCGAATTTTCGGCAGAAGTCTATGACATTATGAATATATTACGATGACATGATCATGAATCATTCTTATGAACGCATGCATATCTGCATATGAATGAAGGAAGAACATATGAAATCTATTCACTTGGAGGCAGTTATTTGGGTCCTTCCAGATGAAGGTAGTTAAGGGATAAAGATGTAGGTCCCTTCACTCGGAGGTAGTTGCACATTGAGTCCCTCCCTGTGAAGTGGCGACATGACGTGACATGACGTGACATGACGATCACGCTCTGATGGGGTGTGACATGGTGATCATACTCTGGAATGTGGCATAATGATTCCACACCCGAAGGGATGTGACATGGCGATCACACCTGATGGAGTATGATATGGCGATCATACTTTGGGACGTGGCAGGAAGGACATATTCCTAAGGAGTTTGACATGGTGATCACACCTTGATAGAGTATGACATAGCGATCGTACTCTGGAATATGCATAACAAGTAAGGGAAGATGAGTAACGCTATACTTGAGGACGGCGATACGTAACACTCAAGTGTAGACAGATGTAGACACCCTAGGTGTAACATCCCCACTTTCGTAAACAGAACGTAATGGGAACTTTGAATTATTTCCCTTAGGCAGTGTGAGAATTTCTCAGGCACTGCTATACCATGACGATCCTCACACTTGGAACTATAGGATAGTGTAACACTGCCGTTGAAAATATGGCACTGCCATATGTTAAAAATTAAGAAATAACAAAAGTGCCCCTGCAAACTTTTGTTAATCGCAGTGATACCCTGAATTTTTAGAAATTATGTTTTGACCCCAAAGAATTATTTCCACAACAACCCTTGAACTTTTTATAAAATGACCTTTGTGTCCACCCTATAACTTTTCATAAAATAACCTTTATGTCCCCACATCTATAAGATTAGTAGAATGGGGTTTTAAACGGAGCAAAATCATGTGGTGAAAGCGTAGAAGTTTAAATTTCCGCTGATTGGGCCATGGAGGTAGTCGGGTGTGAAATGACGTGGGGTGCCCCTGGGCTTGCTCAAAATTACGAAAATACCATTAGTTACAGAAAATTGGAAATAGAAAGGCTCCGGATTTACGAAAATGTCTAATTTACTCCGTTAATTCACTTATTCGGTTTCAATAGTTATGTAAGGGCAATTAGAGATTAAGTAAATATTAATCAAGAGTTAACTAGATATTAGTTAGAGAGATTAGGCTTAGGATAAATTAAAAATGAACATGTAGACATCTTACAAAACCATTAAGTAACGTTTGACCGGTTTGGAGAAAATTGGCGAAGATTCGGTATTTTAAACCCCCAGAACCGAACCAGTAGAATTTTCTACTGGAATCCCTCACTTAAATGGCTAAAATTCAGCCTTTCCTACCACATATGAGTGGTGCCAAGTGTTGCTCAAGATAGTGGAAAAACTTGGCTTTACCTTCATCAGACTTTTATCGTTTTCGCCTAGTTATTCGGTTTTATCAACTACTTAAGATTAATTAGCATTCAATTAAATTTTTACTTAGAGCCAATTAAGTATCATTTAGAGAATTAGGTATGAAAGAATTAGATTGAAAGCATAGGAAACTTCATAGGATTTTTCTAAAACCGTTTTACCAATTTAAAGGAAATCAGTAAGATTACGGTGTTTTAAACTGTCGGAATCGGATCAATAGAAATTATGCCATGAGTGCCCTAGGATCAATGGCTAAGATTTAGCCAAATAACCCACCCAAGTGGCGCCTAAGGCAGCCCTTGATGGTGGAAGCTAAATCAGATTTCATGAAGAAGTTACATCCACCAATCACATGCATCAACACCTAAATATATCTAACTTTTCCTTCCTTCCCTTATCATTTTCGTCCTCCCTCTCTAGCTGCTGAAGGTCATCTCCTTCTCTTCTCTTTACTCTCATTTCCACTCCATTCTCATCCATTTTCAAGTCTCATCACAAGTTGCTTTCATCAAAGACACAAAATCCACCCAAACTCAACTAGACAAGGTAGGAAATCCTACTTCTCCTCTTGTTTCTCTGATTTGGGGCTGCATGTTGGGCATGCATAATCTGAGATGTTGGTGTTTTATAGAGTGATGATGTTTTATGACTGATTTTGCATGTATGTTGTGATTAAAATTGGAATTGAGGGCAAATAGCTTGAAGGAAGAAGACAAATCTAGAGGCTGTTAGGGTTTTCCCTCGGCAGTCTGTACGGTGGAGTGTACGGCTCTGCCTACTATCGTTTAAATTTGATGAAACAATTTTTAAATAAAACTATACATCCAGGGCTTTCCATACATATAAAATATAAGGCCATTGGATTAATATAGAATTAGTTATGAATTTTTGAATTTAGACCTAGAAATCTAGTTTCTCACCCGGACAGCATGGGTTGAGAAGGGTGTAGCTCACCCTATACAATTGCAAATTGAGTGCAACGAAAGTTTTTTGAAAGGTAACACATGAGAGAACATTCCATAAAAATTTCAGAATTTAATTCGCTGTTATTTCTTCCCAGCACATCAATGAAGTTGGCATAGGTTTAAACTGGCCTAGAATAGGACAGCCCAGTAAGGTAATATTTCGAGACTCATAACTCAAAATCCATGTAGGCAAATGACATGAAACTTAACTCATTTTAAATCTTGTTGTGTTAGCTTTATTTTGATATAAAATTTACATAATTTCACCTAGTTTTCAATTTTTAGTGAATTTTCTTCTATAGGAACCCAATTCTGGCTAAGAACAGGACATACTAAGATAAAATGTTTATATCTTGAGTTATACAACTCAAAATGAGATGGTACTAAAGGGATTAGAAACTAGGCATATAAGGCTGTAACATATCCAAAAATGAGACTTAAATGAGTTGAATTGAATAAAAATTGGGGCATGCCAAATTCGGCCAGAAAAAGGAGGAACAAACTGAAACCTTAATGATGCTTGATTTGGAATTATTGAATGATGCTATGAATGTATGTATGTAATTGCTGGTCTATTCTAAAATTTGCAGTTTGTATATTTGTACTGGTTGCCTAGCACTATTCAGGGGAAGCGGACTCGATCCATTATGTTGCCGAATTTTCGGCAGGAATTTATGAGAACTTATGCTATGGATGATTATGCTTTAAATATATTTACGTTTACATGTCATATTCATGTCATATTCATGTACATCATGCATGCAAGTATATATTTAGAACATGATATGATATATAAAGTATGAGACATACTCATGAATGCACCAAGCGTCTGGATGCATGACAAGATATGAAAAGGAAAAGACAATAAGAACTTGCAAGAAAGACGTATCAAGCTACTACATGAGGCATGGCATAGACCCAGCTAGCGTGGGCTAGAGCGGTATTGTCTAAAACTTGGGCCAGCCCTCGACTAGATTTAAGAGGAATAGACCGGTGTGAGGGTCGGGGAAAGTAAACCCGTCACTCATGTATAGGTACGAGCTCGGACCTAAAAAGCAGGCTATTACTCAGGGGTGAGAGAGGCCATTCACCTCTGGGGGACCAAGTATAGAATGGCAAGGTTAAGTTGCAAGTTAAAGAAGAGATAAGTTAAGTCAAGTGCACTTGCATACATTCAAGTATAAGCATTTATATGTGCATTTTCAATCATCTAGTTAAGTCATAATGCTATTATGACCTTTATTGAAGCATATTATACTATCCATATTTCTATGTCTGTTATATGACATGGCAAGTGATTGTTAAAATATAACCCGCTTCGAGAAAGGTGTTTTCAACTTAAAATTGAACCACTATTTGTTTATATGTGCTCATATTTTCATAATAAACCGAAGCAGCTAGAATGTTTATGATGGCACTGTAAGATTGGTTTCAGTTTACCTACTGAGAACCATAGGTTCTCACTGCCTGCTTGTCTGTTCTCTTTTCCGTAAACATTCCAGCACCCAAGTTGGAAATCAAGTGCGAGGCGGAGTATAGGGCCATTCATTGAGCAAGAATCGGGTGTAAGCCAGACCAAGAGACTGTTGAAGCTAGCTAATGTCGCGCAGCGGAAGTAAACGCTATATATTATGTCAGTCACAATTTCCTTTAAAGTGTAACTATTTTATTATCTATGTATCAGAGACTATTAGTCAGTAATAAAATGAGCAGTTAAAGGGCCATGTATTATATTTTCCATATTTTAAAGCTTTTTTAGCACAGTGACAACATTTTAATATAACTCCATTACTCGAGCATGGCTTATATAATAAAGGATGTTACACTAGGGATGGCGGTGCATAACGCCTAGGCATGTCGAATGAAGAAAATAAAGATAAATATTATTGGAAGACAAAGAAAGAAAGGTAAATTTTATATATTTGCATAAATTCAAAGGCATGTGCAGATGTTATATCTCCAGTATATTGATGCTATCATATTTTAATATGTTGCAATTGTTATTCATAGTATAATTCATGAATTGAATTTGTATAGGCTCTCCCAAATGCCAAGTGTATGAGTAAAATGAACTTTGCTTCGGATAATATATTTTCGAACTATAAAATTTGACAGTTTACATAACATGTTCACCTTTTTCATAATAAACCGAAGCAAACTAGAGATGACAACGATGACAGTATGTATGATATTTAAGGAATCCTACTGAGAATTCAAAATTCTCACTCCTATTTCCATATTATCTCCAGATAGTTCGAGAAGTTGCAAAGATTTGAAGTTCTTTGTCAGTTAAGGTCTGCTCAGGTAACCATAACAACTCCTGAGTGTGGTACTATGACTTAAGCATAGTACTGTACAAAGGAGGTTGTTACATGCATTCTTCAAATTCTTCAACAAATTCCTATATCTTGACTAAATATTGTTGCAGCTGGGGTTCCTTGGCCTGATATTCTTCTTTGACTTGGCCAATTACAAGCTGCGAATCTCCCTTGATAACTAGCCTTCAAACTCCCAATTCTTTGGCTAGTTTTGAACCAGCTAACAAGGCTTCATATTCGACCTAGGTGTTACTAGTTTTGAATATGAACACTACAACAAATAAATCCTAAGGCCATGCTTAAAAAGTGTGGCCTTTAGTTATAAAAAGTGTGGCCTTTGATCAAAGGCCACACTTTTCGCAAAATGGCCATGCTTTTCCGATGGTGGCTTATAAAACCATACGCTATTCTCTATGGCCACGCTTGTCTAAGGCAAAGGCCACGTTTCTAGCCAAAGCGTGGCTATTGACTTTAAAAGCGTGGTATTTTGTCGAAGCAATAGTCATGCTTTAAAAGCGTGGCCTTTTATATAAATTTAAGGCCACGTTTCTTAAGTTTTGTCCTCTTTATACCCAAAGGCCACACTTCCAAACTGTGGTATTTGATTTTTGCTTCTAGCCACATTTTCAAATCGTGGTTTTTGATTTTCACTTTAGTCACGCTTTCAAACCGTGGTCTATTATGTAAACTTAAGACCACGGTTATAAAGTGTGGCTATTGAGTTAAACAAAGGCCACTCAAAGCCTACACTTTTCAACCATGGCACATAATCAATTCATTTTGAGTTTTAAAAATGGCTACAATTTTGAAAAGAAAATTTATTTTAAAATTTTTTATTATTTAATAATAATTCGTTATTTTTAATTTTAATTTTAATACATATATAATTTTAACTAAGCCTAAATAATTTTCAATTATATACATATTCATATACTCCCAAGGTGTATTCTCAAAATAAATTGCTCAAAGATAATAATCGTTAGGCCAAAAGACACACCAAAAATTCATTAACATTGTCTAAAGTAATATACTCACATATTAGTTTACACAAGTAATAGAAACAAATTTAACATATTGGTTTACTTAAGTAATAGCTAGAATAAGTCTAGAAACAAGCTAAAAAGGAACATATATTATAGGTCACAAAATGTATGAAACACCATGATCTCATAATCCATCTCTCTTCACAATGCTAGAGATTAAGATGCTCCATTGCCATCCATTGCACCATTCACATTATCCTACACAAATTAAAAATATAAGAATAAGAAAATAAAATGCATGTTTTGTGACAGAATATAATAGAAACTATTTGTTACCATGGGATCGCCTTCCTATGCAATAGCAGTCAATATTAGAAAATGATTTTAACAAAACCAATTAGAAAATAAGAAAGTGCAAACAATATTTGTAAAAGACACCATAAAAAAATTCAATATAACTTCTTGGCACATCTAACATATTGATCACTTCATTCCACAATGAATATATACAAAGTAGAGTTTTAAAAGATTTTGCATCGATTTCACTGGAGTAACGATCCATTTCGTCCATCTAGGAATAGAAACTCACAAAAGAACAGCACCTATCCCATTACTAAATATCACATATAATCACAATACTATTTTCCATGTAAACTTTGCCATTTAGAGGATCAACAAGCACATACTCCCCTCATGCACTTCAGCATATAAATAAGATATAAATGTAAATTTGGGCAGATTTATAAGAAATAAATGCAAAAAGTCAAAGTAAACAAATGGATAATTCAAATTTGCCGAAAGGACCAGAAAGAGCAAAATCATTTGCATTCATTTCAGTCAATATAAGATAGTTTATTATGACATCAATTTCTTAAATCTCATAATTGATCACATGAAAACAAACTTAGCAATATATTCTTCTGAGTTACTAAGATATCACCAGAAAAGTAATTCCTCCAGTCCCTAAGAATACTAGATCCTATGTGTTATAAATATCCTCAGTTATAATTTCACAGCATTATGATTTCTGGTTCTCTCTTTTATTAAAAAAAATATTCTCTTTGGTTGGGTGCCAAGATCTTTCTACTTCATTTTTTTAATCACAAAATGCTCATTGATATGACCTGCTAGAATTTTGTTGTGCTTAGATGCTTTTGAGGAATCCCTCACATTCAGCCCTTAATGTAGTGAATCCAAACATGAAACGTTATTCCATAGTATCATTCACATCTATACACTGGGGGATAGATCTTAACTACCTCAATATGACTAGAAACAGAATATGCCTCTCTTTTGTTGAGTAACAAGATGTAGTTATTGTAATAGAAGACTAAATAAGTGAAGGTTTGATTATAAACACACATACACACACACACACACACACACACACACACATACACACAACATACAAAGAGAGATGAGAAGTCTCTAGAGAAAGTTTCTAAATTAACTATAACAGAACCATAACTAACTAACAGACTCTTTTTCTTTTTTTTGGTCATAGAATCTAACTATGTTAAGTTTCAATTGGACCAAACTTTGCTATTGGGCCTGATAAGCTTTATCATGTGCCATTTTGTATTGTAACAAGTACTTAAATTTATGGAACAAAAAAGAAAAAGACCTAAAAAAAAACACTCAGTTAAGATAAGGAATTCTATTTAGCTGCACACATAACTAGAAGTTTTCATCATCATTTAAAAATCAGTAACCACAAGGATCTTACACAGGCAAGCAATTCATAGGGGATTGTGCCTAACTAAAGAAGTCAAATAGTATATAAAAAGCACTAGAAATAACAAATAGTTAAGGAGAACCTTGAATATGTCTTCATCATAAACTGATGGAGATTTCTAACGATCTCGCCATTAGCCATCATTGAAGTCCTAAGTCCTGCTAATTGTCATGCACGCCAACTGAGGATGCATGTTTGAACACATCAGTGACCTTCCCTCTCTTATTCCTATAAAAGCATAAAAAAATTTAGAATTTTGGGCAAAACACAAGACACAAAATAGAAAACTCTAATAATGCAACAATGCCACTATAGTTTCCAACCCAAGTGACTACTATGCTGTACAAAGTTGATATCCCTTGGCACCTCATAAAACACTTGGATCAAATCTAAAAATTCAAAGGGGTGTTCATAACCAATTTGAGTCTTCATCAACATATCCACTCACCAATGGTAATAGAAAAATTCAAAACTCAATCCATCTACCTTAAACCCAACGAAATGGAGAGTTGAGACCCCTAACCACGGACATCTACGCTCTACACAATGGAACCTTCTTAGATGTTCATCTATAACAGACTTCAACTAGCTTTCATATGATGAAAATACATCAGGTATCAGTTTTTCATAAAAATGTGTCATATGACATTGAGTAATATTATTTGAATATAAAAGTGGATATACAAATAGATATTTATAAAAAGAGAAAGATATAAGTTTTGACTCTACTCACTACTACAAAGTACTTTGTCTTTTTTACTATGTAAGTATTTAGTTTTATTTTATAGCATTACTCATATAAGCAATACTCTTTTTACATTTATTTCATTCTAAATGAATAAATAATTGCAATTTTTCAATTTTTAATGTCAGTGCTACTAGGATCCCACATTTGGTAATTTAGGCTATTACGTAACAACAGCTTTATGGCACAAGACTGGAAAACTCCAAAAAATATTGTATCGTGACATCTCCATAGCATTGTTTGAAGCATCATTACGACGGCATTGAAGGAGGATCTAATTGACAACAACCCCCTAAGAAGTGCTTCTATATTTAATGAAATGATTAAAAGACTTAGTCAATCCAAACTCTCCATTTGTTTATGCCATAGAGAGAACTCGAGACTTACTTCATAGCTCACAGCCAAATTTTAAGCTCAATATACCAACCCAAATTAAGCCCAATAACTTCAACTGTTAGCCATTCAGCCTATGTTGCCATTGGCTAACTTCTTATTGAGCTATTCATTCATAATCAAATAATCACCCTCATTCGACTATCACTAATTTTTTTGGTGTCAAAAGAGCATCTAATTAGTAATTCTATCAAATATAGAAAAAGAAAATTCCTACTATCCTCCTAAATCTCCAAACTAGCGGACAACAAATCTCACAAATTCAATAAAAAAAAAGAGGGGATCTTTACTCCCTTCTGAACCATTTCACTCTTCAGGAAATAATAACTATCAAACACAGTTTTCATTAAAGTTATCTTCTCCTTCATATCACTTTCTTACTTGCCATCGATTCAAACACATAATAAGTAATTTTCTAGGAGAATTATCAATTATGCCATGAGTATTGGAAAGGAAAGATGTAGATGAATAAAATTTATCGGATGTATATGACAAGCCATTAGAAAAGCACCTTTCTGAAAGTGACAAAGTAGGACTTGTACATACACTATGTACCTTCAACATGACAACAAAAGCAAAAATCACATTATCTCACTGATTTATTTATATTAACAAAGAAAAGAGAAAAGAATAAATACAACTACTTCTACTCTAAATTACTCAAGCTATATGATTGCACTATAATAGTATTAATTAATATTCTTTGATGCATCAAATGACTGAAAATTGTTCCAAATATACACTTCACACACTACTTCAAAAGCACCGTAGAAAAGATTGAGACAAAATCTCTACAAGGAAATCAAAGGCATCTTTTAGCCTGCAAATGCTGTAGTTAAAAGGACTTCCTTTGATTAATCAGATTCAGTATAGAATGAATACTTATATGTCTCAAGTAGTATTATTGAACCTATATAACTCTGTGTTTAGCTTGAGTATTAGTTTTGTTAGTACAAATCTGTTGACCCCAGAAACAAATCTTAAATCATTATTAGAGTGATAATGATTTTTTCTCTTTCATCAAGAAATGATCATTTTGATTTTGAAAATTACGTCAAAAATACATTTCTCCTAAAAATCTGATCGTTTCTCGTTAACCACTCTCATGAAAGGAACTGACAAACTATATATATATATATATATATATATATATATATATGAAAACTGATAAACTAATAATTTTAATAGACCTACAAGCGTGCAAACTCTTCAGTGATTTTGGGCCCTATGTTGAGCTTGTCCTTGAAGAACTCGAGTACTTTACAGCAAAAGGCAACCTGACAATAAGAAACAGAGGATAATTACATTTCACTGCAACACCAATGGGGCCTTCACAATCCTTGCAATTCAATTCAATTCATTCACACCAACACCAACACCCATAACATAATAAATAAATCACAAAATCAAGAACCCAAATAACCAAATATAAAAATAAAAAGGAACTAACCTGATCCTCTAGGCATAAAGTCATGCCAAACAATAATCTCCAAACCGAAGACTTCCCCGAACTCTGCTATTTCAAAAGACCAAAAAAAAAAAAAAATAGAGTTAAAATCAAGAAAATGAAAAATGAAATTCCATTTTCAACGATTCTAGGCCACAACAAATTGTTCAATTTTTTTTTTTCCTAAATTGGATGATGATGATGATGATGGTGGTGGTGGTGATGAACTGGCCACCTACAACGACAAAGTGAAGAGTTTCCCAAAGAGAAGATAAGGCATTGTTGTCTGCGCTGCCATAGTCACCAAGCACAGTGCAAGCCCTCTGGATTCGGTTCACCAACCCTTTAGCGATTATGGGACATATATAGGACAACACAATGACATAGAGAGAGAGAGTTTTGAGACCAACAACTTGCAAGGCAAACGCAGTACAGTGCGGCAGTCGAGTGGCAATTGGCAAGGTGGGTTGGGCCGGCAACATGAACACGATACGGCGATAGGCGAGCACGACGCATGAACGAGATGCAAGTGAATGGGCTTCAAGCTTCATATTATTTTTCAATGCAAGCGACGGCACAAGGTAGACATTGCTACACGGTTGAAGCTTCGAGATTTTGCTTAGGGTGAATGTGCTTAGAGCTGAACAACGATCTAAGTTGGAAAGGGTAAAAGATGAATGTGCTTAGGGATTTTTGCTCTCAGCTAATTTGGGGAATCAAATTTTTTTTCATTTTTTTAAGCTAATGGGAAGAGAATAAGTTGTTTCTCTAGTTTTTGATTCCCTCTAAAATATGGTACACTAAATATAATTGGTAGGAAGAATAAAATTGCAGAGAAAATTCAATAGACCACGATTCTAAATTGTAGCCTAAGTCAAAAATATTAGACACAATTGATAAGTGTGGTTTATCAATTATACAAGGGTATCCATTTTATTTTAAAAAGCGCAATGCTTGTGAACTGTGGCCTTTTCATTCTATGGCCACCCTTTTCAAGCGTGGCCAAAAAATGTAATCTAAGCCCACCCCAGTTAAAGTGTGGCCTTTGATAGTTATAGGCCACACCTTTCAAATGTGGCCTAAAATAGTGTAGCTGTAGACCATATTTGTTGTAGTGGAACCTCAGCTATTGTTTATTGGATATTCCATTCCGGTCTTCTAGAATTATTCTAGCTCCACTTCCCTTATTGTTGGATGATTTGTCCACATACAATGTCCATGTCCATTTATCCTCTTTACTAGTGATAGCAGGTGATAGTTCTACAATGAAATCAGCAAGTACTTGGGCTTTTATTGGCCTCCAAGGTTTATACTCTAAGCTGAACTCAAAAAGTTCCACTAACTAGGCTATCATCCTTCTGGCAAGTATTTGTCGGATAGGGTGCTTGGTCATGATGATGATACGGTGGCCCTGAAAATAGGGTCACAGCCTCCTGGCACTGATAACCAGAGTGAATGCTAGCTTCTAGACTTCTAATATCTAACCTCAATTCCTAGTAATGCCTTGCTGACATAATACATCAGCTTCTGTTGTTTCTCCTCTTCCCTTACCAGTACTGAGCTTATAACTTTCTCAGTTATTGATATGTATATGTAAAGGGGTCCTAACGTCCCCAATTTTGTATAAGCTAATTAGGATAGTGTCTCTGGCTAATTAGAGGGGTTAGCGATTAACTGAGAACTAATTGGCTAATCTCGATGAGTGAGAGCATAGTAAAATAGAGACAAGTCAACAAAAGTCAATGATCAATAAGAAAAAGTCAACAATTAAATCATAACACACTAACCGTTTTAATTAAAGCTTAATCATTCAAACCTCATTAATCTATGATTTAGAAACATAATTAAGCTAATATAATCTTATTAATTAAGTACATGACAAATGTTTTACCTTAATCAATTGTGATAAATTAACCATTACACCCTAAATATATAATTAGTAAGAACAATTCTTTTTTTTTAAAAAATGTCTCGAAAGTGTAATTAACCGAAATTGACTAAAGAGCAATTAAACTAATCAACTTAATTAATAACTTAGATAATTCTAATAACTTTGAAAATTCAAAATTTCCCCTAATTATTGCATGAAAATTTCAGCCAAGGAAGAGCAAAATCCAAGCCTCCATTTGTCTTTTAAATCTTGCACCCTTGGATCTAAGCTTGCGTTTGTAGCATCACCTTAGGCAAGACCAAAAGAAAGGCTATCCACCACTTGGATTATGCCACATGGGTAAATAATATTCCATCAAGCAAATCCCAAGAGTAGTGCCTTCCTTTAACCCTTTGAGAAAACACAAAATGGTCCTTGCTATGCACCAAGACTCAAAGGAAACATAACCACCTCTTTACCCTAAGGTTCTTAACCCTCTTGCTTGTTGAAGGAGGCAAAAATCACCTCCTACCCACTCCTACTAAGGACGCCACTAGCCCCCTCCCTCTCCTCCATTTGCAAGCTTTCATCCTCTCACTACAAGCCTAAGCTCTAATCTCTCTCTAAACTTCACTCAAGCTCTCTTGCTCTTCCAATTTCTCTTGTCCTTCTTCCCAATTTCCTACCACATTCAACCTTCTTTACCATCACTACCCTCACAAGCCCTTCAAGGACTGCCTTCTTTGGTCTTTGGAGAAGCAAAGTAAACATACTTAGCCCCATTCTTCTAAGCTCTAATGAAAGAGGTCATCTCCAATCATTTTCATCCTTCAAGCTTTCCAAGAAATCTTTGTGGTAGTGATTCTAATCCTTTTCTTTTTATATGTTCTCAAGCTCTAGAATTCCTAAGCTCTCCATAGCTAAGTGGTTCTAGGACTTGGTCTAAGGCCTCATGGCCATACTCTTGTTATGAAGTGTTTTTCTTGTGTTATGGCTCTTTCCTTGTAATATGTTTCTACTTATGAACATATATTACTTGAACCGAACTTTTTAGAACTCAAAATATTGATTTTTCATCAAGGTCTCAAAGTATAAAAGTGGTTTAGAAGAGAAAAGTGGTCATTTGAGGAAAAGACTTAATGTTTTTACAAGAAAACTAATGAAAGCAAAAACTGTTGAAGTTGGAAATTCTGGCAATCTATATTGCACGACCAATACCTCATTCAATACAATCTAAATGCAATGAAACTAATTTTGAATGAAATATACTCGTATAACTTTTTATACATATAAAATACGTGGAATTTGGCCTTAAAATGCGGGAGATACAAATTTTTAAAGTGGGTTGTTCCCAAATATATTTCTAATCAGGCAGTCTGTACAAAAAGTTTAATAACTCGAGCTATACATAACATTTTTGAGTGAGACCAAGTTTGTTAGAAATTTAAGACATAGAGGAACAACCCCATAATATAGTTTTCACAGATTCTTTACAAGGAGTTCTCTGTAGAGCTTAGAAGTCACTATTCCGAAATAAAACTATAAACTAAGTTGTCCGATTAAAACATGCATATCTCAAGTTACAAAATGAATTTTTGAGTGGGGTTTTTTTATTTAAAAATAGACTCAAAGAAGTATAATCATACAAAAATTCAAGTCAAAATAACAAAATATTAAATTATGCTGAATTTATGAATTTATGGCCCACTGTAAAAGTAAATCTGGTTATGGTTAAGTTTAAATGTTAATGAAAAATAAGCTTGAATACACCAAGACTCTCAAATTAAGATATTGGTAAGCTTCATATTTCAACTTAAAAGGTTAAAAAGGATAATAGACAAAACTTGCCCTATGCCTCATAAAGAACTGAATAAGATACAACCCAATTAAAAGCTTACACCAAATTTACTAATCTAAGCTTATAAGACTTTGCATGTTATGTATGCCTCTATGTGCCAACATGGTGATGATGATAATAATAACAATGATATGATGATGATAACAGCATTGATATGGTGATGATAATCATGCTTAATGATATGTGAGATTGAACTCTCTGTTTGGCAAATTTTGGAAAAGCTCCGGTCTAGCCGCCATGCTACCGGAATTGCGCAAAAGTTATGGATTTAGAATAGTTTTGCATCATAAGCCTTAATAAAGAGATTAAACTAAGGGTGTAATCCTTCAAAAAGGAAGGTGGCCCATAATAAGAAACTCCCCCTTCACCCACGGACTCACATGAGGCATGGCAATGGACCCAACTAGTGTGAGTACTGTGGTTGGGATGATGACGATGACACTTTCGTGTTGGGTTTGAGTCCTACTAAGAAATATTATTTCTCACCCTGGCTATTTTTTGGCATCATCACCAGATCCCGATGGTGCATCCGGTGGAGTGGAGCATGAATCCAGCACACTGTGAGTGGACGTATGATGAGGGATGCCAGACTATGCTATTTTGGACTTGTAGTTACTGTCGCTCTGCACCTTCAAGTACTCCTTTTTATGACGAACTATATCATCTTAATTTGTATCTGGTATTCAATATTTGGGTCGTGGCATGACCATGAGCCTCTTCATATGTATTTCTTAATTATATGAACCCTTATGGATGAAATGACTAGTTACGTAATTGCGATGCATTTGTTATTACTATTGATTTATTGCTCTCATAGTTTATGATATTGTGATATGAATTATATGCGACCCGCTCTCTAGACTTCTATATTCACGCTCAGGGCTTCACCTTTTCAAAACGGTGCAAAGCGACAACGTCTTTCAAAAAGAAAATTTACCGTATTTTCCACTTAACTTAATTTACAAATGAAGTTTTAGTTTTCTACGAGCACAAGTAACAACTAATAAAATGCTATAATATGACTTAAGCATGGTATGGGTTTATTGGGTTGTTACAATATGGTATCAGAGCAGTTTATCCTGATGGAGCCTGAGGATGGACTAACTATGCTTCCAAGCATAACTCTACTACACTATGTTAAGTCATGTTTCAGATCTTGTCTGTATGATAGAATATAGGACTTAGAATGCATGACCGTCATGTAAGATTGCCTTTAGTTGCTGCCATGCTTATGCTTAATATTGGGCTTGATCAACTCGATATCTTTGTTTGGTGTGTTCAGGAACATATGACAACTTGCAAACGTACCTCCAACGAGAGCAGCGACAATGCAAACCTCGTTGAGTTCATGAGAACTTTCCAGTAGATGGCGAACGCAATGCAAGCTCAAGCTATAGCTGTCGAGCACATGATGGATCAATCGAACCGAAGGTCTAAAGAGTCCATTGGCAGAAACGGAGCTGATGCTAAGTATCAAAAGTTCTTGGAATTTTGAAAGGCAAACCCGCCCAATTTCAAGGGGGCTTTTAACCCTGATGAGGCCGACAAGTGGATCAAAGAGATTGAAAAGATCTACTCCATGCTGGCTTGCTCAAAGACCCAAAAAGTGGCTTTTACCACTTACATGCTGAAGTTGGATGCCGAGTTCTAGTGGAAAGATGCAAAAAGTTTGATGGAAAGTGACCAGAAGGAGATCACCTGGGATGCATTTAGGGAAGCCTTTTACGAGAAGTATTTTCTAATGTCCATGAGGAATGCAAAGTAAATGGAGTTCCTGAGGCTCTACCAAGGGGGTAGATCACTGCCGAATACACAACAAATTTCGAGGAGCTGTGTATGTTTTCATGCTTTATCAGTGAAACCTTGACGAGTACTAGAAATGTATGAAGTTTGAGGGAGGATTGCTAGTCGACATTCTGGCATCGGTAGCCCCATTGGAGATAAGGAACTATGCGGCGATTATTAATAAGAGTCATGTAGTAGAAAAATGTAACTAGAAGCTAGCTATTCATAGATCAAACATCCACAAGAAAAGACAGGCATCTCAAAGGCAGCACTCGAAGCAGCCCCCGTAAAAAAAGCCTACCATCGTGAAGATTCTAAGGGCAAACAACCACAAAAGCCCTCTGCTAATTCTCCAAGACCCGTCGCCCATCCCACGAAGCCTGCAACAAATTCCACCTACCCAAAGTGTGGGAAGCAACACAAAGGGGTTCGCTATGCTGAACAAAATGTCTGCTTCAAACATAGACAGCCTGGGCACTATGCCAAGAACTGCACCAAGGACACGCCTACCCCCAAACTACAATGCCAAGGGACACGCTAAGGATAGAACAGAGTCTGATGATCTCATTTGAGGTATGTACAAAGTAAATGGTAACATCTTAACTATACTGTATGACTCTGGTGCTATGCACTCTTTTATTTCCCATGATTGCGTAAGTAGGCTAGGATTGTTTGTCTTTGAAATGCCTTATACACTGCTTGTTTCTACTCCTACTAGGAAACTAGTTAGAACTTGCCTATGTTGTTTAAAATGTCAATTTCATATTGATGATAGAACATATGAGTTTGATTTGATTTGTCTTCCCTTATCTAGTTTGAACCTAATCTTAGGCATGGATTGGCTTTCAACCAACCATGTTATGTTAGACTATGCTACAAAATCTGTTGTGTTTCCTTTTGCACCTGTTAAACCTATTAGTTTAAGTTTAAAACCTATCATGTTGTATTGTTGTAGGACTGAGAATCAAGAATATGTTCTCCTATCGGCTAATGAGGTTGACCTTGAGCAAGCTTTGAGTGAGATTCCTATAGTTAAGGATTACCCCGAAGTCTTTCTCAAGGATATCCCTGAGTTTCCCCCTGAGAAGGAGATAGAGTTCTCTATAGGTTGATACTAGGAACGGGACCAATATCCATAGCGCCCTATAGAATGTCCCCGTTCGAGTTAACGGAGCTAAAGACTTAATTGGAAGAGCTACTGGAGAAAAAGTTTGTGAGACCTAGTGCCTCACCTTGGGAAGCTCCAGTGTTGTTTGTCAAGAAGAAGGATGGAAGCTTGAGACTGTGCGTCAACTACCTAATGGACCAACTGAGAAGAGTATAGATGTTTTCAAAGATTGACTTGAGGTTTGGATATCTTCATATTAGAGTAAAAGAGGAAGATATTCCTAAGACGGCCTTTATGACGAGGTACAGGCATTATGAGTTTAGGGTTATGTCATTTGGATTGACTATTGCCCCGACAGTGTTCATGGATTACATGAATAGAATCTTTAGGCCGTATTTAGATAAGTTTGTAGTTGTCTTCAGAGATGACATCCTCATCTATTCAAAGACAAAGGAAGAACATGAACAACACTTTAAGATGGTATTGGAAATCCTAAGACAAAAAGCTTTATGCTAAGTTGTCTAAGTGCGAGTCTTGATAAAGGAAGTAAAGTTTTTGGGCCACGTAATGTCAAGAGGAGGAATTTCCATTGATCCAAGTAAGGTAGAGGCGGTGATGAATTGGGAAATACCAATGATGGTGATGAAAGTTAGGAGTTTTCTTAGTTTAGCCGGATATTATCGAAGGTTTATAAAGGAATTTTCTCAGATATCACTACCTTTGACCAAGCTAACTAGGAAGAATGCTACTTTTGTATGGATTGCGGAGTGCGAAAAGAGCTTCCAAGAATTGAGAGAAAAGTTGACCTTAACACTTATACTAGTTTTACCGACCCTAAGGGAGCCTTTGAGGTTTACTATGATGCCTCTGGGAGAGGTTTAGGTTGTGTACTGATGCACGACTGCAGTAGCCTATGCCTCTAGGCAACTGAAACCTCATGAAGTTAATTACCCAACCCATGACTTGGAGCTAGTAGGCATGGTGTTTGCATTAAAGATATGGAGACACCACTTATATGGAGCTAGGTTTGAGGTATTTTCGGATCATAAGAGTCTGAAATACCTATTTGACCAAAAGGAGCTTAATATGAGGCAGAGATTGTGGATGGAGTTCTTGAAGGACTATAATTTCGGTTTGAGCTACCACCCTGGCAAGGCCAATGTGGTTGCTGATGCATTGAGCCATAAATCATTGCACTTGTCATGGATGATAGTTAAAGAGACTGAGCTAGTTGAAAGTTTTAGAGACCTTAACCTCGTAGTCACCTTAACCCCACATAGCATAAAGTTGAACCAAATGAAAGTGATGAGTGATTTCAAGAACCAAATTGCTCAAAGTCAGAGGGAAGATGAAGAATTTTTTAGGATAGTAGCCCAAGTGAAAGAAGGAAAACTCAAAGGGTTTGCTCAAGATGTTAAAGGGATATGGAGGTATCAAGGGAGAATCTGTGTGCCTGCTAGGGATAACCTGAGGAATATGATTGTAAAAGAAGCTCACAAGGGTCATTTCACCATGCATCCAGGCATGACGAAAATGTATCAAGATCTCAAAAGGATGTTTTGGTGGCCAGGCATGAAAAAGGATGTAGTGGACATGGTGAATAAATGCTTAGTTTGTCAAAAGGTAAAAATTGAGCACCAAAAACCCTCGTGATGTTGCAGCCTTTGGAGATCCCCGAATGGAAGTGGGATGGAATCTCCATGGATTTCGTGATGGGTTTACCCCATACACAAGCTAGGTTTGATGCCATATGGGTCATCGTGGACAGATTGACAAAGTCTGCTGACTTTTTACCTATAAGAATGAATTATCCTTTAGATAAGCTAGCCCAGCTATACATCCAAGAGATTGTACGACTGCATGGAGTATTGACTCGAGTGCCAAGCTCGGTCAAATTACAATAAAACCGAATTTCACTAAATTGTAGTAACAGTGCAACTCGGGTTATTTCCCAGTGATGACAATGTTATATGATCAGCAAATTGGGGGGGGGGGCTTAGGAATTTAAATTACCGAATTGAATAGAAAAGAAATGAACAGAATTTGGAACATCTATTCCAAGAATCAAAAGAAGACCATTTTCATTCAATCATTGAGTTCTAATTGTATGTCAACAACCAGTCACTGATTAATGTCAAGTTCGAATGAAACCTCAATTCGACCTCTGCATTACACATGAAAAACTTCACGTATTCGATTAGCACTTAAACGATTAAACTCAGAAACCTGTAGAATCTAATCAATTCGTGTTAATTTTCAAGCACTAATGCACTTAATCACCAAGTTCAAATCTGAAACCTGATTCTACTTGTCAAAATAGTTGCGTTACAATATTAAACAATCGAGTAATATGCAAGCAAACAAACAACCAAGTAGTTAATCACAATACCGGATTGAAAATCTTCAAATCCGAAATTGAATCAAAAACAAGGAAAGAGGGAGTAGAAGAAACCGAATTGATGAACTCTGAAGCAACAACCCTCAAGAATGCTAATGTTGTCTTTGAATCCTTGGATTAGATGGAAGCTTACTCCTCCATGAATGGAGGAAGACAAATTCGCAAGGTGGGGGGGGCATGAGAGAAAAGAGGAAGAAGAAGAACAAAACTGAAAAACTGCTTATTCAAAATCTGTCCCCTTCACAAGTCTGGCCTCCCCCTAATTCAGCTAGCCAAAATAGAATCAAAACATCTAAAATTATTAAATTGTAATTACTACATTAATCCTCTCTCTCTCCTTTGAATCTAGACATCTTATTTGCTAAAATCCGAATTATAGAAAGAAAGTTACACTAAAAACATGAAATTATTATAACTAATTCCATGAGTAACATTATTCTACCGTTTTGGCTATCAAAATGATTCCGTTTGGATTTCCACTCTGAAGAAGAATTGTAGCTTTGGATGTCAGCTTCAAAATGCCACTAGAATGGGTTCAATTGGACATCTGTGGACCGAGATATGGCCCAAATACCACACCCTACTCAGAATCTACGGCTGCACCACTTTAGTTCACTTCTAGGCCCAATTTCAGCTTCTTAACACCAGAATTGGCCTCTGACCTCTTCATATAACTTGTAGGCCTATCTCTCAGCTTTTCTACAAATTAAGAATCACAATAAAATGAGCTCTACAACTCAAGATATAACACAAAAACCAAAATAGTGTCAGAATTTACCTAATGCTGGAAAATTTAACTCAAAGCCAAACAAAATCCAAACAATACAAAAGGGTCCAATTCAAAACAATTAGGCACAAGAGAGAATTAATGAGCTAGGAATGAGGGAAAAATAAGTATATAAAAATCCAATTGATCAAATTCCCCCACACTTAACTCTTGCATGTCCTCATGCAAGATTCAACTAAGGACATAGAGACATGCAACCTAAAAATCCTGGAATAACCCAAAATGAACAAGCAAATTCTCCAATGAATCATCAAAAGTGCCAAGCCTAGGAACATAAGAGCATACAAGGCATCAAGAGTTTCCAACAATCAAATCATTTAACACTCCATCTCTCAAAAATGCAAGTTAAGCAATATCCTTCAAAATGCAAATAGATCAAGCATGAAAGGGTTAACAAAATGGTGTTTAAATCTCTCAACTCTCAAGTGTATGGGCAAAAGTGTTTCACTAAAGTCACCTCAATAGACAATGCATTACCATAAGCTTGTTAATCTTCTACTTCTCCACTATTCACAATCATATGCAAACACAAATCAAGAGGATTTTATTCAAGATTGTAATGGGGCTAAGGTAAGGGTAGGAAAATATGAGGATATGAAAAGGTACAACCTAAGAGAATAGAAGTGACATTGGTCATTAGACAAATCAAGACATCACACACTTACTCTCTTTCAACTTTCTTTTCCTTTTATCAAGATTCCCTATTTTATTTTATTATTATTATTATTTTTTCTTTTTCTTTTTTCTTTTTGTTCTTTTTTTTTCTCTTTTTTTTTTCGCTTTCCTTGCATCCTTTCAAACCCCCACACTTGAAATGCAACAATAATAATGAAGCCAATGCACCTCCTATTCCCTAAGGTTGGGTATAACATGGTTTTCCACTTAAAGCTTATAATGTGCTAGAAACCAAGAAATGGTCCATAAGGCTCAAAGGGGCTAAACAAGGGGCAAAATGCAAGGTAAGATATATGGCCAAGTGGTTAAAATGAAAGAAATGTCTCTATCATGTTTATGAATGCGTATGAAAAATGTAGCCTCAAAGAAGAATCAAAGCAAGTTCTAGAATAACAAAATCTATGAGGGAAAACACACAAGAAAGAAAAGAATGGCATGAAGTGCTACCATCCAAAATAAGGCTCAAAAGCTCACAAAGGTAAAGTCCAACATACTCAATCATTGCAAATCACAATCAATCACCCAACTTACACATATCAAGAGGGGATAGAAAAATGAAATCATGTTGGAACCCTATCCTCCCTATAGCCTAATGCCTTAACTCAACAACTCTCAATTCAATAATGGAGAACCAAAGTAAAACAAAGCAGAACAAAGCAAAAAAAAAAAAAATTTAAACAAAAATGAAGTAAAAACAACCATGAAACAAATCTATAATGCAAGACTAATTACCAAACAACACAACCTACAACCTATGTCGAAACCACTCCCCCACACTTCAACTTTACACTGTCCTCAATGTAATACATACAATGGAAATGCAAGCCAAGTAAAATGAAGTGAGGGAAAGGACAGAAAAACTGCCCTATCAATTGTAAGTGGCTGCTAGCAAGCGGACCTCCTCAATGGTCTCCAAGGGTGTGTCTTCATGAAATGGCTTTAGGCGGTGGCCATTCACCGTGAAAACTTTATTAGTCCCAGGCTCCAAAATCTGCATAGCACCATATGAAAAAATTTTAGTCACTATATAAGGACCAAGCCACCTAGAACGAAGCATACCAAAAAAGAGCTTGAGGCGAGAATTGTAGAGAAGCACTTTCTGGCCAATGGAGAACTCCTTCCGCAACAACTTCTTATCATGAATGAGTTTTGTCTTCTCCTTGTACATGCGGGAGTTCTCATAGGCTTCCAATCGGATCTCCTCCAACTCCTGAAGTTGGAACTTCCTATGAAGTCTGGACTGGCTCATATCAAGGTTGCAGTTCTTGACTGCCCAATATGCTTTGTGCTCAATTTGCACCGGAAGGTGGCATGCCTTGCCAAAGACAATCCTATAAGGGGACATCCCCAAAGGAGTCTTATAGGTAGTGTGGTAAGCCCATAATGCATCCTCTAGCCTCTTGCTCCAATCCTTCCTACTAGGCTACACTGTTTTCTCCAAAATCTGCTTCAACTCCCTATTTGATACCTTCGCCTGTCCATTAGTCTGCGGATGGTATGGAGTTGAGACCTTGTGGGTGACACCATATTTCTTCAATAGAGTTGCCATGTTCCTGTTATAGAAATGGCTCCCCTGATCACTGATAATTGCTCTAAGCACTCCAAACCTGCAAAAAATGTGTGATCTAACAAAATCTACAACAACATGAGAATCATCAGTCCGAGTGGCCTTGGCCTCCACCCACTTGGAGACATAATCAACAGCCAACAAAATATAAACAAAACCAAATGAGACAAGAAATGGACCCATAAAGTCAACACCCCAAACATCAAATATCTCACAAAACAATAATGGTTGTTGAGGCATCTCATTCCTACGGGAAATAGTACCAGTCTTTTGACACTGTTCACAATTCTTACAATAAGTGTAAGAATCGAAAAACAATGTGGGCTAATAAAAACCTGATCTAAGACCTTCCTAGCAGTGCGTTGTGGTCCAAAGTGACCACCACAAGCAAGTGTGTGACAGAAATGCAAAATGGAAGGAATCTTAAGCTCATGCACACAGCGCCTAATAATCTGATCACTACACATGTGCCACAAATAAGGATCATCCCAGACATAATATTTAGCCTCACTCTTAAGTTTGTCTATCTGATGCTTTTTAAAATAAGCAGGCAACTCAAAACCAACTAAATAGTTAACCAAATCAGCATACCATGGATCCTTACCTCGTAACTCTAAAAGCTGCTCATCTGGAAAGGTCTCACGGATAGGTAGAGGCTCCAAGGTCTGTGAAATGTGACTCAAGTGGTCTGCTACCAGGTTCTCAGCTCCACTCTTGTCCTTGATCTCAATATCAAATTCTTGCAATAGCAACATCCACCTGATGAGTCTAGACTTTGCATTCGGCTTCTTCAGTAAGAACTTCAAGGCTGCATGATCAGAAAAAATAGTTACTTTAGTTCCTAACAGATAAGCACGAAATTTATCTAAAGCAAAAATAATGGCTAAAAGCTCCTTTTCTGTGGTGGTGTAATTAGCCTATGCAGAGTTTAAGGTCCGAGAAGCATATGCTATGACATGAGGAATCTTCCCAACCCTCTGGGAAAGAACGGCTCCAACTGCAAGGTTTGATGCTTCACACATGAGCTCGAACGGGTATTCCCAGTTCGGCGGCTGAAGAACAGGAGCAGAAATCAGGTGCCGCTTCAACTGGTCAAAAGCTCTCCTACAGTTATCATCAAACTGGAAGTCTATATGCTTCTGCAATAGCTTGGAAAGTGGAAGGGCAATTTTGTTGAAGTCCTGGATAAAATCGCCTGTAAAAACCTGCATGTCCAAGAAAAGAACGCACTTCCCGCTCACATGTAGGGTAAGGTAGAGAAGCAATAACATCAATCTTGGACCTATCAATAGCAATACCCTCACTAGAAATAACATGTCCTAAGACTACACCTTGCTTAACCATAAAATGACATTTTTCAAAATTCAAAACAAGGTGAGACTCAACACATCTATTCAGTACCTTATCAAGACTATCCAAGCATGCATCAAATGAAGTGCCATAAACAATAAAATCATCCATAAAGACTTCCATACAATTCTCTAGAAAATCAGAAAAAATACTCACCATACACCTCTGAAATGTACCTGGGGCATTGCATAAACCAAAGGGCATCCTCCAGTATGCAAATATGCCAAATGGGCATGTAAAGGTGGTATTCTCTTGATCTTCTGGTGCAATGTGGATCTGGAAATAGCCAAAAAACCCATCTAGAAAACAGTAGTGTGACTGACCTGCCAATCTCTCCAGCATCTGATCAATGAAGGGTAATGGAAAGTGGTCCTTCCTGGTAGCCTGGTTTAGTTTCTAGTAATCTATGCAGACTTTCCAGCTGTTCTGCACTCTTGTAGGAACCAGCTCCTCCTTTGAGTTCTTCACCACTGTTATTTCAGTCTTCTTTGGAACCACTTGCACCGGGCTCACCCACTTGCTGTCTGAAATTGGATAAATAATTCCTGTAGCCAGCAACTTGCTCACTTCTTTCTTCACCACATCCAAGATAAGCGGGTTGAGCCTTCTCTGAGGTTGCCTCACTGGTTTCACTCCCTCCTCTAACTGAATTCTGTGCATGCATGTAGAGGGGCTAATCCCAGGTATGTCTGCCAACGTCCAGCCTATAGCCTTCATGCTCTGCCTCAGGATGTTCAGCAACTTCTCTTCTTGCTCTGGTTGCAGATCTTTGGCAATAATGGCTGGTAGCTTCTCATTTGATGCTAGAAATGCATACTTCAAATTTTCTGGCAGTGGCTTCAGCTCTAAGGTGGGTGGTTCTTGCCTGGAAGGCGCTAGTCTTGGGTTTTCTTCAGCAAGTTTAATTTCAGCACCTGCAACATGTGAAAAATCTTGCACAAGAGCATTATCATATCCTTTGGAAACAACATTAGCAGAATTAGGTGCAAAACACTTCATACTTCCAGAATGCACAAAATTAAAATTTCTATAATGTGCAGAGTTTTCAGGATTCATAACAGATTTACTAATTCCAGAGCCTACATGTGCACAACCAGAATGAACAGTAGCAGAATTGCTAGAAACAGATGCTGTAGCAGAAATTAAATCAATGGAAACAAAATTTTTTGCAACAGAAAATAATGTGACAGCACCTTCAGAATTTTTAGCTTCAAAAATGGAACCGAAATTTTCAGATTTGCAATTAATAGCAGAAACAGAAATAGATTTATCAGAAAAATTTTGAACAACAAAAAAAATAGGAACAGCAGCAGAATCTGCACAATTAAAAATAGAATTTTCAGCAGAAACAGCAAAAATAGAATTTACAATATTTTCAAAATGTGCAGAAATTAAATCAGAATCTGCAAAAACAGTACGTTCAGTAGAAACAGCAAAAATAGCAGAAATAGTAGATTCGGAAACAACAGATTCAGAGACAGCAGAAATTGCACATTCAGAGATAGTAGAAACAGCATTTTTAGCTTGTAAGCATGCAGTAAATTCAGCATAAACAACATAAACAGCACATGAGTCATTACTACCATCACAATCACAATCAACACAATATAATTCAGCCAACATGTTCTCATGCACTTCATCAACCAATGAATCAATAATGTCTATATGAAAAATAGAATGCTCTTCCGGTGGGTATCTCATGGCATCAAACAGATTAAATTGCACTTTACTATCTCCAAATTCCATGGATAATGTACCAGAATGCACATCAATCTTAGTCTTAGCAGTTTTCAAAAATGGCCTACCTAAGATTAATGTTGGTTGATTAGCATGCAATTCATCCTCCATATTTAGCACATACAAATCAGCAGGAAAAATAAGGTCATTTACTCTTACCAACACATCTTCTAAAACTCCCTCAAGGTGAGTTGTGCTTCGGTTGGCAAGTTGGATGACCACTCCAGTTGGCTTGAGCTCTCCAATGCACAAAGACTGGTAAATTGATTTTGGCATGACATTTATTGAAGCTCCAAGATCCAACATAGCTTGACTGAACTGCTTACTTCCTATGATGCATGGAATGGTGAAAGTCCCTGGATCCTTGCATTTCGGAGGAATACTTGGCTGAATGATTGCAGAAACATTTTTGGCCATACTCACCTTCTCATTTCCCTTCAGCCACCTTCTATGAGTGCACAAGTCCTTGAGAAATTTGGCATACTTTGGAATCTGTTTGATGGCTTCTAGGAGTGGAATATTGACTTCCACTTTTCTGAATGTGTCCATGATCTTCTTGTCCAATTCAGCTTCTGACCGCTTCTTGTTTTGTGTCACTCTGTTGGGGAAAGGCAGTGGAACACTTTGTTCAGGTTGCTTGCTGCTGCTACTGCTTGGTTCTGCACCATTTGTCTTTATTTCTGCAAAATCAGATTTTTCTGCTACCTCTGGTTGTTCTGCAAAATCTGCAACATCAGGGACCTTAAGGTGCTTGCCACTTCTCAAAGTGATAGAACTCACATTCTTTGGGTTGCTCACGGATTGGGAGGGAAGTTTGCCAGAACCTTGAGACTTCATCTCATTTACTATTGTAGCCAACTGACCAATTTGTGTTTGTAGATTTTGAATGCTGGCTTCTGTTCGTTGCTGAAATTGAACGCTACTGGTTGCCATCTGCTTCACCAATTCTGCCAAGCTTGGTTCTGAGCTGCTTTGTGGTTTATTTTGCTGAGCTTGGTTCTGATATTGTCCTGAGCTTGGTCTAGCAGAATTTTGCTTAAATTGAGGTTGCTGAAACTGATTAAAGTTATTGCCATACCTCAGATTCGAGTGATCTCTCCAGCCAGGATTGTATGTGTTGGAGAATGGATCATAACTCTTCTGCTGCTACTGCTGATAATGTAACACCCTAATAAACCCATACTACGCTTAAGTCGTATTACGGCATTTTATTAGTTGTTACTTATGCTCGTGGAAAACTAATCTTTGCTTGAAATTAAGTTACGCGGAAAATACGATAAGATTTTTCTTTGAAATACGTCGTCGCTTTGCAGTGTTTTGAAAGGTAAAGCCTTGAACGAGAAGCTAGGCAGAGAAAGAGCGTGTCGCATACAATACGTACTCCAATATCATAAAACAAGAGAAAGGTAAATGAATAGTAATTCACAAATACATTGCATTATATAGCAAAATCATTACATCGATATGGTTTCATCATATATATACATACATATATATCAGCATTACATCAGAAGAGGCTCATGGTCATGCCATGATCCAAATACTAGATACAAACTAAAATCGACATCGTTCGTCACAAAAGAGATGAATGAAGATGCAGAGCTACGGCGACGACAAGTCCACATCAGCAATCGTCTAACATCTCACGTCATACGCCTGCTCACAGTGTCGGGGATCCATGCTCGGCTCCACTGGATGCGCCATCGAGATCTGGTGACGATACGGGAAAATAACTAGGGTGAGAAATGGAATTTCTCAGTAGGACTCAAACCCGACACGAAAGTGTCATCATCATCGTCCCAGCCACTTTGGTTTTATTAATGAAAATAGTGAACATTCATAAGGTTCCGTTCTTAGGTTTTCGAAAACATGAATATCCGAAGTGGATTCAATTTTAACATAATCTCTAATCATTTACATCATAACATACATGGGCACAAGTATAATCATATAAAAATGCATGACTGTGCTATAAGTTTTTCTTAACTTCTTCCCTTGCTAGGGTTTAGACCGAGGTCCCTTTTCTTTTCTTAACTTAACTTTATCTTTTCACCCACTAAACATAAGTGGTAATGAGCTCATACCGTGGCCGTCGCCACCATAGAATATCGGTACTTACACTAGCTGGGTCATGCCATACCTCATGTAAGACCTATCCTCTATACTCACACTAGCTGGGTCATGCCATGCCTCATGTGAGTCGTGGGTGAGGGGAGCTTACTTTGGGTCACCTTCCCTTTTGAAGGATCACACCCTTAGTTTACTTTTTCTTCTTATTAAAGCTTATGATGCAAAGTTATTCTAATTCTCTTCCACATTTAGGCGTTACGTATCACCGTCCCCAAATGTGGTTCCTTTATTAATCACCTCTAGGCGTTACGTATCGCCGTCCCCAGGGTGTTCATATTTATTAGTCTTTTCATGTTTATCATTAAGCATCATATTATCAACATATCATATTCATATCATCATGATTCATCATAATATCGTCATCATATCATTATCATCCTTATCATCATCATAACACTATCATAATCATCATCATATCACATCATCATCATCATGATCATCATCATATCATATCATAATCATCATCATCATAGCATCATGCTTGCACATAAACATAGGCATATTCTCAAGCAAAGTTTTATGAGCTTAGCTTAATAAATTTGGTGCAAGCTTTTAATTGAGATTGTCTCTTGTGTAAACTTCTTTTATTGGGCATAATGCCAATTTCATCTATTATCCTTTTTGACACTTTTAAGTTGAATTATGAAGGTTTTCTAATACTTAATGTAAGGGGATTAATGTCTTAAAGCTTATTTCTCCTTATTCTTTAACTTTTACCCTAACCAGTTTTACTTTCATAGTGGGCAGTAAATTTGAAAATTCACCATAATTTCATCTTTTACTCTTTTATTTCGAATTTTTGTGTGGATATATGTCTCTGAGTCTATTTTTAAACAAAATAAACCCCACTTAAAAATTCATTTTGTAGCTTGAGTTATGCACATTTTATTCTAATTGATTGAAAGTTCATCTCGGGTCAGTGGCTTGTCCACTTCACTGGGAGTTCCTCACATGGAATCTGATAAAAATGTTTTATGGGAGTGTTCCTCTATGTCTTAGCTTTCTAAAAAACGTGGTCCCACTCAAAAATGTTATGTATAACTTGAGTTATGCATGTTTTATTACCTACTGCCCGGACAGAAACCCATCCAGGAACAGCAAACTTTGAAAAATCATATCTCTCTCGTTTTAACGCCAAATCTCACATATTTTATATGTATGAAAAGCTCTTTGAGTCTACTTTCATAGAAAATTAGTTTCGTTGCATTTTGAGTTCTGCAGAAATAAACATACCGCACGCTTTACAGACTGCCAGAATTCCAGATTTACTAGTTTTTAAGTTTTTCACTTCAAGCTTATGGAGAAATTGTTATATCACTTCAAATCACCATTTTCATGTTTTAACTCCTCATCATACTCAAAGTTTTAGTCACCAAATCAGTATTTTAAACCAAGACAAAGCAAGATACATAAAACCATCATGCCACATATTTTCACTTCGAGGCAACATTTTCAACAAGACAAAGAAAGCTCATAGAGTAAGAAATGGTCATGAGACCTTGGAGCAAGTCCTAAAACCACGTAGCTATGAAGAGCTTAGGAGTTCTAGAGCTTGAAAAATACATGAAGAAGAGAGGGTTAGAGTCACTACCACAAGGATTTCTCTTGACAAGTTTGAAGAATGAGAATGGTTGGAGATGGCCTTCTTCCTCCTTGAGCTTGATAATGGGGCTAAGTGAGTGTTTGTTTTGCGTCCTCAAGAACCAAAGAGGGTGGTCCTTGAAGGGCTAGTGGAATGGTGAAAGGAAAGAGAGTTGGATGGGGCGTGAAAGTGGGAGGAAGAACAAGAGGAATTGGAAGAGTAGAAGAGCTAGAATGAGGCTTAGAGAGAAGTGGGAGCTTAGGCTTGTAGTGAGAGGATGAAAATCACAAATGAGAGAGTGGGAGGGCTAGTTTAGGCGCAAAAATGGGGAGAAGTGGGCTGATTGCTTTGCTTCTCCAACAAGCAAGAAAGAGTAGGTGAGTCTTACTTCTTTTTCAAGCAAAAGGGCTAGGAACTTTGGGGTAAAAGAGTGGGTTGTGTTTCCTTTGAGTCTTGGCACTTGGGTAAAGGCTTGTAGTGTTTCTTTTCTAGTGGTTAAAAGCATGAGCTCTCTTAGGATTTGGCTTGGATGGCTAGGATCACACCAAGTGTCATTATCTTGATGAAGGAGAGTACAACTCTTGTCATGACTTAAGGGATCTATTAATATGGACTCTTGATCTTGTGGTGTATGATGAGAAAGCAAATGGATAGTTGGATATGGCTCTTGCTTTGACCAAACTTTCAAACCATAATTAAAGGGAAGTTTCTACATCTTTATAATTGTTACAATTATCTAAATGCTAATTAATTCAATTGGTTAAAATTACACATTAGCACATTTTAATTGAGAAGGATTTTCCTCATTAATTATGTAAGAAAATATGAGGGTTAATGTGATTAAGATGTGAGACTTATATGCTTTCAGTTAATTAGGTTAGATCATCTTGATTTTATGTTCTAAATCATGGATTAATAAGGATTGGGCAATTAGGCTTTTAATTGTAACTTTTAATGCATTATGTTTCAATTGTTGACTTTTACTTATCTTGTTGACTTGCCTTTAATTTACTAAGCTCTTGCTCTCGAGATTAATCGATTAATTCTCAATTAATCGTTAACCTCTCTAATTAGCCAGGATCACTGAGCTAATTAGCTTAGACAAAAATCGGGGATGTTACAGATAAGGCCTACCAGGAAAATTCCTGCAACAATTTCATTGCTCTCTTGCAGATGTGGACACTGATCTGTTGGATGTCCTGGTATAGAGCAAATGCCACAAATCATAGCTACTGGTTACTGAGGCTACTGGCCAAGTGCCAATTGCCTCACCAAGGTTGTTAACTCATCTATTCAGTTCTCCACCCTCTGCTGGTTTGTATCAGAGGTATGCACTTCATTTACTCTACTTGTTGACACTATGGCTCGGGTACCAAATTGTTGTGCATTGGCAGCCATGTTTGCAATTAATTCACGAGCTGTAGTAGGTGTTTTATCTACCAAAGCCCCTCCAGAAGCAGCATCAACCATACTTATGTCCATTAGCATGAGACCTTCATAAAAATACTGAATGAGAAGTTGGTCACTAATCTAATGGTGTGGGCAGCTTGCACACAATTTCTTGAACCTCTCCCAATACTCATGCAATGTTTCTCCGCTAATCTACCTTATGCCACAAATTTCTTTTCTGATGGAAGCAGCTCTTGAGGTAGGGAAGAATTTCTCTAAGAACATCCTCTTCATGTCTTGCCAGCTTGTGATGGAACCTGGATGCAAGTAGTACAACCAATCCTTGGTAGATCCATCCAAAGAAAAAGGAAATGCCCTCAGCTTGATATGGTCTTCCTCCGCTCCATGTGGCTTCATAGTTGAGCACACTACATGAAACTCCTTCAAGTGCTTGTGAGGGTCTTCTCCAGCTAGGCCATGAAACTTGGGCAGCAGATGTATCAATCTTGATTTTAGCTCGAAGTCTGCATCCAAATTCGGGTACTGGATGGCCAAAGCTTGATAGTTGACATCAGGTGCTATAAGTTCCTTCAAGGTTCTATTAGCCATGCTTCCTGAAAGATCCGAATTGTCAACAAAGTTAGGAATAGAATCAAAAATAAAATTATTAGCAGAACTAGTCTCAAACAGCCTCCTCTTTGCTCTTCTAATTTGTCTAAGAGTCTTCTCTAATTCAGGATCAAACTCAACTAAATTAGGACTTGGATCAAACCTAGTCATGCACTAACAAAATAGCAAATAGAACCATATACACAAAGCACTAAAACATGCACACAAACACTCGAAATAATCAAAATAAATATAAAAACACTACCAAATAATTTTTAAAAATTATTGGACCACCACACCTCAAAAATTTTGCCCTCAAGGAGTAAGAAAATACAAAGAAAAATCTTAAAAAATTAAAAAAAGTGGTCTAAACAAAGGAATTTGCCTTAAAAATAAAAAGTCAATAGCTTTGCTTTGATCTTGATCAGAAGACCATTTTCCTTCAATTGACCAATTTTCAAGTCAATCGGAGCACAAAATCTTTTACAAAAATACCCATTACGTCCCTAAAAAATACCGAAAAGATCAAAAAAACTCTAAAAGCCTATCTAAATGATGGAATTTGACAAAAACAGGGGGGCTCAATCCAAAGGATTGAGTCTTTCTCAGAATGATGTTTTGCTATGGAATCAAGTCCCCTGAAATCAACTGAAACGAGTTAGTTTTCAAAAACCGTAAAATCGAACTACTAACTATGAATTAAAACTAACAACTTAACCAGGCACACATCGAAACAAAATATGCAATGATATAAACACATATTAACATGACCAAATAATATCAATCATCCCCGGCAACGGCGCCAAAATTTGACTCGAGTGCCGAGCTCAGTCAAATTACAATAAAACCGAATTTCACTAAATTGTAGTAACAGTGCAACTCAGGTTATTTCCCAGTGATGACAATGTTATATGATCAGCAAATTGGGGGGGGGGGCTTAGGAATTTAAATTACCGAATTGAATAGAAAAAAAAATGAACAGAATTTGGAACATCTAATCCAAGAATCAAAAGAAGACCATTTTCATTCAATCATTGAGTTCTAATTGTATGTCAACAACCAGTAACTGATTAATGTCAAGTTCGAATGAAACCTCAATTCGACCTCTGCATTACACATGCAAAACTTCATGCATTCGATTAACACTTAAACGATTAAACTCAGAAACCTGTAGAATCTAATCAATTCGTGTTAATTTTCAAGCACTAATGCACTTAATCACCAAGTTCAAATCTGAAACCTGATTCTACTTGTCAAAACAGTTGCGTTACAATATTAAACAATCGAGTAATAAGCAAGCAAACAAACAACCAAGTAGTTAATCACAATACCGGATTGAAAATCTTCAAATCCGAAATTGAATCAAAAACAAGGAAAGAGGGAGTAGAAGAAACTGAATTGATGAACTCTGAAGCAACAACCCTCAAGAATGCTAATGTTGTCTTTGAATCCTTGGATTAGATGGAAGCTTACTCCTCCATGAATGGAGGAAGACAAATTCGCAAGGTGGGGGGGGCGTGAGAGAAAAGAGGAAGAAGAAGAACAAAATCGAAAAACTGCTTATTCAAAATCTGTCCCCTTCACAAGTCTGGCCTCCCCCCAGTTCAGCTAGCCAAAATAGAATCAAAACATCTAAAATTATTAAATTGTAATTACTACAGTAATCCTCTCTCTCTACTTTGAATCTGAATATCTTATTTGCTAAAATCCGAATTATAGAAAGAAATTTACACTAAAAATATGAAATCATTATAACTAATTCTGTGAGTAACATTCTTCTACCATTTTGGCTATCAAAACGATTCCGTTTGGATTTCCACTCTGAGGAAGAATTGTAGCTTTGGATGCCAACTTCAAAATGCCACTGGAATTGGCTCAATCAGACATCTGCGGACCAAGATATGGCCCAAATACCACACCCTATTCAGAATCTACGGCTGCGCCACTTCAGTTCACTTCTAGGCCCAATTTCAGCTTCTTAACACTAGAATTGGCCTCTGACCTCTTCATATAACTTGTAGGCCTATCTCTCAGGTTTTCTACAAATCAAGAATCACAATAAAATGAGCTCTACAACTCAAGATATAACCCAAAAACCAAAACAGTGTTAGAATTTGCCTAATGCTGGAAAATTTAACTCAAACCCAAACAAAATCCAAACAATACAAAACGGTCCAATTCAAAACAATTAGGCACAAGAGAGAATTAATGAGCTAGGAATGAGGGAAAAATAAGTATATAAAAATCTAATTGATCAAGTACCTGCAGCCATTGTATCCGATAGAGATCCAAGGTTTACCTCTAGGTTCTAGGAGCCTTGCGAAAGGCATTTGAGACGAGACTATGTCTAAGCATAGCATACCACCCCCAGACTGATGGACAATCAAAGAGGATTCTCACTACTCAAAGCCATCAAAAGAGTTATGCCGACAAGAGGAGAAAACCAATCGAGTTCCAAGAAGGAGAACATGTATTCTTGAAAATCACTCCTATAACAGTCATAGGTAAAGCCCTTAGAGTCAAGAAGTTGAGCCTTCGTTTTCTCAGCCCTTTCCAAATTTTGAAATGAATAAGGATAGTTGTCTACCATATAGCCTTGCCACCCCCATTGTTGAACCTTCACAATGTCTTCCATGTCTCCCAATTGAAAAAATACAACTCCGACCCTATTCACCTTCTTAAGCTAGAAAGTGCTAAGGGAAGACCTAATCTTTGGCCTACCACCTATGAGAATCGTCGATAGGAAGGTCGAACAAGTTAGGAGCAAGTCTCTGCCCTTGGTAAAGGTGGCCTAGGGAAGAGGAAGCTTGGAGGAGCAAATTTGGGAGCTTGAGTCAAAGATGAAAAGAGATCATCCTGACCTGTTTACAGGTAACAAATTTTGAGGGCAAAATCTTTTTTAAGCAAGGGAGAAATGTAACATCCCCAATTTTGTCTAAGCTAATTAGCTCAATGTCTCTGGCTAATTAGAGGGGTTAGCAATTAACTGAGAACTAATCGGCTAATCTCGATAAGTGAGAGCTTAGTAAAATAGAGACAAGTTAACAAAAAGTCAATGATTAACATAATTAAGTCAACAATTGAATCATAACGCATTAAACGTTTTAATCAAAGCTTAATCATTCAAACCTCATTAATCCAAGATTTAGAAACATAATTAAGCTAATATAATCTTATTAATTAAGTACATGACAAATGCTTTACCTTAATTAATGGTGATAAATTAACTCTTACACCCTAAATACATAATTAGTAAGAACAATTCTTTTTGTAAGAAAATGTCTCAAAAGTGCAATTAACCTAAATTGACTAAAGAGTAATTAAACTAATCAACTTAATTAACAACTTAGATAATTCTAATAGATTTGAAACTTCAAAATTTCCCCTAATTATTGCATGAAAATTTCGGCCAAGGAAAAGCAAAATCCAACCCTCCATTTCTCTTTTAAATCTTGCACCCTTGGATCTAAGCTTGCGTTAGTAGCATCACCTTAGGCAAGATCAAAAGAAAGGCTATCCACAACTTGGATTATGTTACATGGGTAAATCATACTCCATCAAGCAAATCCCAAGATTAGTGCCTTCCTTTAACCCCTTGAGAAAACACAAAATGGTCCTTGCTATGCACCAAGACTCAAAAAAAAACACAACCACCTCTTTTACCTCAAGGTTCTAACCCTCTTGCTTGTTGAAGAAGGCAAAAATCACCTCCTACTTACCCCTACTAAGGATGCCACCAGCCTCCTCTCTCTCCTCCATTTGCAAGCTCTCATCTCTCTTTAAACTTCATTCTAGCTCTCTTGCTCTTCCAATTTCTCTTGTCCTTCTTCTCACTTTCCTACCACATTCAACCCTCTTTCCCATCACCACCGTGACAAGCCCTTCAAGGACCACCTTCTTTGGTTTTTGGAGAAGCAAAGTAAATACACATTAGCTCCATTCTTCCAAGCTATAAAGAAGGAGGCCATCTTCAATCATTTTTATCCTTCAAGCTTTCCAAGAAATCTTTGTGATAGTGACTCTAATCCTTTTCTTTTATGTGTTCTCAAGCTCTAAAACCCCTAACCTCTCCATAGCTAGGTGGTTCTAGGACTTGGTCTAAGGCCTCATGGCCATACTCTTGTTATGAAGTGTTTTTCTTGTGTTATTGCTCTTTCCTTGCAATATGCTTCTAGTTATGCACATATGTTGCTTGAACTGAACTTTTTATAACTCAAAATATTAATTTTTCATCAAGGGCTCAAAGTAAAAAAACGGTTTAGAAGAGAAAAGTGGTCACTTGAGGAAAAGACTTAATGTTTTTACAAGAAAACTAATGAAAGCAAAAAGCTAGAAATTCTGGTAGTCTGTATTGCACAACCAATACCTCATTCAATACAATTCTAAATCCAATAAAACTAATTTTAAATGAAAATAGACTCATATAGATTTTCATGCATATAAAATATGTGGAATTTGGCTTTAAAACGGGGGAGATACGAATTTTTAAAGTGGGCTATCCCCAGATATATTTTTGTTCGGGTTGTCTATACAAAAAGGTTAATAACTCAAGCTATACATAACAGTTTTGAGTGGGACCAAGTTTTTTAGAAAGATAAGACATAGAGGAACACCCCTATAAAATAGTTTTTGTAGATTCCTTATGAGGATCTCCCCCATAGAGCTTAGAGGTCACTGTTCCAAAATAAAACTACAAGACTGAGTTGTTCGATTAAAATGTTCATATCTCAAGTTACAAATTGAATTTTTGAATTTATTTTTTTAAAAATAGACTCAGAGAAGTATTATCATACAAAAATTTAAGTCAAAATAACAAAATATGAAATTATGGTGAATTTATGAAGTTACCACTCCACTGTAAAAGTAAATATGGTTATGGTTAAGTTTAAATGTTAATGAAAAACAAGAATGAATACACCAAGTCTCTCAAATTAAGATATTGGGAAGCTTCATATTTCAACTTAAAAGGTTTAAAAAGGATAATAGACAAAACTTGCCCTATGCCTAATAAAAGAATCAAATGAGATGCAACCCAATTAAAAGCTTATACCAAATTTACTAAGCTAAGCTCATAAGACTTTATATGTTATATATGCCTCTATGGGCCAACATGATGATGATGATAATAATGATGATATGATGACAATAATAGCATTGATATGATGATGATAATGATGCTTAATGATATGCGAGATTGAACTCTCTATTTAGCAAATTTTGGGGAAGTTTCGGTCTAGCTGTCATGCTGCCGAAATTCCACAAAAGTTATGGTTAGAATAGTTTTGTATCATAAGCCTTAATAAGAAGAGATTGAACTAAGGATATGATCCTTCGAAAAAGAAGGTGGCCCGCAATAAGAAACTCCCCCTCTACCCACGGACTCGCATGAGGCAAGGCAATGGACCTAGCAAGTATGAGTACCGAGGAAGGGCTTACATGAGGCATGGCAAAAGACCCAGCTAGGTAAGTATCAAGAACTTATTGTGGCAACAGCCACGGTATGAGCTCATTACCAACTATGTTTAGTGGGTGGTAAATAAAAGATTTATAATAGAGTCAAGTCTAATGAAAGAAAGGGACTTTGGTCCTACCCAAGTAAAGAATGAAACTCTTAAGATGTTCATGCATGATACAATTTGTTATATAAGCTCTTATGTACACCATGATGTTATTTTTATGATGAAAATACGTACTTAAAATTAAATCCGCTTCGGATATTCATGTTTCGAAAAAATCTAATAAGTGGACCTTATGAATGCTCACTATTTTCATTAATCAAACCGAAGTGGCAGGGACGATGACGATGACACTTCCGTGTCAGGTTTGAGTCCTACTGAGAAATATTATTTCTCACCCTGGCTATTTTTTCTTATCGTCACTAGATCCCGATGGTGTGTCCGGTGGAGTGGAGCATGGATCTACCACACTATGAGTGGACGTATGATGGAGGATGCTAGACTATGCTGTTTTGAACTTGCAGTTACTGTCGCTCTGCACCTTCATGTATTCCTATTTGTGATGAACTTTGTCATCTTAATTTGTATTTGGCATTCACTATTTGGGTTGTGGCACGACCGTGAGCCTCCTCATATGTATTTCTTAATTTTATGAACCCTTATGGATGAAATGACTAGCTATGTAATTGCGATGCATTTGTTATTACTATTGATTTATCGCTCTCATATATTATGATACTATGATATGAATTATATGTAACCCGCTATCTAGACTTCTATATTCACGATCAAGGCTTCACCTTTTCAAAATGCTGCAAAGCAAGAACGTATTTCAAAAAAAAATTTACCATATTTTCTACATAACTTAATTTACAAATGAAGTTTTAATTTTCCACGAGCATAAGTAACAACTAATAAAATGCCATACTATGATTTAAGCATAGTATGGGTTTATTAGGGTGTTACAAGGGTTTTCCATCCCTGGGCTTGCTTAACATCGAGGGTTCTATTAAGAATCTCTTTAAATCCTAGAAAGCTCTTTCACATTCTTCCATCCATTTGAAGTCTACTTGCTCTTCAAAAGGCGAAAAATAACTGTGCTCATTCAGCTAACCTTGCCAAGAATTGGATAAGGTGGCTATGTGCCCCACTAGTTACTGCACCTCTTTGAGGCTACTCGAACTCCACATCTCCAATATTGCTTGGCACTTCTCTAGATTCGCCTCAATTCCTTGGTTGGTGGCAAAAATCTAAGGAATTTTCCTCCTTGGACTCCAAATGCACATTTCTCCGGGTTTAAGTGCGTATTGAACTTCTTTATTTGGGCAAAGATCTCTCGCAAGTCCTTGCAATTGTCTCCACTTCCCATAATCTCAGTGACTATATCATCCATATAAACCTCCATAATCCTTCCAATTTGATCAACAAAGACTTTGTTCATAAGTATTTGATAGGTGACTCCAGCATTCTTTAATCCAAATGGCATTACTTTATAATAGTAAGTAGTATTTTCCATTACAAAGGCCTTTTTTCCTTGTCCGGGGGATGCTTCTTAATCTGGCTATAGCTAGAATAAGCATCCATGAAGCTGAGAAACTTCACCTCCAAGGCTCCATCAACTAGCTTATCAATACTTAGCAATGGGTAGGCATCTTTTAGGCATGCCTTGTTCATATCTGTGAAGTCCATACACATCCTCCATTTCCCCAAAGACTTGGGGACCATGACTACATTAGCTAACCAAGTCGTGAAGTGTATTTCCTTTATGAATCTGGCTTTTGACAACTTTGTTGTTTCCTACATTACCACTTTTTGTTTTTCCATTCCCAGTTTCCTTCTCTTCTGTGATACAGGTTGAACCTTTGGGTCTATTGCTAGTTTATGGCAAATGACCCTTGAGTCAATTCCAGGCATATCATCAAGTGCCCATGCAAAAATGTCTACATTTCTCCTTAGTAGACAGAGTTTGGCTTTCATAGCTTTCGATAGTTCTTGTTCGATGAATGTGAACTTCTCGGGCATCGCTCCTATTTGAATCTTCTAGAGCTCACCATTGGGCTCAAGTCTTGCCCTTCCTTCTTTTCTAGGATCCAAATCCCTCATGTTCATTTTCCTAGGTTAGTTAATTTCAACCATGTGTACTTCCTGTGTTCCTCCTTTTCCTAGTTCCTTTCCCTTTTTTTTTTATGACTCATTGTAGCATTACCGAGCTTCCTTTTGGTTAGCATGTACGACTCCAACTTCCATTTGTGAAATCGAGAACTTTAGTGCCAAGTGTGGAGTTAACACTATAGCTCCCAGAGTATTCAAAGATGGTCTCCCCATAATTGTATCGTATGGGGCTCGGGAATCAATCACCAAGTACTGAATATCTATGGTTCTGATATTTAGCTCAGTTTTGAAAGTGGTCCTTAATTCAATAACTCCTAGGACATTGACCCATTCTCCAAAAAATCCCACCAAATCTCTATGGTATGGACTAAGACTAGATTCAGGTGTTTGCATTTTCTACAGGATGGAAGCATATAGGATGTCGGTCAAGCTCCTTAGTCAACCAACACCTTTCAAATTATATAATTTCCTGCAACCACAAAAATAACCATAAGATCATGCAAATTTTGATCAGTTCCCTTAAAATCAAGATCAAAGAATGAGATCACCGGGTTTGATGTTTTGGACGGTTGAGGGGCATTTGATTCCACATTCATAATAGCTCGAAGGTGTCTTTTTCTTGTTGAACTTGTTTCTCCTCCTTCGACAAATACCCTTGTGATGTAATCAATCATGCCTTGGACCTCTTGTGGTTGCCAGTTTCTGGGCTCCTCTTCATCGCTTATCTCAGGTGTTTGTCTTCCACAACTACAACTCCTCGCCATTTATTTCTTGTATCCTTATCTTTGCTATAGCTTCTTCTCTATTGAGCTATGTACTTGTCCAACAATCCTTGCCCGACTAGGTGCTCAATTTGGTCCCTTAGAATGATGCAATTTTCCATGATGTGACCATAATTCCTATGGAATTCACAACATTTGTTCTTATCAGCTCCCGGGGGGGACTTGTTGCTTCCCTACATTTTGTGGCAATCGGATTAGCTGAGCATTGTATATTTCTTTTAGTACGATATCTCTTTTGGTAGTGAGAGGAGTATATTCATCATAGCGAGATTGAGGGAGATAAAAATTGTGTTTTCTCTTATATTGGCCCCTCCCTTTTGGGGCAGGTTTCGATCTCCTTTGGTTCTTTTTTTCTCGCCTCCCACTTTGCTTTGACTCTTCAACCTTTCCATTCTTTGTTCGAGCTTCCACTTTTCTTGTTTCTCAAACCTCCTCCATGTTGATGTACCCCATAACTCATTCTCTGAACTCACTTAGAGACCTTAGGGGCTTGATTGCCAATGAGTCAGCAAAAGGACCTGCTTGTGTTCCTCTCTTTATGGAATGTAACTCCACCGCCTGTATCACCATAGTATTAAACTAATCCAAGTACTGCCTTAAGGTTCCTGTGGTCCTTACTGTATGGCATTCAAAGAGTCCGAGGTCTTCTTGTAAACTTGACTCGAGGAGAACCTATTCATAAAGGCTTGTGACAGTTCGGCGAAATTGTGGATCGTCTTGGCAAGTAGAGACGAGAACCACAACAAGGTTGCCTTCTCCAAGATGGTTGGACAAGTTATGCAAAGGAAATGATCACTTGCTATATTAACTAACATCATTGACCTAAACATGGTCATGTGGACTTGAGGATCTCCAATTCCATCATATGGCTTCAATGTCATCGGCAGCTAAAAGTTCTCTAGGAGGGTTGCAAACATGATAATTTCTAATAGGGCCTAGAGTATATCGACGGGCCTTGAGTAGTGGTCATCTAAATGGTTTTCTCTCTCCCACGAGTGTGGATGTTCTTTTCCTCTTCATCTCCGGTAGGGTCATCATTATTCTAGTGGCTACTAGCCTCGTTCTCCCTCCTATTATTCTCCAATTAATTGCTGCCATTTGCAAAGACAGCCTTCTATTCTGATCTTGAAGTTGTTGGATCATTTGATACAACCCTTTCATAGTAGGAGGTTGAGGAATGTGGTTCACCTTGTTCTCGTTATGTTGCACGTGTTGGTGGTTATGCTGATTATGTTGATCATGTGGATTGTGTTGGTTGTTACCAACATTATCAATAATGTTCACACTTTGGCTTCTTGTCATGACCGTTCAACCTCCAAGGGGGTTGTTTTTGGCCCCATGATGGACGCCAATGTTTTAACCTATTTTCCTGAGGTTGTTCGATGTTTTCTTTTGCAAGTTTGAACTTTTTGTATGCTCCTCCAGTGGGCAATCTGCAAAGGACTCTGAAGCTCAAGTCAAAATTTTGTTCCACTCAAGTTCGAGTAAAGGGATTAATTACTTATCTTTGGTTCTCCACGAGCCCATCCTTAGATTCCAATTCTAAATGTATGTTCTACCAAATTCCATGGTGGTTTCTGTATCATCCCTACTTTCTTAAACAAAGCATAATAGAAACTTTGAATTATTTCCCTTATGTAACACCCTCCCAAGTATGGTACTATGCTTAAGTCATAATACTTCACCTAGGAGTTGTTACTATCACTTAATCGAACCTTGTTTGGTAGCAACCTTCGGCCACCTTCAATCTTACTAGTCAACTCCAACTCAGAGGACCTTCTTCGAAACTTCTGGACTATTTGGATATAACACGAAAATAAACATAGGAGTGAGAATTATTAATTCTTAGTAGGATTCATTAAGCAACCATAAGCTGTGTCATCGTTATTATCTCCAGCTACTTCGGTTTATTATGAAAAAGGTGGACATGTTATATAAACTGTTAAATTTTATAGTTCGAAAATATACTGTTCGAAGCAGAGTCCATTTTAGTCATACACTTGATAAACAAAGCAAGAAATAAAGCATAAACATAGCAGATTGTGCATGTACAATGGCTCATCATGAATTTACGTGAATGCACTTATACTTTCTTTTCTTCCTTTACTTGTCATGCACATTCCAAAGTATGATCGCCATGTCATACTCCATCAAAGTGTGATCGCCATGTCACATTCCTTAGGATGTGGTCATCATGCCATATTCTAGAGTACGATCACCATGTCATACCCCATCGAGGTGTGATCACCATGTCACACTCCTTAAAATATATACATCCTACCACATCCCAGAGTATGATCGCCATGTCATACTCCCTCGGGGTGTGATCACCATGTCATATTCCTTAGGGGGTGGGATCATTATGCCACATTCTAGAATACGATCGCCATGTCATATCCCATCAGAGCGTGATCGCCATGTCAAGTTCCTTCGGAATATGGACACATCATCATATCTTTTATCATAGAATCATAAACACATTGGCTTCATACATTATTCTCAAATAATAATACCTGCTTAGTATTCATACATGTCGCATAACAATATTAACACACCAACATTTAGAACTATCACTAATTTCTGCCGGAAATTCGACAGCATAACGGATCAAGTCCGCTTCCCTGTGAATAGTGCCAGGCTACCAATAAAACCAATCAAGCAAAAGTTCAACATAGAGTAGAAAACATATCACAATAATGGCAATCATGTAGGGATTGGGCCCTTATATATCACAATAATATCATTTATGTAGGGATTGGACCCTTACATTCAATTCTGCTCATTATATCAATTCTACCCGGTTTTTGTAATTTAGGCCATAAATTCATTTTAACTCGTTTAGACCTGAATTTTGGATATGTTAGAGTGTTACATGTCTATTTTCTAACCCATTTAGTCCCATCTAATTTTGATAAGTATAGCTTAAGTTATTTAAGTTTTATCCCGGCCTGCCCTGAAGCTGGCCAGAATTACACACTTAAAAGTAAAAATCCACTAAAAAATGAAAACTAGTTTAAATCATATGAAATTGGTCTCATATTAAAGCTAACAGGACAAGATTTCATTTTCAATAAGTTTCATTTCATTTTCTTTAGTATAGCTTGAGTTATAAGCCCCGAAATTTGACCTTCTTGTATTGCCCTGTTTTGGCCCGGTTTGGATATAGAGCAACTTTCTCGAGCCACTGGGAACAAACGAGACCTTATCTAACTCTAAAATTTTTATGGGATGTTCCCTTATATGTTAGCTTTCAAAAAATGTTAGTTTCACTCAATTTAGAGTTGTGTAGGATGAGTTACACCCTTCTCAACTCATACTGCCTAGATGAGAATCTAGATTTCTAGGTCAAACTTCAAAAATTCATAACTAACACTATACTAATCCAATGGCCTTATATTTTATGTGTATGGAAAGCCCTGAATGTCTAGTTTGGATTTATCAAATTTAAACGGCTGTAGACGGAGCCGTACACTCCACCGTACAGACCATCGAAGGGAACACCCTAACAGCTTCTTGAATTCTTCTTGGATTCATGTTTTCCTTAAATTAATCCATCGAATCTTCAATTCAAACTCACATATACACCTTAAACCAACTTTAATTCATCATCTCCACCCATCACAACATCAGAATCATGGATGAACAAGGGACCCTAGACAGCCCCAATTCAAAGAAAAGAAGGAGAAAGTTGAGATTCCTACCTCAAATTGATGTAGAAACTAGCTAGATTTGAGCTCTTGGTGTAGAAAGTGGGTGGAGCTTAGAGATTTGAGGAAGAGGAAGTAAGGAAGAAGAAGAATGAAAGGAGAGAAGTTGGCATGAAGGAGAAGCACGAAAATAAGGGGAGTTGGAGGGGATTAGAGTTTTAAAGCATGACAAGTGAGTGGTGATTGGTGGAGGCTTGGATGGTGTACATTGAGCCAAGTTTCTCCACCCTTTGGGCAGCCACTTGGTGCCACTTAGGTGGGGGATGGTGGCTGAATTTTAGCCACTCTTTCTAGGGTTTCTAGTGTAAAATTCTATTAGTCCGGTTCTTGTGGTTTAAAATACCGAATCTTTACCGATTTCCTGCAAATCGGCAAAACAGTTTTGAAGAATTTTGTGAGGTTTTCTATATGTCTATTTTAATTCTTCTTAATCCTAATCTCTCTAATTAACTTCAAATCAACTCCTAGTTAACCTTTAATTAACTTTTAATTAACTTTACAAACTCAATAAAAACGAACAAATCGATTAACGGTGTAACTTAAATGTTTTGCAAATTTAGGGCCTTCTGTTTTTTGTTTTCCATGGCTAAGGGCATTTTCGTAATTTTGAGCAAGTCTAGGGGCATCCCATGTCATTTTACATATGGATACCTCCGTGGTTCAATCAGCCGAGGTTTAGGTTTCTACAATTTCGCTACGTGATTCTGCTTCATTTAAAACCTTATTCTGCTAATTCTATTGATATAGGGACGTAAATGTCATTTTCTAAAAAGTTCAGGGGAAATTATGGAAAAAAATCTTTAAGGTAAATATGTAATTACTAAAAGTTTTGAGCAAAGTCGCAAATAATTGAAATTTGCCCACGAACGAATTCATTATTTCTTATTACGTTATATGGGGATGTTACACCTTAGGTAGTGTGAGAATTTCTCAGGCAGTGCTATGCCATAACGATCTTCACACTCGAAACTATAGGGTAGCGTAACACTGCCATTAAAAATATGGCACTGTCATACATTAAAAATTAAAAAATGATAAAAATGCCCCTATAAACTTTTGTTATCTACAGTGTTGCCTAGAACTTTTAAAAATTACATTTTGACCCTAAAGGATTATTTCCATAATAACCTTAGAACTTTTCATAAAATGACAATTCTATCCCTTTTATAGAATTAGTAGAATGGGGTTTTAAATGGAGCAGAATCACATGACGAAACTATAGAAGTTTAAATCTCTACCGATTGGGCCACAAATATCATCATCGGGTGTGAAATGACATGGAGTGCCCCTAGACTTGCTCAAAATTACGGAAATACAATTAGCTATGGAAAATAGATAACAAAAATGCTCTGAATTTGCGAAACATTTAATTTACGCTGTTAATCGATTTATTCGATTTTTTTTATTATGTAAGGTTAATTAGAAATTAATTAAAGGATGGTTAGGAGTTAATTAGATGTTAATTAGAAAGGTTAGGCATAAGAACAATTAGAATAGAAATATAGAAAATCTTACAAAGTTATTTAATAACATTTCATACTGAAGACCCCAATTTGAGTGGCTCAAATTTAGCCACTTCTACCTCATGTGAGTGGCACCACTTGCAACCAAGGAAGGGGAGGAGAAACTTGGCTTAACTACCACCACCAAAGCCTCCACCAATTACAAGCTTTTGTGTTATAAAAATCAAAAGATTTCCTCCTAGGTCCTCCTCATATTTCATCCCCACCAGCTGCCATGTCCTCTCTATTTCTTCTTCTTCTCTTCCTTTCTTTCCTTGCCTCCATGGCTATGAGCTTTAAGCTCATAGTTCATGGCCTTCTTGGCCTCAAATTCTTTTGCTCCTTTTATAAAAATTGATCCTCTCCTCCTTCTCTACAAAACCCCTCTAACAATTTCATGATTAAAAATCAAGTGGAGGCACCCCACACTCATGTGAGCTGTAACACCCTACCAACTTAATGTTATGCTTAAGTCATAGCATGAAATTGGATAGGTTGCATTACCGTGTTAGTTCTCCGTCTAAAGCTGTACTCATTATATTCTATTCTCTTTTTCTCTAATATATATATTATGAATATACCTACAGAACGACGTGCTATATACAATAAACGTGATCAGCATTATCGTACGTAACAAAATGTAATAAAAAGCACTACAAAAGGGAATAAAGACAGGTAGTATATCATCTGTCATATACATACATATGTAAGTTGGAAGCCAACACTTCAGTTTACATATGGGTTCAAAAGCGGGTGAAATTAAGGAACAGCAAAATTCCTATTACTAAAAAAAGTAGAGACGGAAATGGCAGGAGCTGGCTATGTACAGCGAGTCCACTATGGGATCAGGGTGAAGCTGCAGGTCTGGAATTTCAATAAAAAGAGTGGCCGTCAAGTCCATCACCAGCGTCTGAGAAAGATGCAAAAATACAAAGCAAGGTGAGAATTTAAGGAAATTCTGAGTAGGGTTCGCGTATGGTATTTAACTGACGTCACATTCATTCTCAGCTGCCTCGATTTTTATTTAGTTATAAAGCATAGGATCAAACTGAACTATCCACATTTAATAAGTTTAAGAAAACGTCTGATCTGAGGCAAGGTTCAGTTTTACTTAGGACAGTATAGGAAATAGAATAAACTACTAATAGTAATACACAGAATAATGAGCAGAATAAATGAACATACAACAGTAAGTAAACATAACAGATAAACTGTAAACAACTTGTAATGACTATTCAATGTGATCATGCAAAACTCATTCTTGAACTTATCTCCATAAACTTTTCCATTACTTGGGAGTTCTTGGCCATTTAGACTCCTGGATAATAGTCTGCTTTTCAGGATCAAGCTCGTTCCTATACAGGAATGACGGGTTTACTTTCCCCGACCTTCCCACCGATCTATTCCCCTTAACTTTATTCCGAGGCTGGCCCAAGTATTATGGAACTATCATCATAACATCACTTTTATGTTCATCATAACATAACCTTTATGACTTCTTGCGAAATGCACATGCATCCAAATGTGAATCATAACTCATGCATAGGCTTTACCGAAATTTCGGCAGCATAACGGAACGTGTCCATAGTGCCAGTACTCAGAACACCAATTTCTCATAGAAATCATAACATTTCATTCATATTTCAAACATCAAATTCATAGGAGCATTAGTTACATTTAAGGTAGGGTTGCTGCCTCAACATATTCATTCAACTGGGTTTTTGTAAATCAAGCCAAAATTTCTATTTAACTTATCTAGACTTGAATTTTGGATATGTTAAAGTGTTATGTGTCTATTTCCTAGCTTCTTTAGTCCCATCTAATTTTGATAAATATAGCTCAAGTTATTTAAGTTTTATCCTAGTCTGCCCTGCAGTTGGCCAAAATTACACACTTAAAAGTAAAAATCCACTAAAAATCGAAAACTAGTTCAAATCATACGAAATTAGTCTCATATTAAAGCTAACAGAACAAGCTTTCATTTTCAAGAAGTTACATTTCATTTGCTTTAGTACAGCTTGAGTTATAAGCCCTGAAATTTAACTTTCTTAAACTGTCTTGTTTTGGCTTGGTTTGGACATAGGGCAACTTCTTCGAACCATTGAGAGCAAACGCGACTGTATCTAACTCGAAATTTTTTTATGGGATGTCCTCCTATGCGTAAGCTTTCTAATAAAGTTAGTTTCACTCAATTTGAAGTTGAATAGGGTGAGTTATATCCTTCTCAACTCACACTGCCCGGATGAAGGTCTTGATTTCTAGGTCAAATTTCAAAAATTCATATCTCTCTCAATACTAATCCAATGACCTTATATTATATATGTATGGAAATCCTGAATGTCTAGTTTCATACAAAAATAGTCTCATCAGATTTAACCCTATAGGCAGAGCCGTACACTCTGCCGTACGGACTGCCGAGGGAATTTGGTCTTCCAGCCCCTCACATCTTCCTATTCTCACCCTTTCCTACTCCTTAATCAAATTTAAACGCAAAAACAGCCAACAACCAACCAAAGATCATGATATTCATTCACTAATCACATCAAGAAGTGAGAAAATAAAGCCAAAATCAGTTACCCGCAATTAAAATAACAAGAACAAAATTGAACCTCTACCTCTTTGTGTGTGATTTTGCTAAGTTTTGGAGTTTGGATTGATGGAGCTTTGTCAAGCTAGGAGGTTTGATGGAGTTGGTTAAAAGGAGAAGAGAAAAGAAGAAGAAGGCTGAAATTAGAGGAGAGGAAGGCATAAGTTAGCAGGGAGTAAGAGAGAAAAATCTGATTTAAGCATTGAAGAGGTTGTTGGCTTTGTGAGTTTTGATTGGTTGAAATTTTGCGGGTAAAGTTCAGCCATGTCTCCCTCTTTTATGGCTAGATTATTCTCCATGTTGCCTAAAAAGTGGAACTCGCTTCCATCTTATCTGAAATCGGAACTCGTCTCCAGTCTGCTTAAAGTCGGAACTCATGTCCATTTTATTTGAACATGGAGATCAATTCGGAGGTTGGAACTCATACCCATCTTATTTGAAACTTGGAAATAAATTCGGAGATCAGAAAATCGCGTACATTTTATTTGAAACTTGGAGATAAAGTCGGAGGTCGGAAATTGTGGTGGATGTTACATTAACACCCTCCTAAAAAAAAAATTGTCCTCAAAATTTAGTACCTGAGAATAGTTCAGGATACTCTTTCCTCATATCTGATTCTAGTTCACAAATGTAATCTTCAACATCTCCTTTTCCCTATGCTACCTTTACTAGCTGCAAAATTTTGTTTCGAAGTTGCCTGTTGCTTCTGTCTACGATCCGTGCTGGCTGTACGTGGAAAGTTAGATCCTCTTTTAACTGTATTGACTCATGTTCTAGGAAGTGTGTAGGGTCAAGTTGATATCTTCTGAGCTGAGAAACATGAAAAACATCGTAAAGGCTTGACAAATGTGGACGTAAAGCGATTCGGTATGCAACTGATCCTATTTGCTTCAAGATTTGGAAGGGACCGATAAAGCGAGGACTTAACTTTTTGACCTTAATGGATCTACCTATCCCTACTGTAGGCGTGACCTTCAGAAATACGTGGTCTGCTTCTTGAAATTCCAGAGGTTTTCTCCTAGTATCTACATAACTCTTCTGACGGCTTTGAGTGGCGAGCATCTTATTTCGAATTTTCTTGATTTGCTCAGTGGTCTGTCCAACTAAATTGGGCCGTAATAGACTTGACTCTCCTGTTTCGTACCAACATAGGGGAGATTTGCACTTCCATCCGTACAACGCTTCGTAAGAAGCCATGCTGATGCTAGTGTGATAACTATTGTTATATGCAAATTCGGCTAGTGGTAAGTATCGATCCCAATTCCTGCATTGCTCTATTATATAGGCTCATAGCATATCTTCTAAGTTTTGAATTGTCCTTTCCGTTTGACCATCCGTTTACGGGTGATATGCAGTGCTTAGGCACAACTTAGCACTGAATGCTTTTTGTTAGGCCCCCCAAAACTGTGAAGTGAACCTTGGGTCTCAATTAGAGACAATTGTTGAAGGGGTCCCATGCAACTTTATAATCTCTTGAATGTACAGCTGCGCCAATTTTTTCAATGGATAATTTGCTCAAAAGGGTAGGAAGTGAGCAGATTTGGTTAATTTATCCATAATCCATATGGCATCATATCCTGTTAGTGTTCTTGGTAATCCCATTACAAAGTCCATGGAGATACTCTCCCACTTCCACTCAGGGATTTCCAAGGGTTGTAACATACCGGAGGGTTTCTGATGTTCTGTTTTCACCTTCTGACAGACCAAGCATTTGCTCATAAAGCTTGCCACATCTGACTTCATGCTTGGCCACCAAAACATTTTCTTAAGATCTTGATACATTTTGGTAATGCCGGGATGTATGGTAAATTTACCTTTATGTGCTTCTTCCAAGATTCTTCTTCAGAGATCATTCCCCTCGGGTACACACACCCTGTCATGATGTCACTAGATGCCTTCTGTATCCTGAGCAAAACCCGTTAATTTCCCTGATTGTACGAGATTGATCGTATGTTGGAAATTAGCATCTTGCTGCTATGCTTGCCGAATCTGCTCCTTAAAGCTACTAGCTATCTTAATTTGGTGTAATTGAAAGGTCTTGGGAGTTATAAGGATTCCCAAATTAAGATCTCAGAAGCTCTCAATAAGCTCTGTCTCTTTAATCATCATCCAGGCTACAATCAGAGATTTCCTGCTCAAAGCATCTACCACAATATTTGCCTTGCCTGGGTGATATTTCAATTCAAATTCATAGTCCTTAAGAAGTTCCATCCACCTCCGCTGCCTCATATTTAATTCCTTCTGATCAAAGAGGTACTTCAAACTCTTATGATCAGAAAAGACCTCGAACCTTACACTATACAGGTGATGTCTCCATATCTTCAAAGCAAATACAACTACTGCTAATTCGAGATTGTGTGTGGGATAATTCCTTTCATATGGCTTTAACTATCTAGAGGCATAAGCGACCACATTTCCGGTTTGCATCAACACACATCCTAATTCTTGTTTGGCGCATCATAATAGACGTCAAATGGTCTGCGAGGGTCTGGCAAGGCTAACACTGGTGTTGTAGTTAACCTCTTTTTCAAATCTTGAAAACTCTGGTCGCACTCCGGTGTCCATTCAAATGGAACATTCTTCCTGGTTAACTTGGTCAAGGGCAAGGCTATTCGAGAAAAATCCTTAACGAATCGCCTGTAATATCCAGCTAAGCCCAAAAAACTCCTAACTTTAGTGACTGTAGTCAGCTTCTCCCAATTTAGTACTGCTTCTACTTTGCTGAGGTCTACAGAGATTCCCCCATGGGATACCATCTGGCCGAAAAATTGTACTTCTTTCATCCAAAATTCACATTTGGATAACTAAGCATAGAGTTTCTTTTCTCTTAAAATTTGCAAAACCAGCCACAAGTGTTCTGCGTGCTCTCACTCCGTCTTTGAATAGACAAGTATTTCGTCAATGAAAACCACTACAAACTTGTCCAAATATGGGCGGAATATCCGATTCATATAATCCATGAATACTGTTGGTGCATTTGTCAGTCTAAACGACATCACGGTGTACTCATCGTGCCCGTAACGAGTTCGAAAGGCTGTCTTAGGGATATCTTGTTCCCGAACTCGAATTTGATGATATCTGAAACGCAAATCGATCTTGGAAAATACCATTGCACCTTGTAGTTGGTCCATGAGGTCATCGATCCTTAGTAGTGGATATTTATTCTTAATCGTCACTTTATTCGGCTGCCTATAATCCATGCATAGGCGCATGCTCCCATCTTTCTTTTTGACCAACAAGACTAGAGCTTCCCATGGCAACGCGCTTGGCCATATGAATCCTTTTTCCAAAAGCTCTTCGATTTGTCTCTTTAGTTCTGTCAGCTCCAAAGGGGACATTCGATACAGAGCTATAAATATTGGTCCCGCACCTAGAACTAACTAGATGGTGAACTCAATTTCTCTCTCAGGAAGGAATTCAGGAATATCTTCTGGAAAAACATCAGGATATTCCTTAACAATTGGGATCTCCTCGAGTTTCTGTTCAACTTCCGTCACATTGGCTGATAGGAGGATGTATCCTTAACTCTTCAACCCACTACAGTTTACTAATAAAGAGTTCAGGTAAAAGTATGGTGAGGCTTGGGATTTAGAAGACAAGACAGAGGAGAATACCACCGTCTTATCAGAACAGTTGAGCATGACTCAATTGGCGAAAAGCCAATCCATGCCCAGAATTATGTCAAGTCCAGACAGAGGAAGACAAATCAAATTAGTTGCAAAGGTCCTACCCTCAATTCGAAGAGGAACATTGATGCATATTTGACTAGTTTTAACAGGTTCATTGGTAGGAGTAGAAACCAGTAGATCATAAGGCAATTCAGAAATTAGTATTTGCAAAACAGCCACACAATTATGAGAAATAAATGAATGCGAGGCACCCGAATCATAGAGTATAGTTAGAGTCTCACCATCCACTTCACAAGTACCTTGGATTAGTCCTTCAGACTTGGCAGCTTCTTCTGCATTCATCGTAAAGACCCGTCCTTGACGTTGAGATTGAGACGGCTGTGGTGGATTCCTGGTTGGACACTCATAAATTTTGTGGCCTAGCTTGCCACATGATAAGCAATATTTTGATACATTGATTAACCCTCATATTTAGTTTATTGAACCTCTTTTGTGCTTAATTGAATAATATTGGACACATTTTATAAGTTTGGACTCTAATTGGGCTTAATTGTATTTTCCAGCACTATTACAAATTTATACTATTTTTGTATTATGGCTGTATCTTGAGTTGTAGATATCTAAAAATTACAAATTTTATATTGTAGGAAAGCTGAGAGAAAGATCTACAACTTTGATGAAGAAGTCAAAAACTAATTCAGATGTCTAGTGGGTCGAATTGGGCCACGAAGTCAGAATAGGGCTATTACGCTGGAACCAGAACAGTATGCACTAATTGGGCCATAACATCAGTTGTAGACATTGGATTGAGGTGAAACTGGTGCCATTTGAAAGCTAAGACATAAAGCTTCAATTCATATGAAATCATTCTCCAAAATAATGACATCTTCATGGACTTATTGGCTGTTAAAATGGACTGACGCGAATACACGTATAATCTGAGCATGCTATAAAGATTGGGCCATAACTCTCTCATTTCAAGTCCAAATTAAGCAAATTGGGTGTCCACTTAAAGCTAAGAGGCAGAGGATTAAGTTGGGCTCAAGGGTATTTTTGAATTTTGACATTTGAGGTCTGATAAGAGGAGAGAAAACGGAGACGCGAAGAGGACTCATCTCCAACATTTTTCATTTTTCTCTCCTCTCTTCTCGTCTCCTCTTTTTTTCTTTTTCTTTTCCTTTCATTTTGTAAGATACTTGTTTTGGGTTCTATTTTGTAACCTTCATTGCTATGGAGGAGTAGGATTCCAAGCTAGTTCAAGGAGACTCCAAGGGCATTATGGTTGTAATCTTGAAACCCTATGCTTAAATTTCAATCATGTTTGTTCTCTTGATTCTTTGCCCTCTTTTATTTGTAAATTTTCATTGAATGGTATTGATATGTGGGTTTATGAATGAGGAATTAGTTGGGTGATTGCTAATTGGTCAATTGGTATGAACTTGATTAGTTAAAGAATTAGGAATTGGGTTTGGGTTCAAACCTAGGCTAATACAATTGGGGTTAGAAATCAACATAGGTTAATTAGAGTTGAGGTCTCAATTATCTAATCAATTATGTGTTGGTTGAATTCCTAGAGTTCTCTAGGTAGAATTGTGGGGCTATTAGTTGAGGTCTCTCTAATAGCTCAAATTAGTCACACTCCATGTGTTTGATATATTGTGCGTTAATGATTGATTCACCTTATACCTAAGGAACTCTTTGAACTAGTGTTTTTATTTTCATCTAATTTTCTTTTATAGTTTATTGACTGCATGTTTCCACATACCCCCTTGTTACTTAACTAGATAGCAACAACATCCTTGTGAGACGACCTTGGTTGCACTATACTTCAAATTTAGTGTAATTAAGTATTTTAAAATTGTAATTTGGAGCAGGCTGCGACACTTGCTGCCACCACACCCATAGCAGACATTTTGGCCCGCCAAATGTAACATCTGAAAAATTCTATCCTTAACAACGGAGTTATTCGGTTTTTATCAAATAGGTGGATTTAATCAGAATTCGATTAAATACTTACTTAAAGCCAATTAAGGGTGCATTGAGAGGATTAAGCTTGATGGAATTAGATGAGGAGCGTAGAAAACCTCACAAAAAAATTTCAAACTGATTTACCGATTTAAGAGCAATCGGTAAGATTTTGGAGTTTTAAACTGTCGGAACCGGATCAGTAGAAACCATACCATGAGTGCCCTAGGATCAATGACTAAGATTTAGGCAAATAACCCACCCAAGTGGCGCCTAAGGCAGCCCTTGATGGTGGAAGCCAAACCAAAATGAAGAGCAAAGAGAAATCCACCAATCACATGCATTTGGCTTCCAAAAATCTCACCTTTTCTTTCCTTCCCTCATCCAATTTTCAGCCAACCCTTTTCTAGTGCTGAAGCTCTTCTCTTTCTATTCTCTTTACTCTCATCTCCACTCCATTCTCATCCATTCTCAAGTCTCATCACAAATTACTTGCATCAAAGACACAAAATCAACACAAACTCAACCACACAAGGTAGGAATTTCTACTTCTCTTCTCACTTTCTCTGATTTGGGGCTGAATAGGGATCATGGATAATCTGAGAATTTGATGTTACGTGGAGTGATGATGATGGTTTATGATTAATTTTTCATGTATGTGGTGATTAAAACCGAAATTGATAGCAAATGGCTTGAAAAGGGGAGGTAAACCTAGAAGCAGGTTAGGGTTTCCCTCGGCGGTCCGTATGACGGAGTGTACGACTCCTCATACCGCCATTTAAATTTGATGAAACTATTTTTATATGAAACTAGACATCCAGGGATTTCCATACATATAAAATATAAGGCCATTGGATTAGTATACAATTAGTTATGAATTTTTGAAGTTAGACCTAGAAATGTGGGTTCTCACCCGGGCAGCATAGGTTGGGAAGGGTGTAACTCACCCTATACAGCCTCAAATTGAGCGCAACTAAAGTTGTTTGAAAGCTAACACATGAAATAACATTCCATAAAAATTTCAGAATTTAATTCATTGTCAATTGTTCCCAGCATATCAACAAAGTTGGCTTAGGTTTAAACTAGCCTAGAACAGGGCAGCCCAGTAAGGTAATGTTTCAAGACTCATAACTCAAAATTTACTTAGGTAAATGGCATGAAACTTAACTCATTTTAAAGCTTGTTGTGTTAGATTTAGTTTGATATAAAATTTGCTAGTTTTCGATTTTTAGTGAATTTTCTTTTATAGGAATCCAATTCTGGCTAAGAACAGGGCATGCTGAGGTAATATGTTTATATCTTGAGCTATACAACTCAAAATGAGATGGGACAAAAAGGGTTAGAAACTAGACACATAACGCTTCAACATATCCAAAAATTAGATTTAAATGAGTTGAATTGAAATCAGGGTGAAGCATACAAAACTCGGGCAGGACAGGGAAGAGTAAACTGAGACCATATTGAGGCTAAGTTGAAACTAATGAATGAATTTATGAATACATATGCATAATTGCTGGTCTATATTGAATTGTAAGTTTGTATAATTGTATTGGTTGTCTGGCACTATTCATGAGGAAGCGGACTCGATCCGTTATGCTGCCAAAATTTCGGTAAGAGATTCATATGTTATGTAATTTGACAATAGCATGAGTATATGATATATGAAGACTCAAGTTAGATGTGCATTCAATTCATGATATTGTAAAGGATTCCATATCACTTGGGCTAGCCCGGGAATAAATTAAAGGGAATAGATCAATGGGAAGGTTAGGGAAAGTAAACCCAGTAATCCTGCATAGGAACGAGCTCGGTCCTGAAAAGCGGACTATTACCCAAGAGTATATGGCCAATAACTCCTAGGGGACCAAGGATGGAAATAAATCCTAATAGGCAAGAGCCTTCAAGAATAAGCTGCATTTTTAATTGCACATTCATATGCACAGTATAGTACTTATTAATTGACTGTCCTAGATACCTGTTTATTTTTCGTAATATGCTAATGCTCCTTTACAATTACTGTTTAATTGCCTTGGTGTTTCTGATAATTAAAATCGAGCTTGTTTCGGTGAATGTTTTCCAATAAGTATTTAAGTTCAATACCATTTTGTGTTGTACCACTGGAAAATTTTGAAAGACCGAAACAACTGGGAATGACAGCGATGACAAATGTGTAGAACTAGGAATTCCTACTAAGAAATTTTTATTTCTCACCCTACCGTAGATTTCCGCGTCATTCTCAGACTATGGAGCACGCAGCGATAGGAGTCCTATTCATAGAGTTCCTTGAGCTCCACATCCACATCGATCCATTCCTAGATTTTGTGTATATATCTGGCAGGTGCCAGTTTCATCTGTATTTCTTTTTCCAGAGAGACTTCGTCATACCACTTATGCACCCACTGTTTGACCCTGCTATCCCGTATATTGCCATTCCCCTTCATATGGCTCATCCATTTCCACCTCCACCACCAGCAACAGCAGCACCAGCGGCCGCAGTAGCCCCAGCTCCTATGGCTCCTCTTGCTTCACCATCGCAGCCGATGCTCTCCGCCTCGGTGTCAGAGGAGGACCCATCTAAGGTAGTGAGTTCCTCCTCGTCCTCTGCTCCTAGCGTCGGCCATCCCCCTGCAGACGAACCCATGGCGAATGGATTTCTCTCTTCAGACTCTGATTAAACAGTGGATATACCGTAGTTATAGTAGATGTACAGAACGGCTCTCTTTTGGCATTCCGGGCCATGGATAGATGAGTATAGATTAGGAGTAGTATATGAAATGTCCCATGGGGACCACCTAGAGTAGTGTTCTTAGGGACCAGCTGTTTTATTTTGTGCTAGCTGCCTCATTTTTTGTTTTTACCCTGTATCATTTTGTCAAACTTTGAAAGCAAACATTTATGTATATATTTAAGATGTATGTTGCTATAGTTCCGTCCTTATTGCACTTTTATTTATGTTATGTTGTTTACAGTATACTACTTAACTAGAATTTATTCCGCTGTCCAGCAGAAATTATTATTACGCGATTAGTCACCTTTATATGACTGATTAATAATGATATAGAAAATAGAATTTAATCAGTTCACTACACATAATCACTTATCAGATAATCTATTATGACTTAAGCATGGTACTTGTCTGGTAAGGTGTTACACCAAACACGACCGATCACCGTGATTTTTACCGCATTTCGGGCAAGTCAGATTCGAAAAAGGCCTTTGGGGCTGCTTGCCTTTATTGCCCACCGGTTGAAATCTTCTCTGTTGTTGAAAGTTGGGCTTGAATTTGGGGCCCTACGGTGCCAACCCCTTCTTGAAACCACCACCAGATGCCTTGGCTGCAGCCAGTTTCAAGTTGCAATCTTCCACAAGGCAGCATTTATTTACCAGCGTGGGAAAATCTCTAATCTCCATTGGTCCTATTGCAGTAAGAATATCTTCTCGTAACCTTCCTTCAAATTTGACGCACTTCCAAGCTTCATCTAGGTTCCTCTCGTAAATTGTAGAAAATTTACGTAGCTCTTCAAACCTGGCAATATATTCGAATATCATCCGGTTTCCTTGACGAAGTTGCATAAACTCTAGTTCCTTGGCATTTTGAACAGAGGCAGGGAAGTACTTTTGGTAGAAAACATCTCTAAACACCATTCAGGTGACTGCTGTCTGAGATTCTGCGAATAGTCTTCAGACCCTGTTCCACCAAAACTCTGTGTCGACTTCGAGCATATAGGTGGCCAAAGTCACCTTCTAATGATCAGAACAATCCAAGACAGAGAAAATCTTCTCCATAGCCTTGATCCATTCATCAGCTTTATCAGGATCATATGCTCCTCGAAAGCTGGGCGGATTTGCCTTCCTGAACTCAGCAAATTTAAGGTAGTCTAGGTCAGCTCCTAGGCCATATGGGTTTCCTCCACAACTTGCCTCAGGTAGCCTGCTTAATTGATCCATCATCTGGTGAGCTGTTGTGGTTTGTTCTCGCATCGCATGTGCCATTTCTCGTATCGTGTCCGTGAAGTCAGCCGAGTCCTCTTGAGCAGGTTCTGTGCATGGCCTACCTCACCTTCCGGAAGCCATTAAGTTCTAAGCACACAAAACAAAAGTTATTGAGTTGATCAGACTCAATACAAAGTCTAATGTGCTAGTAAATAACAACTCACACGGTCAGGCACCTCGTACACATACACACCACATCTCAACCGCACAGGCAAAATCTAGCGCATGTTATCAGCTAAAAATACAAAATATGCGCGAAGCATAGTCAGTCCAATCCTCAGGCCTTAGCTAGGACGAATAGCTCTGATACCAAAAATGTAACACCCTACCAACTTAATGTTATGCTTAAGTCATAGCATGAAATTGGATAGGTTGTGTTACCGTGTTAGTTCTCTGTCTAAAGCTGTATTCGTTATATTCTATTCTCTTTTTCTCTTATATATATATATATATATATATATATACCTACAGAACGGCGCGTTGTATATAATAAACATGATCAACATTATCGTACGTAACAAAATGTAATAAAAAGCACTACAGAAGGAAATAAAGACAGGTAGTATATCATCTATCGTATACATACATATGTAAGTTGGAAGCCAACGCTTCAGTTTACATATGTTTACATTTGGGTTCAAAAGCAGGTGAAATAAAGGAACAACAAAATTCGTATTGCTAAAAAAAGTAGAGATGGAAATGGCAAGAGCCGGCTATGTACAGTGAGTCCACTATAGGATCATGGTGGAGCTGTAGATCTGGAATTTCAATAAAAAGAGTGGCCGTCATGTCCATCACCAGCGTCTGAGAAAGATGCGGAAATACAAAGTGAGGTGAGAATTTAAGGAAATTCTCAGTAGGGTTCGCATGTGGTATTTAACTGACGTCACATTCATTCTCAGTTGCCTCGGTTTTTATTTAGTTATAAAAGCATGGTATCAAACTGAACTATCCACATTTGAT